>WAAD01018473.1:1514-116550 GCA_013389945.1 Fregata magnificens | reverse complement strand
TTGAGAAAGTTGTGTACTTAATCTTTTACCTCTGTTGTTTTTTCTTTTCCCCTTTCTCCTAGCTTGTTCCCCCACCACTTCTGTCTTCCCTACATACATATTTTTGCCTTCCTACTTACTGCTGAGTAGGGCTAAAACACTAGTCATCAAGTGAAACTGAGCTTGAAAGTGCTGTATTTCTCATCTTATAATAGAAGACCAGCTAAACTGTGCTGAACTGCTTTTGCTCTGCTACTAGCCCCATGTGTCAAATGCATTCATATGTGATCTGTAGCTGCTCCGTCTTCGCTTGGTGCCTGGTGTACTGCAACAGTCTGCAAATGATTTGTGTGATTGGGGTGTTATGTTTTGCAGGAGGCCAGCACTACTTAACCCGTTTTTTCTGTATGTGTGTGTGTGTGGTGGGTCTGCTATGTATTCCTGGCCGCCCACAAAACTTAACGCCGCAGTCCATCAACATACTTACAGACTCTCACAGTGGAACAGGCAGAAGAGGATCCACCATACGTACACACTGAGGGAAACACTATTATATGCTGCTGCTGCATGGAAGGCTCAAATCCCACTCTCATGTGAATTCGTCAGTGCTATTGGATTGATCCAAAGCTTTCTGAAGCCAGAGGAAAGACTTGCCACAGCTTCACTCAACTTCAGCCCAATCTGAGATTTTCAGCAGCTTGCAGTGCTGGTTGTCAGAGGAGAAAGCAAGTCTCCTGTGCCTCAGGAGCATTTCACTTTTCCTATATTGATAGTAAGAAACATTTTTTCCTTCCCCCTAAAAACCCTTATGGGGTGTTTTACAAGGTTGCCAGAGTGATACCTCATAGGGCCTGTAGGTAGTACAGTAACGAATATTAACATGAATACATTTCATATTATAGTCTTATTTGGTAACATACTATATTAAGAGACCACCTCTAAGAAACCTCAAACACATAATATACTTTTGCAGAGAACCACATCTGTTAAATGGCTTATTTCTGCCAGTATTTTTGTACCAGTCCCATACAGGTGGCAGAATTGGCTGCTAGCTCAAGCGTTAGGTAGCTTTTTGAACAACTTGGAGGGAAAAATGGTTGACAGACGGTTGTGCTATCACTACTGGCATACTCACTCTTGCCAAGAGCTTAGATCAGATAGTGGTAAGTGCTGAATGAAAACTCTTGCTTAAGCTGCGGTGACTGAATGCGCTGAAAATGCTCTATACAACAAACTCTTCAGACAGTTTTTTGGTCCAGGAATTTTTATTGATTATTCAGTATGGTCACGCTAACAGTTTTTCTTATGGGGAAAAAAAAAAAAAAAAGGACTTGGGGAGGACAAGAACAAGGAAATACACAGCCTAGGTCTGCAGATGACAGAGGCATTGGCACCGAGCTCATGTCTGTTCCAAACACCATTTGTCTATTTTACATCAGAAGAACAAACTTTTGGAGTAAAAGTTAGAACAGAGCTTTCACTTGCTCCCCAGGCTTCTGGACTAACGTCTAGGCTGGAGTCATGTCATCTTTCTGTTGTGATACAGTGACTGTACGTAGAATGGGTATTCCTCCACAGGAATTTTAACCCCAGTCCAAAAGAAGTGTGAGCTTGGGGGTGCCTTAACCACCTCACGCACATGGAACTGAACCCTGGTCACCTACATGTTGCAGAACACGTAGATAATGGAGCTGCTTTAAAACTGCTGATTTAGGGGAATTCTGTCTATTCTGTTCATACTAGAGAAGGGAATTAATCCTGTTTGGATTTTTTTGTTTGTTTGTTTGTGCTGTTTTGTTGGGGGTTTTTTTAACAAAAGAGCAATATTTAACTTCAGTTTAAAATCTGTGAATCTTAGGTGAAAAGATACATGCAATAGCATAGGGACATAATCCTTACAGACTCCAGGAGATTTAAAATACTTGTCTGTCCTCAGTGTATCCACACAGTCATTTTAAATGTTGATGGCTTTTTTTCTTATGACAAACTCAAAGAGGCATGGTTGAGCAATGGTACAGGAGAGAGAGAGATACAAAACAGTATCACATATTTATACACAATTTATCCGAGTTTGGGTTGACTGTAGCATGGTTGTACAACCGTTTAACTGCAGGGAATTAACTTGGATCTATCAGAGTTCATTAACTACGGGGTCTGCTAGGCACCATTAGCTCAGTGACAATTTGGTTCTTCCATTGCCGCTCACCTCTTTTCTCAATCCTCATTGCATCCATAGTATCTAGATTTCTAAATTATTTCTATTTTGAGGAGTATCCACTAATGAAGAATGGATTGCATTTTCTTAGTTCAGAAAGGAAGCAAGGCTATGTATACAGAGGTTTAATTGTGAACCTGCCGGAGTAATTTTGAACCCAGCTACCTATCTGAAATCAAATGCTACCTACCTTAATTATTTCTGTATTACTTGAAAGGAAACCTAAAAATATTCAGAGAAATAGTTTTCTTATCTTTTAGAATGATCTGCATAGCTATCTTCTTATTGAGGTAAATTGCTGCATTGATACTATGTATGAGATGTCACTTATCAATAGATCCTTTGGCACCTGAATTCAAAAATGTGATGTGGAAGCATTTTAAGAAGAAAGGAGACTTCAGATTAATTTGTACTGTTACAGAAGTGGAGGTTGCTTTAATATGTAGATACATGCCACTACATATCTTGAATAGGAAAAAATGCTTCTTCGTGAATCTACCAGAGAATTCCTCCTGGTGAAATTCAACACCAAACCATTGTTATAGGATTGATTTCCAGTAGTGGAAGAACCTCAGTCTGTCTTCAGATCATCTTTTTAAATGAAAAATATTGATTGAAGAAGAAAATTTCGAGTATTGAGGTTTTTGAGGCCAAATTCTCCACTCAGTTTCTCTGAGTGCAAACAAAACACTGTCAGTATGTTACATCAGGCGAGTTGTGGAGGCACCTGGTATAGCCTTAGTATAAATTGCAGCATCCCGTGGAGTTTTAAATTAACAGCAGCTCCTCTTGTTCTGCCAACGTAGTCTTTCGCAAGATGCTTGCCAGAACACAGACTATTTCAGCCCTTTTCTCCTCTACTCATGCCTTGTGGTGTGCCTGCTGTGCACCGAAGCCCACCCTGCGAAAGGGGGCAGTGGGCATGCTCCATCACACAGTCCTTCTGCCGGCTCCAGCCTTTTTCTGTAAGGTGGAAGGAATGTGCAGTACAGTACAAGTGCTGTCTTGCGGTGTAGTTCGTCCCTCTCTCCTCCTCTGTTTTGGTGGGAAAAGCATCCATAGAGCAGTTAATCTTTTTTTAAATGACTGTGTTTATGTGGTAGCTGCATGGAATTTGTGCCTCATGCTGGGGGGCATTATTTGATCGTTGTTCTATGTATTCTTGATGCATTTGGGTAGGGAGGCAAAGGCACAACTGTCACTTCCCAGCGATATTTAGGCTACATCTATACTGGTAAGTAAAACAGGCCAGGGATGGTTCTCTTGTCCTAGGGCTAAAAGGCACAGCATGCCTCATGTCCATATGGCTAAGTTCTCGTTTTCCCAAAAGAGAGTAGCCTCATTCAGACTGTCCCTTGGGAGCAGTCCCTGGCCTGCGCTGTCCCCTGAACCATGCCCAACCATTGTCTGGGAACACGTTAGCTGGCAGGAGCCAAAACTGTGCCAGGGAGTGGGCTTACAATGGAACAGCAAGGGCAGGGGCATGCCAGCGCATGCCCTGGCCTTCTTTCCGTTCCTGATACAAATGTAACAGTATTAATATTGATGTTCCCTAAATTTAGCAGTGTCTTTAAATCATGTTTTCAGGTTTCCTGTCAGCCATATAACCTGGACTAACATTACCGTTCTATTTATTTTTAAAAACTGTATTAAATGGGAAGTCAAATAATACTACAGCAAGACAGAGTGCAAATAATGGAACACAGCTGTTTTATTCTTTTGGAGGGATGCAGTAAAAGGCAGAAGTAATACCTGCAGAGACTTTTTTATTTTTTTGAGCTAAAAAGGGTAGTATGTGTTTTTCAAACTATGCTTAAACTGAACTAGTACCTATGTAAATTGAAATGCATGTATATGACGTTCCAGCTGGGGAAGAAAAAAATCCTGAACAGATTGAAGCAAGGAAATTAATCGTCAGGGGAATGTCCGTGAATATTCAGATATCCTCACAGTTTCTTAAATAAATGCACATTTGTAAAATATCAGATTGCATATTCCAAACACAACTTTAACTCTGTCCTTGTATCCATTCCCAGTCTTATTCTGCAGACCAGAAAACCCCTACAGTCAGTAACTCTACATCAAATAAATTCTGAGTATGAGTTACAACCATCGCACAATACGGTTATGTTGGAATATTTTTACTATTTAATAACAGACAAAGTGGATATTTTATTTTGGAATCAAAGTGCTGTTATGTGGATTTATGGTTTATAAGGTTGGCAGTGTTTCTGAGTACTTTCTTTTCCAAAGTACATAAATATAAAGTGGTAAAAGTTTTGTTTTTAGCTTATAAATGTAGTTAATCATCTGTTCAAACAATAAAAAATTCTATTTATTAATGGCCAAGAAATGTTAAGGGGTTTTGGTTTTTCTTTTTTACAAGAGACTCATTTAAGTCAACTGGATGAAATGAATAGACAGTGAATATCACAATGGTTTAGAGGGGATCATGTGGAACTTCAGTCATTAATCCATTAAAGTCATTACTGCCTCCAAGTCTTATTTAAAGGTCACGGTCTTTTTTTAAGGATTTCGTTGATGAGGGAAAGAACTATTCATGTTTGATCCATCCAGCGCATGCACGGATGTGCACTCACTGACTAGCGTGCTGAAGTATGTTCTCTGCTTGGAATTTGCAAGACTGAGCAGTGGGTGGGCAATAACGTGCGAGAGCTCTTGTGGGCTACATGAGGATTTGTATTGATCGTTCTGTTCTTACATCCTGTTTTTTATCATGGTTACAATATATGCAAACATGTCAGGCAATTAGACATGTGAAGACCTGGTTCTGCTTGATTATTTGACTTCCTGCATCTAATAATGAGATTTTTGAAAGATTTAGTGCTATGCCATTGAATATAAAAGAGGATCGGAGGCCTGTATGTGCAATGGAGTTAGGTGTGGTAGATTAAATTTGTCCTGGCATCCTTATTGAAGCCTCCCTGTAGGCACTATCAGCTGTAATCTGCACTGTTGCCAGAAATAACATTGCAGTGTCAGAAACACGAGTGTTTTAAGGGTATAGCCGGGGGACTTGAAGTGGTCACTTATTTGTTTAAATTAATAAATACCCACAAGATTCTTTTTCTTTCCTGGGTTGTTGTTGAATTCTGTCATTTAAATTCTTTTTAATATTCTTCATAAACACTGCTGGCATCCAAATTACCTATAACTACGTAGGAAAAAGCTAAGTATCATTGTGGCACATTGAAAATATCCACTTACGTGCACAGTAATGGCCTAAAATGAAATAAATTCCCAGCAGGATTCAGAGAAGAGGAAAGAATACTTAAGATATAATTTAACTATTGTGTTAGTCAGTGTTATACCTACACTTTGAACAATGTGTTCTCTTTCAGTTGCTAAAATTTCTTTTTCTGTTTTCTTTTTCTTGATAATAAGGACTAGAAATGATCAACAAAAGTTATAAATTATGTACAGGCTATGACAATTGGATACTACAGTAATGATTCCTGGCATAAGAGGGAGTTTTGATTCTCAGAAAGATACAGGATATACAATGATTTTGAAATTCCTGGAAGAGTCCAGTTTTTTGCATTATTTACTACCTCTTTCCAGTAAGACTGTGGCTGTGAGAATAAAGCAAGTTAAAATTGGCACATAGTTGACCTTTGTGGCACTGATTTCTCCTGTGCTTAGAGGCTGGCTCGTAGGCCCAGGTGCTGGACACTGTTCAATGAATAGGTGACCCTGAGATCAGACTGGGACAGTGTTACCAGGAAGGAGCAACAGCATGAATCTAAAAATTAGTAACCCCTATGATAAATACTTTAAAGGATTGCCCTGTTGAAAGCTTCAGTACATGCTTCACAATGTCATTTAACCATCAACTGTAACTGTATAAAATTAAGAATATCTTTTCTATTACATTTGTTATCTTAAATAAGATAACGTGTATTCACTTAAAGAGTATACTTCTGGTTATTTCCAAAAAACAGACTTACAGGGCCTAATCCTGCACAGGGCCAATCCTGTCTGACAGTTCATTTTCCTGCCATTGTATTGACTGATTCTGAGAAAGACAGGAACCACTAGGTTTCCTGAATAGTTACAATAATAGTATTAATAATCAGATTATTAGAAGTGAAGTAATTGTAAAACTTGTAAATGCATTTTAATTTGTGCTGCTCACATTTTGAACAAATTGCAATTCACCCGGTGATTTCAGTGTGGTTTATAGACCACTTCTGCATGTGGGTTTCTGTACAGATTACTGTGCCGCATTGCCTGCGTTACAAATACTACTCAATTTTTTGCATGTCTTTCCTTCAGAACATGGAAATTAGCACTAAAGGTTTAGCTTTAGAAGCAGCTTTTTACAGTCTAAACGAATCTTATGGTGTCACTTTCAATCTCCTGTGAAAGTTAAATTTCTTTCTCTTGCTTCCTTTTATGTTCAAAAACTTAAATAATTTATTGCTGCAAAGGAATGTGTACTGAATCCAGTAACCAAGAGAGGATGTGGAAAGATTTATTGGGAGAAACATTAAGAGCATTCCTGGCCAGGTGTATTTTTTTTCTTTTTTGTGAAATGGGAAAAAAAAATACACACCTCCAGCCAACTTCAGATATGGCTGGAAGCCCATCTGGAAAACAGTGTCTGTAATTGTGAAGTGCTTCTCGAGACAAACTGAACAAAAAGCGAGAGGGGCACAGAGATTGGCACTGCTGAATATCAAGAAATGTGTTGCTAGATCTTGAAAGTGACTGCAGTGTTTGCCATGTGAGTGGGTGTATGCACATGACTTCTGCTCTTCTTGTTCATTATACAGCAATTTATACCCATGGGAAATGAGGGAGTGAAACCCCTACCGAATTGGAGTAGTGGGTTCTGAGTTCCCCTTTGCACGCTCGATCCACGACAAAAGGTACTGGAGGAGCAGGACCTGCGTATGTTTCTGCTCTCCTTGCTTAACTGAATGGCAGGTGTCATGCAGTAAACAGCAAGACACAGCTGTGGTGAACGTTTTTAGTCTAAGACAATGTTTTAGACCACTAGTAAATAATTTCACTGCATATTAGAATATATAACATGAACTTGTGAGGAGTGTAATCTTTTGGGGGTTTACAAATTGTAACAGCTTTCTTATTTGATCATTTTTAGGATAAAAATCTAATCACATGCAAATACCGGTTTCTCAGGAATGATAAAAGAATCAGGTATAAACTAGCTATTCTATCCATTTACCTATCTAGCATTTTTCCTGTCATTTACATAAAGCAAAAAGTTAGTAAGAGCATTATAAAATATAATGCTACATATTTTAGAGTGTTCCAGGGATACTTTTCCACTATCTATTTTTTCCTTCAACCCCAACTTCTTAGTCTCCAGCTCCCCTCTGTACTAGTTGAAGAGGTAGGTCCACTCAGCAGTAGCCTTATTCCTTAAAAAGCAGTGATTAACATTATGGTTTTTGTATAAGTGTTGAAACCATTTCCTCTTTCTCCATTAATCCAGGCGTCTTAAACATGTCATCCACAAATTATTCCTTGATGCAGCATTTTAGAAAAGTAGTGGTGAAAAAATATAGATTCAAACTGCTCCATTTGCCTGCCCCAGGCAGGAAGCTGTACCTGCATCCCATTTTACATGTATGTGGGTCTCATGTTACAGGACCCTAATGATGGAGTTTCCTTGATGTGTCCAATAATCTGTTCCATTGTATACCAGTCCTTACTGTTAAAACACTTTCCTGACTTCTTATATCCCAGTTTAAGTTCCCTTAAGCCTATTGCTTCCAGTTTTATCCATTGTGGATATGGAGAACAGCTCTTGCTTTCTTTTTGTAGCTACCCTTCTGCATTTGAAACTCATCTAGATTCTCCCTAGAGTTTTGTAGACCTTTCTTTTTCTCTGTTGCTTCACAGAAATTGTTCCCTCCTATTTCTCTCTCCAGGGATGTGTCTGTGCCTGGCTACACCTGTTGATATTCTCCCAGTGCGCAAATGAAAATGTTACTGGTAGCAAGAGGCCAGCCTTTTATAGTCAGTACAATTAAGAAAACTTGGCAATTAGACAAAGGACTCTTTTAAATGTGAGCTGGAGTGCTCAGTTAGAAGCACGGAATCAAAGTCTCCTTTTATTACTTCTTCCTGTGTTGGTCTCTATACTTCCCTATCAAAACCAGACTACTTTTTAAAGTTATTTCATACAAAGATCAGCCTAAACTACTGAAGTCCCAGTGCTTAAATGCCTTTGTGAGTTTAAATAGTTTGTAGACTACAGATGGGATTCAGTAGGTGCTTAAAGTTAGTCTTTAACTATGCTACTCAATTAAATCCTCAATTTTGTTCCAATGTTTTGAAACCCAAAATTTTGACTACCTTTTAGATTTTAAAAATCAGTTAGGAAGCAAGTGACGGAATCAAGCTTCTGTTTTGGTGGTGTCTGGATAGAGGGCATTAATTCTAGCAGTTAAAATACATTCCTTTTTAAAAAATAATTTTGCTTTTTAAATCATCGTGGAGATTGGAAAATGGATATTTCTATGAAACTGTTTCCTTAAAATATAAGTTTTAGAAGTTCTAATAAGTGCAAATAAATGTTTTTATTTTTCTCAATAATCATATGGTAATTTTGCGTACTTGAAAATTGATTTTAAATATTTAATTTTTCCACTTTTGTTAACATATTGTTTCCCTTGCTCCTTTTTTTTTTTCCTCAGGACCATTTGCTGCTTCAGGAGACAGTAAATTCTGCTGCTGCTCTTATCATGGCATTAATAAAGGACAGAAACCCAGAGCTGATTGGACAGCTGTTGGTAGCATGAGACCATAAATCATGTGTAGCTTTTGGAAATGTTTCTTTTTCATCATCCATTCACCAACGGTCTTGAATCATTTTACCGTTTGATGAAAACTCTGGATTTATGACATTTACTATTAAGATCTTTTAACAACATATTTTTGATACTTAAAATGCAAGTCTGATATTATGTGTAGAGTATAAAATGAAATACAAATCATTCTGAGATACACTGGGTACATACTGTGAGGAATGATGCTGAAATGTTTTTGTGAGGTACTGATCATTTAAAAAGGTGCACAGAGAACACCAAAGCTTTCAGTCTTCATGCAGAATTGCCTTTAACCATGCATGCGTATTGTACTCTAGGACTGCATGAATGAAATTTGATTTAAGGTAAAATAATCCTAAAGCACAGCTCTTGTTCTTTATATGAAATTATATACCTCTTAGTGAATGTAGAGTTCATTATACAGCGTAGCCTTCCTGACACCAACAGAAATGCACATAGCAAGAAGTGTTTGAAGGGTCAGGTCCCCATCCTCCATGTAATGAAGGTAACCTTGAAACAAAGAAGAGATGCGCAATAGCGGCAACGAGGTGCTAAACCCCACTTTTCCAGATGCGGTATGCTCTGGCTGTAGCAATCCTTAGTGCTACACTTCTTGCAGCACCCGTGTGCCATTATTTCAAAGTAGCTCCAATAGCTCCTCTGAGTACTGTATTACAGACTCTGTGTTTGCATGTGTGTGTACATATATGCATGTATGTGCGTATGCATGCTTAAAGGAAGAGTTAAGACCAAAAAAAATGTTTTGCACCCCAATCTGTAGGTAATGGAGGAAAAGGAAAATTTTGTTAGCTCATCTACAAGAATACAATTTTCACCTCTTGCTGGTTAGCATATGTGTGTATTAAATAGTAGTGAAGAGAACTGAGTGTTACAAGTTCACATATATGCTACGCTGACATTCAAGTGTGGAAAGTTGGGACAGGAAGGTAAAATGGTGAATGGTTAGTATGTGGAGTATCTCCAGGTATCACAACCACTAAGAGCAATACAAGAAGAGGACAGTCCCTGAAAACACCTGTCCCTCCCTATCCATCAGACTCAGGAATTCCAGCTTTCCTGCAGCTTGTGAAGGGGCTAGGTTAATGTCTTACATACCTGCCATGATTGGAATAAGGTCTTAGAGAAGTATCCCCACCAGAAGTGTCCAGTGAGCCCCCCATTCAGTCCCTCCTGAGCGAGAGCACTGTCAGTTCAGTAAGTTTCCCTCTGAAATCAGCATTCCTCCCATTACTCCCACCATGTTCCACTCCCTCTGGTGCTCAGACAAATCTTAGGATAGCATGATTCGGGCTTGGTCCCTTTCCTCTTTCCCTTCACCCGACTATCTATATCTCTGTTTTAAATGCCTTTTAGAAGCTGATGTTGATCCCGAACTTCCTTCGTTACATGATAAAATAAAAAGTTGTTAGCTGACTGTTCTATATCCAAAGCACACATTTTCTCCCACACAGAAGTCATCCTAAGACAACTAACAAAGGTCTCGTGCATCATCTGCTCTCTTCTTTGCTTCTCTCTCCTCTACTTTGGTTAATAATTTGTCCTTTTCTGACACTACAACATAAACATTCATATTAGCTCTGTGTATGGCTATACAATAGGCATATTTTATTCATATATATATTCATGCCTGTTCATATGCTGAGTGTGCAAATAAATGAGGAACTAAAGAATTTATTATCAGTATTCATAATTTAGCCGGACAGCTTTCACAAATAAGTTTTCTGAATTTGCTTTTACATTAATGAATTTCATGAAGAAATTAGTCTCACAGGCTTTTAAAAGGCATGATGAAAGATGACTCTTCAACTGCATTTTGTGACTCTTCTTTGCTTGAAGACTGAAATACAATCCGTGATGTGTTTTCCCCACATAATAATAAGCAAGTTAATTTAGAAAATACTTTGTGTTTTCCATCCACTCTAATTTATACATTGTGATACTGCCTTAGCATTGGATTGTGTGTAACTTATCATTTGCTTGAACAGAACCTTTTACTGTGTAGGGTTGCTTTACTTACCTCATTCTCTTGAAAGGATTTCAATCCAATTAAAAATGTTACTGCAATGAACAGCTGTAAAGAAAAATTATATTATGGTTGTTTATGCACTTATTTTGAAAAGAGGACAGACAATGCACAACAAAAAGTAAGTTTCAGGTCATCAAACATACTTAGTACTAATCTTAAATGGAAGATAATATGCTTAATTAATGTACTGTTAATCATTGCATTATGGATTTTTTTGTCTAATAATCTTTTAAAATAATCTACAAACACTGAAAAATGTATTTTGCTGGAAGCAAATACACCAACAGGACTACTAAAACAGATCATGAAATACTAGAACTGCAGTAGGAAAAAAAAAGAAACTGGACTGTGATTAATGCTATTGTGTATCCAAACCAAATTTAAATGGTCTTTTGGATGATTGTTAATACTTACAATGGGAATAAAGATATAAAATGAAATTAAGAAACTGGTTGATTGTTTTTTGTCTGTGGATAGATACTCACAAATAGCAATATACATGAGAAACTTGGCAGCCTTTTGTACACACATGCCGTTTTGAATTTAACTAGTGAATCAGTCACCACCCATATTGCTTTGAACATTTGGACAGAGATAACACAGAGTAAATAAAAGCTCAGACTCTGCCAGCCTTGCTTACCTTACTCTTCAAGCACTCTAATTAGTATTCCTTGGATAGTGTTCATCAGAAAAGAGAATACAGAATATGGCCCTAGAAATGCTTTTCATAACTGCGAAGTTGAGTGAATTAGATTTGTATATTGAAATCAACCCACTTCATGCAAAATCTGATAATTAAATTATTTCATTTGTCTTAGATAAGTTGGCAGAAGAATTTCTAGCTAAAATCTTTTTTTCTTTAGCTTCCAGGCTACCTAGCTTGAAAAAGATGGTTTGATGGTCCTCTAAAAAAGGCTGAAAGAATGAAAAAGATAGAAGATGGTGGAATTAAAAACAAAACCACCCAAAACCAAACCAAAAAACAAAGAGAAACAAAGTGAGATGTGACCCTATTGGTGGCATAACTCTAGTTGACTTTAAAATCACAATGAAGCTTTTAGCTCATCTTGATAACTAATGTAGGCTGCAGAACAACTTCTCCTGTCTGTAGGTCACTCCACCAGAGAAGGGTCATAGTTTGTTTGCTCTCTTCTCCCTGTCTTGGACACTTGCTACTGGTCACTAGTTTTTGTTCAGGTTTTATTTGTGAAGAAAAGCACATTTACTTCCAGATACACAAAAGCATTTATTATTTCATATCTCCCTCCTCTTCATCCATAATTTGGATCTGCAAGATGCTAGTTCATCTTGTCAAGCATCCACCAAGATGTGCAGACAATGCATGTTTCCCTTTTTTTCTTGTTAAGGAAGGTTTTGGGGTTCAGGAGTAGGCTCATGTTAACCTTGTTCCTGCAAGAGCCAGAATTCTGGGCGGGAGCTACCTTTGACCTGGCCCAGTGTGACTGCTCTGATGATTGGGACATATAAATGGCTGGTAGTTGTAAAAACTGTCTGTTATGGAATGAATTGAGCCCTTCAGAGTATTAGTAGTGCCTCAACCTTATGTTTTTTAAGATTTCTGATTATCCCCTCTGGTCCATATGACAGATGCACTAGTCTTATTCCTGTCTGACTTGAAAAAAAGAGTATTTCATTATTAGGTTGATTAATTCAGATGCATAGTTTACTAGATGGTAGATTTTTCTCTTTGTGTAGGTAGTGAAAGCATGGTATTCAGAGGTATTTCCTCTTGTTTGTTTCAAAGATCACTTATTAAAACCACAACTAATTCTCACTGAAACAGGGAGAACTGCTGAGACTTGTAAAAAGAATAATATCTTTAAGGGCTCCCATTGGGAAAATCTGTTATAAAATATTAAGATATAAATATATATCTTATCTATATCTTATAGAAATATATAATTATGATATAAAAAGTTCAATGATAACTACATTATTTAAAGCCAATCTTGAAGAGCCGAATTCTGAGAAACTAAGAAACTGCTTTCATTATTCCTGCCCAACTCAATCAAGTCAATCTTTTGCACCTGGTTTCAAATAATTTGTAATGTCACCCAGTTCGATGACTAACGCCCTGCTCCGGATGCCTACAGTAATATACCAAGGCAAAGGATCAAAATGGGTTCAAATCTGTGTGCCCCCAATGCCTGCTCTTTCAACTTCAGACTGGTAAGTTTTTATGATGTCTGTCGCCCTCGGCCCATTCCTCAGCCCAGTTGTTCACCACAATTCAGTTTGTCTTGTGCTTCTGGCAAGCACCAAGGGAAAGAAGCAGTCGCTGACACTGCATTTTTCCCAATGTAAGTTGATTTTGATTGACAGGGCTGTAGAGCACTTGTCAGATATACATTTTTGCTTGGTTATTTCTGCCAGGAATACTCAATTAGTTTTGAGATCTGAAAAACACAATTTCAGTGCCTGTGCTGCGGAAACAGTCCCAACTGTGAAAATACATTTATAACAGTATATACGCGGCTTGAATACACCAACCTGGGGAGCAAAGTGGCATTTCTTGATATATTTATTCCCAGGTCAATTTAAGTATGCTTTTCAATCCTTAGATTGAAATGGATCTTGTCCTTCATCCTGCACATACTCCCGTCTCAGAAACTGAAATTATAATTCAGTTAAAATGCCACAACACTGAATTATAACAGAGTTACAAAGATAAGTAAGAGAAACATGAAATTTCATGTTTCCATTTCAGCCATTCCTGTCTTCTCCTGTGCTCTTCTCCCATCCTTTCCCCTACTTCTGTTACTTGTTCTTTCTCCCCCTATTTGTCACTCTCTTTCCATTCCTCCCAGCCCACCATCATCGAAGGAGACGATCCCCTCCCTCCCTTCCCCTGCAAGCCAGGCCGTGGTCTGGCATCAGAAACCCTTCCTCACTCCTGGATCAAGAACTGAGGCATTTGGTCTTTGGCACCTCTGTGCTGCTCACAGCTGGGACCGAGAACAGATGTCACTTCCGCTGCCAGCTGCAGGCAGATGAGCAGCAGCTGCCTGAAGGGACAGACCTCCTGCATGGCAGCTGCTGGGCTGACACTGAATGCCGCTTATTAGCTGGAGCCAAGCTGCAAACAGAGCCATCCCACTGAAGGGGAAATAATCTGTGCCAAGGTCAGGCCCCCCCTTCCCCCACTCCAGTAGCCGAACTTGGGTTTGTAAAGTCAGCACCTAGTCAAGGAGCCAGATTTGCAAATCTATCAGAATCGCAGCAACAACAAAAAGTGAAAGAAAATAAAAGAAGCCAAATCCAGGTACGGCTTGCAGTCCTGGCGACTGGAAAAAGTGTGTTTTCACTTACTAACCAGTGGCTTTGCCAGGAGTTGCTCAGAGACAAAAACCGAGGAACCCCACGATGCTGTGTTAAGCGGTTCCTTTCCACAGCAGAGACACAGCTTGATTGAAGCCCCATTGAAGTCAATGGGACTGAAAGTTCCTTGCAGTGTGTGCAAGAATGCATGGCATCTCCTCCCTCTGGCCATCTTCAGCTAACTCACACATAACCATTCTGTTTATGCTGGAGTTTTATTATTATTATTTTTATTGTGCTGCAGCTTTAAGTGTGCATTTATGCTGCGCTCAACTCCCTTGCCGTTTGGTGGGGGAACATTATGGTCTTGATTAATGCCAACTATGTTTTGGAATTTAGTCGTGACTCCAGCTGAAGCACCCACAGGCCTATGGTACTTGGGGTTATAGGGGCACTTCTAAAGGGCAATTCAGAGTTTAAAATCTCTCTTTGAAAACTCACTCTGAATCCAGTAAAGCACAGTGAGCCTAAAAGGATGATTTTGTGCTTTGTTTAAGCTAGTCTGCAAGGCTAGAAAAAGTCCTGGCCTCTTCTGGACACTGTGTTTTGTCCCTCCCTCCTGTACACTAGCACTGAGGTTTGTGCTGCTGTGTAGCAAGTCAGTTGAGGAAGCTGAAAAACTGTTATCTGGCTGGAAACTAACCCTGCAAGAAGTGATTAGCTTTCACCAGAGTCATCAGGTGGGACGACTTTGGGGGAGGAGGTATGTCATGATTCCTGTTGCAAAGGGATGTGCCAGGGGCACATAGGGCTGCAGCAATACAGGCAGAGATCAGCCTAAACTGCTGTTCAACTGCACCCTTGGGGCACTAGTTTTTTAACTTTGCAGCCTCGGATCCTGCCTATGTTGAGGGCGAGATGAATATTTGTTATTCTAACACTGTTATGCCCCTTCTGCAGACAAGGGCGTATACGTAGGTGAAGCACGGGAGGGTCAGATGCAGTTTGCGGCTTCTCTGTTTGCCTGTCATGTGCAGGCTTTGTAAGCAGTGAAGTAAGCCCCAGTTGTGTGTTGTGACATGCAAGCCTCTCTGAAAATGATACATCTGAAAATGCTCAGAGGTGAACTGCATTCCAGACCGGTAGGTCAGGATAAGAAAAGGAAGGAAGGAAACGAGGTGTCTCTCACCCTTTCTGGGAGTGGCTGCTTGCAGCAGATCAAAGAAGTACTCTTATGATGGATATTTCAAGAAAAGCTGCAAGATGCCTTGAGTGCACAACACAAAAGCCATATTACTTCTCCTTGTTGGTTTTTTTTTTTTCTTTTTTTTTTTCTTCTGCTTTAAAGAAACTGGCTTCACTGACTTTGGTATTTAATCCTGCTTTCCATTGTGCACCTTTGTGTAGGCAGCTCCACAGAAAAGGAAGGTGCAGGATTTGTCCAAAGCTTTGCTACACCACAGCATGGTTACTTATGGTTACTTACAGTGTAAGAACAGGCATTACAGTGGCAGCAATGCACCCTCTGGTGGTGTCCATCAATATTTTATGAAAAATCTTCCCCAAGTTAACTAAAAAGACAAGCACTGCTGATGGTAGAGCCAGTATTTTGCTCTCTATCTTCACTGATTCCCAGCAGTGACAACCTGGGGTACTGAGATGGGCTGAAAAAATACTGAGCATGGTGGCCTCTGCAGCCATCGGCCCCACATCAGCCCCAATGACTACAAAGTGAATAACAAAGACGTGACTAGCTTAAAAAGGAGGCTGGAAAACACATTTAGCATGTGGGTTAATGGAAAAATGGGGATTCATGCTAATCAGGTTGTGTGGGTGGAGGATGGCAAAGCATTTGTTATCGGCTGGGACTGCTCCTGCCAACACGTAGCTGCCTCAGGCTGGATTCTTGGTAGCGGTTTTTGCAGACCTTTTTCATTCCTCTGAAAACACACCCTGAGTAAGATCTGTTTCAGATTTCCAGAAAACCCTAAAATACAGCCCAAATGGGCAAGTTCTGGACAATTCTGTATTCAAATTACAAATCTTCAACTGCTTTTTTGAATGATAAATTGTACTTTAGTGAAAATCTCAACTCTTTTTTTAATTACTTTTTTTTTTTTGATCTTGAGACCAATTTGATGAAAGCCTTATAAGCATCAGAAAAGTTTTAGAAAATAGCTGCATTGCACTGTACTGGATGTGGTCAGTGACTCTAGTTAGCATTAATGAACGGCTGGAGGTTTTCAGAGTGGCGTTAAGTGGGTAACAGGTAAACATCACCTCATCCTACATTAGCAGTCTTGTATGCAAATTTTAAAGAGTGATTTTGAATGTTAAGTAAAATGGGAAATAAAATCTCAGTGAGAAGTGACATCTATTAGATTCAGTGAGAACGACAGAATGATTTCTAGTCTGTGATTATCATAAATAAATATCCTCCAGAATGAATCTGATAATTTATGTTCTTTAGGTTTGTATTTTTCCCCAAGAAAGCAATCAGATGGATGCTCAGAGGATCTTTCAGGACTAAAACGCATTATTGTAAATACTCAGTGTGGAAGAAATGAAACTTGTAGAAAATTATGTTGCAAGTAATAATGCCTTGTAAGTAAAACACTGTGCTGTTCAGTAGCTCTTTCGTGCCCTCTGCAGTTAAAATGCTGTTTTGTGTCTGTGCAGTCAAATTGTGTTTTCCCTGGTTATGGAATGTAATACCTAGGGTTAATGAAAAACTATAGAGCAGTAAATACTGTTGGAAATTTTTGGGGGTTGCCTGTAGGCTAGATTGTGACTTTTATTACTCACTCACATCTAGCAAGCATTACAGTAAAGCAGATGATTGTGTGCTTTCACAGCGGTACCGCTTATAGCAAGAGTTGAGAGCTCAGAAGTAAACAGAGGTACACTCCTGTACGAGATCATTACTGGTGCACACTACGTTTCACTACATGCATGCAACCATCTCTACGCAAGTTTGGATTTTCATGCATTTTTGCTGTCAGGTAGAAGCTATGTACAGATGACCTTATGAACTACTTTAAAACAACAGTGAGTTTCATAATGACATGTAACTTTTTTTTTGCATCATTTTCAGAGAGTGCTTATCACATTTATGCACAGAAACATATGAAGCGATTCATCCTACTCACGACAGTTATAAAAACAGGTGAGAAAAAGTGTCTTACTTCATTTGGTTGTACCTCGATTAAATTCAACTGATTTCAAATAGATGTCTAACTTTTGGACATACAAAATTGTATATAGTGAATCACACCCCTTCTGGTTATATTTGAAGATAAATGTGCAAGATTGCATAAAAAATTTCATTGGATAAAAGAAGAAATGGTCACTCAGATGAAAGTAAGGACTGGAAATAGCTTTCTTATAGGTCTTACTCTGACAAAGCATTTTAGCATATATGTAAAAAAGCATGCGATATTCATTATCCATGGAGATGCCTCACGTGCACGAAAATAAAAGTTGTATTGGAAGGTAGTCTGAGGAATATGTTCTTCCTTATTTCTACAGTGCCAGAGAAAGTCAGTCGTGAAGTACTGAAGAAAAAGAAGATCAGTCCTGAAGTACCAAAGAAAAGGACTCTTGGGGAGGAAAGAACAAGTATGATCTAATTAAGTCAAAGAATTAATAACAACAATAACAACAGCAGTAATAATAATAACCATAGTAAAAACAATTAGAGGAAGCAAAAAAGTCAGCAGTGCTGAGAGGATGATCTGCTGTTTAAAACATCAAAGATGTGTTATTTTGCCTACGAATGACATTTTTGAAGAGTGACTGCTGGTTACCAATTCTGGCATCGACTTTCAGCATGGACTGGAACAGGTTATTCCTCACCTTTGCCCTCAGGTTCTCTGCATATATATGTGTAATTGGAACAATAACACCTCCTCTATGCTCTCTAGGCTATGGCTGTCACTGTCTTGTATGTTCATTGGTAGGTACAACACTTGAACTCTGACACTGCTCTAATTGAAGTATTTTCTGAAGAAACTGATATATCGCTATAAATTGAATGTTTTTTACTTTGGGTTTCTAATCTTGACTGAGACATTAATGTGCCAGCCCCTTTTGAAACAGTGTCTCTTCTCCAAGGAACTTCATAGCCCAAATAAACAACACAAGGAGCAAGGCTGGACACAGGTGCCAGAAAGAGACTGGAGAAAGCCAAGAACCCAGTGGCTGCTTGATGAAAGACAAGGTACCAGGATGGTGAGGCCAATGCTAGATTGCAGGGACCCCTCAGGCCCCCACTGTACCTCACTGCTCTGTTTTCTCCCCATAAAAGAGCAAAGTGCATATGGTGCACATAGTCCCAGGTTTAAAGTACAGACTGGAGAGTGAGAAGAGCTGGGCACTAGTCCCACTCAGGGAAAGATGAGCACTGTCAGGTTAGTAAACATCACTATGCTTTAGCGTCTCCCTCTGTGCAATATGAATAATGGCTACTTCACAGCAGTATTTGTTACAGTGATTGTATTCCTATTTATGAAGCCCTTTGTAAATTGAAAACTGTAAAAGCTTAAAAGTGCTGTCTTGTAAAATTTATTACTGTTGAGATGACACTCTAGTGCCGAAAACAACTCTGTGTATCAGGGAACCCTTGATTAATCAGTTGAACCATGGAAATCTCTTTGCCTGCATTCATTTTTCAGTGGCTCTAGAGATAATAGGTGGTATTACTCATGTACCTGAAATATAGGTAAGGGCCTTGGACCGCAGAATTTATCAGTGTATTAAAATTATCCAGCCATGTTTCTCATTTGACTCATTTGATTCTGTGCAATAGATTTATGAATGCTCATCCCTGTTTATGTTCTGCATCAGCAACGTGAATTGAGCTGAAATCCCTCTTGGACAGACCTGGAATTGTCACTCATACTGATGACTACACTGTTAAGAACTGTGGTTTTTCTGAAAGCATTTAACAGAGGACACTGGACTTCCAACTTGTGTGTTCAGTTCTAGGGGAGCAAGGGCAGTCAGGGCATGCATAACCCTGCCCGGACTGTGCCCCCTGCAAATGGAGGCTTGGGCCTGCTGGAGGCCAGCTCGCTCCCCACCTGAGGAGAGGGCTGGGGGACAGGCTCCCCCCGCTCTCTGCCCGGCAGCCATTTCCAGGCCAAGCCTCCTTCTTGATCCCCACATGGGCTACGCTGCAGGTACATTATACACGGCCCGATCCTGACCCTGGCTCGGCCCATCCCCAGGGAGGTGCCGCAGCCCGGCCTAGCAGACCGCTGGCTGGGAGGGTAGCTGAGCTCAGGACCATGCTCCCCCGAGGGATCCTCAGGGGGGAACAGTCCCCACATCCCTCTTCACCGCTGCCTGCTCTCTGCTTGGGGGTGAGGCCAACATTTGGTCGGGTGATGAGGAAAAAACCCTTGGGATTCTTCCACCTGAATGAATTTTTGGGAAGAAAACCAGTGTCTACAAAGTTGAAATGATCCATGGAACCAAATCGGAATATTTTGAGTTTTTTAGCTGACTCAAAACACGTGGGCTTAAATCAATTCACCAAAGCCACTGCCTTCCATTTCTTCATCACTACGCTGACTTCAGAGGAGAGCAGCTCAGGCTCTCATCCCCATTCCTGCAGCTGTCCCCTGGCCAGGTGCCTGTAGGACACCATCTTCCACAGTGCAGCGCAGACTTTCCTCTAAGCAAGCTGCGAGCGAAGGGTGGAAGTCAGACAACTCTGGAGCCTTTGTGAAAGATGTTTGGCCGGGAAGACTACTCCATAGGCAAGACGTGGCCAAATATTCCTCCCATAAGGCAATACGCTGTTATAGGCAAATGCAGTTTAATACCAGTTTAAGACAAAGCATTTGAAACCAGTTGCATTTAGATGCCGAACTATGTTTTACTTTGATTGAAAATACTTCAGCAGATGTTTCAAAATTTCCTTTTTCTCTCACTATTCATACCAAGAAAAATGCAAATGCCACTTTCTGGCTTTGATTTAGGTTGAAGATATTCAAATGTCAGAATTCATGGACGGATCAAAAAAAATCATTCGTGTCCCTCAGCTCTTACCGCAGAGCTGTGGCGAGAGAGCATGATGGAGAGGTGTGCTCGGGGGCAGCGGTGCAGGAGCAGGAGGAGGGGGCTCTAGCCCAAGGCACGCAGAAAGGGAGGGAAGGAGAAAACAGGATCCCTAGAAGCACCTGAGAGCCATAAAGAAACGGGGTGAAACTCTAAAATGTTGAGCAAGAGGAGAGAAAGTAAGTGATGACGGGATTGAGGTTGTTCCTGTGATAAACGTACAGTGTTACCCCTTAACAGCCTTGTCAGCGGGATACTCCTCTGAATAGCGGATAACTGCAGGGGACAGAAAGTAAATATGCCTGAAAGCAGGCGAGAGCAGAGGGAGCGAGGGGCGGAGGAGCCGCGGGAGGGCGGCGGNACTCCTGCGGGCGCTCTACCGCATGTCACCTCTTAGTCGGTACTTGCATTTGTACACCGTTTTCATCTAGTAGAACTATTTAGCAACTTAGCCCTATTAGGTGTCATATATATGCTGTATATGGTAACGGTTAGTTAATGGGTTTAGCTAATGTAAAGTAGTTTATGATATTATGAAGTGAACGTGTAGGAGGGAGGGAAAAGGCAGCCTCCTGGCATGTATGCGGACTTCCAGCTGAGGAACGTGGGCCTAAAATCTTCGCCCACTGATGTAGTCAGTCGGTCCCAGGCTCACAGGTAGCTGCACAAAACTTGAAGTGTGGCAAAAACGAGTGTATTGTTCAGCCGATCCTACACAGAAAAATTTTAAAGTGACATCTATGATAATAAATTATCTTAAAAATAAAGTCATACCATCACATATTAATGGCTAGGGATAGAGCCAGCAAGGGCTATTGATATATATTTGTTCAATACTAAAGTACTTATTCTCTGGTTCTCACTTGTCTTCTTTTTTTAGGATGGTGTGTTGAGAAGGTGTGGGCTCTTCCCAAGTGAGTGCAGTGTAGTGTTATGAATGACAGTCTAGAGGTAAGGGAGCTGCACCTGGTGCATCTCCACGGTAAATGGAGCAATTACCAGCTCCTCAACTGCTGCCAGGGCCAAGCAGAGATTGAGGGAGCTGCAATAGCTCCCTGTGATCTCTGTCTGGCAGACACTGAACATGTGCACACATGCACAAAGGCACGTTCAGGATTGCACCTGCACACATGTTAATTTATAGGTCTTGTGTTTAAGCCAGGGCCAGTCAGTGTTATTCTCAGTTGTCACCAACCTCTTTATTCTTTTGCACTGTTTGTTGCATCCACTTGTTTTAAGCACTAGTGCTAGAGGTATGGATAACAAGTGCCTCACCCCAGTTCAGAGAAGATTCATAGCTCTTAATAAGTTGATTGGACACCTTTGCTGAACATTAAAGTTGTCTAATGACCACTCACATGTAATATGTTTGAATATCATATAGATAGCGGATCCTTTTAGATACTTCATCCAGTTTAAGTGCTGATTGCTATCAGTGCAACATACGCAGAAAATATTCTGGCTGCATCAGCTTGCTGTATTCTCGATCTCTCATATTAGATTAAATACAAGTGCTGATAAATGAAAAAGACTCCCTTTCTCCACCTATTTGTGAGAACACACCACACTCTTCAGACAGGCTTTTTTCAGATTTCACACATTTTACCCAGACAGTCAGCTCTTTCCAATTATTCTGACCTTTTTGAGACATAGAGATTGAAGTTTTCCACTAGTTACTGTTAGCATTGGCTTAAACAAGTACATAATAAAACATTTAATTGTCAGTGGCTCATATGTAACACTGCATGGGAAGATCCCCAAGTACTTTGTAAACATTCATTAAAGGTGACAGCACACAATGTGTAATAGCTAGGGAGAGCTGTTCCCATTTTGCTGAGAAACATAATTTCTTAGTTTCCATTTACCCACAGCCTCGACAGCGAGATAATGCAATTACACCTCTCCTGCAGGACAGAAGCACACGCTCAGGAATTGCTACTGCCTCTGCCCCCACCTTTCCTTACAATAATTTGCTCCTGTGACCCCCCTTCTCCATAATGGCTCATTGGCTATTTTCTACAGAAGACTGTGACAGTCCAGCTAGTTAAAGGATTTGGCTACGTGCTGCATTAAATAAAACATGACTAAGTTTGGATGCTGCTGCTAAAATCCATAGTGTCCACATTAAAGATCGCAAGGTAACTCCAGAGTTAACTGGTAATGCAGTGCGCAGTCTACCTATCTCTTTGTGTATATTATTCATAGAAAACAGCTGCTGAAGTTGTGACTTCTTCCAGTATTTTCAGTCAGTGGCAGTCCAGTGAAGCTCCCCTAAAGTGGGTAGGTTTGACCACCTGGAGTCAGGTAAACAAACTGTTCATGGAGTGCCACTGGTCTCCACACCAACACAAGGACATATTGAAAGCAGCTGAGGAATCTCAGCTCTCTGGGTGGAGGGCTGAAAAGGGTACTGTTTGAATGAATAGTTGCATATATGAGAGAAATAAATAGAAGCAAAAAAAAGATATGCCTAGATATCCCCCACAGTAACCCAGTGGTCCAGCCATACTATACAAGGTATTGTCTTGTGGAGACTATAAACGATATCCCCCAAACAAGTCAGCTTCCTGCATATTGTACTGGGCTTGCACTTACAAGCACTACCTTCTGCAAATCTTATTAGCTCACGTGCAACACAGGTCTGACACAACTGTGTTATTTTGATTTTTCTATTAGCCTGGCTTCTGTTGTGATCCCTCTGCAACAGGTTCCTTTGCATGGTATAGAAGGAAAAGGAGCAGAAACCAACAAACAGCTAGTTGCACAACCCTGAAAAGCCTGGAGAGAGTCCTCATGGGGAGGTAAATTAGAAGGACATTGATGTGGTGAATAACTGTGGTTTTTCTCCTCAGGAACAGAGGGTCACTCCATTCCTTGTAAACGTACAAAATTGTTTGAGAGAAGTATTGATTCCTGCACCAGTTTCTGCTCTTTGGAACAGTCCAAACCCCTTGAATTTTGGCCAGTTTCTCAGGTCCAAAAGAATAACGAGATCAGAAGTTTTGACAAATAGTCCAAGATACTTTATCAGATTTCTCCTGAGGGATGGAGACCAAGAAACTATATAGCTCAGTAGTGACTAGTAAAAACATTGCACTCTTGTCTTCTGAAGTGGAATAGGATTGAAGTCTTACGTACAAGCTACAGTAATCTCCAAGCAGGTTACTGTAAGATCAAAAGTCTTAAGATAAAGACTTATGGGTTGTTTTGGTTGACTTACCACACTGTAGGGGTTTCCATACTTCAGAGATCTGTGCACAGTTCAGGGGTATGTATCAGGGAGGGAGAGAACGGGGAGCCCACTGCCACCACTTACCACTACGCACACTTCTCAGAGTGGTGAAAGCATTCTGGTGACTCCTGGTCAGCTGCTCTCATTTCCAGGTTGTATCTCAGCCCCAGCTGCATGTCCTGCTGGCCAAACTCCCTTGTGCTACACCAGCTGCAAAGTTCCTCTTCCCTTCATAGGCAGCTGTTGTCAGCCTCAAATCCATCCTTGCCAGCCCCATACTTTCATGAGCTTCAGGTGTGCTTTTCCCTGCAAGGACTCTTTCTTACCCCTGATTACCTTTTTCTGATCTTTGAATTGAAAAATCTCATTGAACCCGCTTTCCACGGGAGACTGGAAACCTCCTCTGGAAACTCCCTCTTCTATTTCCTAGAACAATACTGTCTGCACCCTTAATTTTCTTCCTCCCCTGCTCTATAATATCAGAGACAAACCTTCCTATTTCTATATAGTCCTCTTCCACCTGGTACAGCTTACTTACCAAGTGCATGGGGAAAAGGCCCTCAATTACATGGTGCCCTGAGCTTCTGGGCTGCTTTACTGTCAACACAAGTCTGATCTGGTTGTTAAGTAAACTTGCAGATATGTCAATAGGTGCTGTTATAATTGAAGAAATATTCGAATTTAGAGCCAAATCCTAGTAAAAAAAATACGCACAAAGCTTACACACATTGTATATAGTATGCACATATCTACCTATCTATCTATATATAAAATGTATGTTGTGTGGATGCAAATATACACACATATATATATTTGTTTGCATTTTAATATCTATATTATATGCCTAGGAGAAACATGTGTAAACAATATGCAGTTTGGGGAATGAGAATAAAACCTATCAACATTTAAGATGTTAACGTTTAAAACCAGACTGCAGGTGAGTAATAAAAGAGGCACCTTCATCAGACATGTTCACAAATATAATGATAACCTAAGTCTGATTAAGCCAGATGTCAAACATGAAAGAGCAGGCAGGAAGGTTCAGGAGGCTGAGAACAAACATGAAGACACCAGGATCTGAAAGGCCATGAAGAGTGAAAGACTATGAAAATGAGATAGTTAAACCTGAGTTACGCTGAATAAGCTCCAGTTTCTTATTTGAATGCTCCGTGGGTGGACCAACACAAAATGTTTACTCTCTAGACTTGGCAGGCGGTTATCTTTCACCTAACAACAACTTGCTGAAGCAATTAAAAACTCTATTGACAACACTGAACAGACAAAGTTGGCAAATATTTTTTCCCCAGTAGTAGTATTTTCTCTCATCAGTCCATAATGCTGTCATAGTAATTGCGAAATGAGGAGGTGTGTGGTGTGGTGTGGCACAGTACCGTATTACTGAGTCCTTTTCTTAAGCTGTGTGGGATCTAGAAAGCCATATGCCAGGTAGAGTAGAAGATAGGTGCCATGGCTTATTCCATGGCTCTGAAGAGCTCTGCCTTTGTACCACCATGTCTGCTAAAATAGCCTATTTATCATGCAGGACTCTATGCCCCGCACTGTGTCTTCCTCTATATCCCTTCCCATTTCTTTATGTGACCCTATAAAATGGCTAAGATTTGAATTATTATTAAATGCATTATAGCAGAACTACAAAGTGTAGAATAGTTTGATTTCATGAAGCTTTATATTCTTGGTTAGGGGCTTTCTACTGTACTTGTATGGGTGACCTAATCCAAAAACTCACCTGAGCCACCAGGAAGACTTTACAGGCCTTCAAAGGGCAGCAGATCGGTTCCCAAGGTGGGTGAGATGATTAACCTCAAATTCAGTGTTTCTGTACATGGAATCACTGGCTTTCAGTTCTCCTGTCTTACAATGGGGAAAAGTATTGTCACGTAGGACAAAGTGCCTTGCTCAGCTGATAAGGAAAGTTTCAAAGGAATCCTTTCTGTTCAAACCAACTCCGTATTTCTCATGTATACTCCCAAATGATTCTTTGCCCCTGTCCCCCCCCGCAAGTTTGTTTTGCAGAAGTGTGGTGGGTTGACCCTGGCTGGACGCCAGGTGCCACCAAGCCACTCGATCACTCCCCTCCTTAGCAGGACAGGGCAGGGGGAGAAAATGAGATAGGAAAAAAAATCCTCGTGGGTCAAGACACAGGCAGTTTAATAAAAGCAAAGGCCGCATGTGGAAACAAAAGGAAAACAAAGATCCCACTCCCCACCTCTCACCAGCAGTGACGCCCAGCCACCTCCCAGGAAGCAGGGCCCCAACACGTGCAGCGGCTACTCCTGAAGACAAACGTAACAAACAACAAATACCGCACCCCCTCCTCCTTTCTCCCAGCTTTTATTCCTGAGCAGATGTCACATGGTATGGAATAGCCCTCTGTCAGCCAGGGTCAACTGTCCTGGTCACCCGCCTCCCAAGATCCCGTGTACCCCCAGCCCACTGGGGCGGCGGGGGGGGGGAACGTTGGAGAGACAGCCTCGACACTATGCAAGCACCACCCAGCAACAGCCAAAACACTAGCGGCACCTCCAGCAAAGCACAGCAGGGTGCCACAGGGAAAACCAACTCCACCTCAGCCAGACCCAGTGCAAGAAGGTACTGCAGACCCCTGCTAGCGCGGGCGGTGTGAGCATATCTGCCCAACCTGGCTGTGGCAGGAGCCGTTTTGCTGCCACATGATGCTATGGTCACTAACAGGGGAGTCAAACTCCTGGGGAACAGAGGAGAAGGCTGAATATCAGTCAGGAACCAGAAAGGCAGGAAGAAAACAAGGAAAACCTTTAAATAAACTTAACCAAACTTCAGAATGGGCTCAGTTCAAGTGGTGGGCTCTGAGAGTCATCTACTTCATGACCTATATGGCTTTACCTCATCACTAGTTATTATGCTGTCACAGTGATTTAGATAATGAATGAAAACTGTTTTTTCAGCATTTGTCCTAATGCTCCTGTCCCACTTCAAGTAGCTATTTACTAAGTCATCTTTTTGTACACAATGATTGATCAAGATAGGATCTGCATTTGAAACAAGGGGAGAGCTCTCTATATTATTTAAATAGTGTATTTTTGCAATTGTGATTTCTTTGGATGTATTCTCCCTTACTCTGAACCTAATCTAAGGTCTGGCTGAAAACATTTAACCCCCCTCCCCAGCCATCTCCAACTGCCAAACTGAAAAACTGTCACCTGGGTTTAGGACTTCAGTTTTTTTATATATGACTAATTAATCATAGTGATTAGTTAATAAACAGGTCCATTCACTGCTTTCTTTTCTACCCTATGTCTATTCCACTAATTTCTATCAGAAATTATCTAATGGAATGGTCTATCAGAAACTGCCAATTGAAGAAGGCTGGTTCACTGACTGCAAAATGCTGAACACCAAAGGCCTTGCATTTCCCAAACCTGGAGCAGCAGAAAGTCAAGGTTGAAAGCTGCTGGCTTCACAGGTTTGTGCATCAGGGCTTACTCCCAGCTGTCTGGAAGCCCTCCGAGCCCTGGCCCTTAGTCCTGCTCTTTGCACCTGGCAGCCCTGGAGCTGGTACTTGGAGCCTGGAAGTGCTTGGAGCCTGGAAGTGCTGGGCTCAGACAAAGCCCTCCATGGGACTGGAAGCTGGTTGGTTCAGGAATTCATGCCAGGTTGCAGCTTCGTGCAGGGAAACCCAGAAAGTACTGGTTAAACAAGAGACTTTCCCTGGAGTACCTGGTCTGAGGCCCAATGAGCCAGCACAGCTGTTAGTGAAAGTGGGTTTTCTCAGTTTCATAGTTGCTAAAATAACAGCTTGAGCCAAAGGAGTAACTTCTTTAAGATACACCCTCTGTCATTGTTTCTAATGCATTTTTTTGTAATGTCTGACTCAAGAGAAATTTGAATAATAATAATAATAATTCATTTGTATTTGAGCTGAATCCAAGTTCTTGAAAAGTTCTGCAAAGGCAGAATCCTGTTTTTTGGCCATTTCTTTGCTGGGTGGTAAGCAATAATCAAATTAATGATTTCAAATTAGTTAAAAATCATCTTGAACTGAATCCAGCACAATTACAAGCAGATGGATAAACAAGAACAATAGGAACTCACAATATAACCAATAGCTAGCTATTTTAAAACACCTCTGGAAAAAGAAAAACAAACCAAAAGATTTTTAGGGTGGTTTCAACAGGGCAGCATGACTGCATTAGCTAGAAGCTGTGAGATCCACCCCATCAGTGACACTACTGCAGGGGCTCTGTCACCCAACAGCTTCCAGGGCAATCGCAGAAACAAAACCCTGTCAAGTGGTAGCTGCAGAGGGAAGTCCTGAAAATAACTCCAGAGTTTTATGATTTGGACTTGTTTACAAAGAAAATGGCCTCCTCAGGCAGAAAAAAAACTCTGCCTCAAAAAGTGGTAGACTCTGCCTCTGCTTAAAATAAAGTCTCACGGGTGAGAGTTGTCCAGGGCTATGGACGGGCGGCTGAGACATTCCCAGAGTGTTCCCAGGAACCAAGGCCAACAAGCACAGAGCGGCCAGCTCAGCTCTAGTAAACACTCTTAACCTTCAAAACTGGATGGCTGCTTGCAAATTGCCTATTGGAAATGGTTCTGGAAATCCCCTGCTTCTGATTTGTGCCTGGGAGTGGTTTGAAGGGTAGTTGGCAGCTGCCTTGAGGGTGCTAGGGACTTGCCTAGCTGTTTAACACCATAGATGATCATAATCCAGTGCCCAGGAATGTTCCCAGGCCCTGTTTAATTCACCAGGATAGATGTAGACTGAGACGAAAATTAAAATGAAATATCGTGTTTGTTGAGAATGGAACTGTAATGTTTACTACTTTACAGGACATCCATCACAGAGATGGACTAAACCAGTGTGATACTATTTGTTTTTCTGGTTGCAGAATTAACTGCTAAACTCACAGAGGGGTTGTTTTAGCAGCACTGATAGCATTTTAGAAAATCAACTTGTATTCAGGGAAGATCCAGCACTGTGCAGTCGCAATCTTAATTTTGCCAGCATCAGGAAAGAACCAAATGCATCTGCAGCAGACTTTTTAATGTGACCTATGGAATATATGAGTTGGGTTTCATTGGTGATAATGGCCCAAACTGGGAAGCATCTGTTAATTTCTCCTCTTACTTTGTACATCTGTTATCAGTCCCTGGTGTGATTTGATTTTTGGAAGCTGGATTTCCTTGCACACATACCATAAGGCTCACTTCAATCTCCTTTATGCAGTTTACTATAAAGCCGTTGATTAATGCACTAAGGGCCAAATCTGAAGAGAGACGAACAGTCCAGACTGCTGCTGGTTTACACCAGCTGAAAACAAAGCTTTTAGACAATACATAGAAAGTCGAAGCCTAAGACACCTATTTTAAAGATCAGCTGTCAGCTTCAGCAACAGAAAGTACTATCACCTCCACAACCCTCGTGTGTAATTTTGTCTGGGTGGGTGAAAAGGAATGAGAGTACAATTGTTTCACCTCTTCTAATTCTTAATGATCCTGCCTTCCCCCAGTCGACCTACGCAGAGACATTTACAGCCATCAAACACATAGACTGCCAGACCTAGGTGTGTTGGACTGCGCCTCCAGGGATCCTAACCAGATGGTATTTTAGGAGAGGACACAGTTCATTTCAGAGCAATCCAAATGAGCAGCTTTCTTTTCTTTATTACACCATTGCATTTGGCGGCAATCCACCAGAGGCAGATTCTCTGCTCTCTAAGGAATGATCTGCCCACTCTGTCCATTTAACAGGACGTTCAGCTCAGAAAATCCAGTTGCTGATCACACATGTGGAGCAGATGTGCGAGCATGCATAGCAAAATAAAAAATAAAAAATCCCAGCAGCGTACTGGGAGAAATGTAGCGTAACTACTGAAAAACAGTGACACAAAAGCTCTGATTCTGAAACAGTGGTTATTGTTGTTGTAAGGAGGATTTTTCTTATTACTCTTTCTTAGGGAGTAAAAAAAAAAAGCGTAATAAATCCTTTATTATTTTTCTCTTTGGAGGTCAGGGAGGATTATTCATGTTATACTAATGTGGCTTCTTTGTTCGTTTCCACAGACTTCTCCTTACAAAGATATGATTCTAACTATTTTGACCAGACTATCTTGGGGCCCTACCTCTCAGGAACTGAGTGCTGGAAAAGTTCCACTGGAAAAAAAAACACACCCTTTTAAAAGAGAGGATATCAGAAGTATACATCTTTTATCCATGCCCCACACACTTGCATGTAAAGGGAGAGCACCAGCTGTTTTTCTCATGGTGAATAAGGGTTACTTGGGGAAATCTGACTTCCTGTTTTTACATGGACAGCTACATTGTTGCATAGCCAGTTAATTTTGGTTAGGTCAATAGAGCAAGTTTAATTATTGGAACTTTCCTTATTCACTCAAGCTTCATACTGTACAGAAGAAAGAGGGATTACTAGGAAGTCCAAACTGTGTACAGAAGCTGAAAAGCTCATCTTAATTGCATGGCCCCTGCTCAAACATACAAAACATTTGAGGGGGGATGGGATTTGCTGAATGGTGCAATTTGGACTGCAGACTAAATTTCTTTCTTAGTTCAAAATATACTGAACAAAAATCTTATAGGGACTTTTTTAAAAGAATATTAAAAAAACCCAAACCCCAATATTTAAGGCATTGAGAGCAGCATAACTACTCCTACAGATGTGGTGGGAAAATGGTCCATTTTTCCACGACAGCACAACTCAAAACAACAAAAGCCTGAACAGTGTCAAATGCAGAGAGCAATCCCAGTTACAGGCAGCACTATGAAAAACACACCTCTCAAGTTGTGGCTCTCCCAGCCAGGACAACTGGTGATAGTGAAATGAAATAGCAAGTAAACTCAGGGAAAATCCCCTAGGGAACCAGGAGGATTTCTTGCACTCTGTGATACTCATTTCTAATTTACTTTAATTGGAACACTTAGATTTTATTTTGTTATTTATTTCAGTGACTGGCTAAGCCCCTTCCTCCATTTCATATGGTGTTACAAGTTATGGTGGATTTCTAAATCTTGGTCTTGGTTAATGCATCAAAGGACATATGGGCTGATTTCCTTCAGTTTTTCATAATATACATGTAGCCAGCTGTATGCTATTACATAACTTTAGACTTAAAGCAACCAGATCATTCTAGATACCATGATCTATTTCTGTGTTTTTGATACAGTGATATTACAGTGGGAGAGACTCACCAGTGCTGTTATCAGGAAGGTTTGGGTTTTTTTAATTCATATCCGTGTTCTTAATAAACATCCCAAAGAAAAATATTCAACAGCAGCAGGCAGTAATAAAGAGGCAGAAAATGGCAAAACCACAGTACTGAGGAAACCTATGTGAAAACACTGGTTGTGTCTTCCTGGTTACAGAAAACAAATAGAACTGTTCAAAGCACTTGCCAATAAGGGCCTGCCAAATAAAATATTGTTTTATGAAGTCAGGAAAAAACTAATTTTAAAGGTTATTGTAGGTTATTTGTGGTCACGTCTTGTGTTCATAAAACATGATGTCATCTTGAACCCTTCACTATTTTTATTTCAGCCCTATAGGTCTTTGTCTGAGACACTGTCTCAGCAATTGTAGAAATTTAGAGGTTATTTGGAAATACTTGCAAGAGTCTGTTCTGCAAATTGAATGGGAACAAAATAAATTAGATACAAGCCAACAGAATGTAAGAACCCATCAAAGCAGCTGTATTTTAGGGGAGTTTATTTACCTAATTCAGTAATTTGGAATGACGAGATCACACCAGCAGCAGTAAATTTGAAATCAGAAGGTTGCAGAATTGTTCTCCCTACTTCTACTTTTGTTTCAAATTATATGAACACCACAAAACTGCCCACCATAGTGCCAGACACTCTGCCTTGCCCCTGCAACACTGGGGGAATGATTATCTTGGTCACTAATGTAAACATTTTATTTGTCACCTTCTGCTTTTTTGGTGGAAAGAGTTTATTCACCTCGATGAGTGAGTCATCCCACCAGCTAATCTAATGTATCTAGATGAGCTGCAAACCAATGGAGAAGACAGATGTTAATGAGAAGGTGATAAGGAGTTAAAGACTTTTCCTGGCCACTGTTAAAGCTTTTGCCTCATTTCTTTCTCGATCTTCTATCTAACATTCACTGACCTGTCATAATGCCAGATGGAGTACATGGGATTTCTCTTCAGAATCAGGGCTTCCTATAAATGGTTTCTCCCATTTGAAGCTACCTAATTAACAGCTGACTCAGGCCCGAACACTTCCTTGAATGCTGTGGCCACTTTGGGGATTTTTCCTTTTTAGCCACTGACAGCCTCTTCTCCAATGCTCTCACTCCTAAAGCAGTTTGTCAGAGCAAAGAAATGCTTATGACATCTTCCCATGTACCCCTTTAGGCTTATGTGCCTACTAATTTTTTCATTACAATAAGAATATCCCTCTATTTCTCCTTCTCCTTGTTCCATTTAGGCTTTGTTTTATGGTCATGGGAAGTGACTTGACATGAACTAAGTCTTAAAATATGAGATTTTAAGGTAGTGGATAATTTGTTCCTTTTCTTTCTGTGGCCAAAGTCTCTGAAGCCCATGAGGCTATGCTATCCCAATGATGGCTGAAGCACTCTGCACATGGAAGAAGGTGTGTGCTGGGGCCTGGCCCAACAGGAGCAGTTCCTTATGGCTTGGCTTCTTATGGAGACATGAGGAGATTCACGGTGGGCACTATGACGTTCCTATGGGATACCAGAGCATGTACGCGCATGTGTCTCCCCCAGTGCAACTTCTGGCTTTATTATTCTCACTTCTTTTCTTAAAATATGGCTGTCTTTAAATTTAAAGGCAACTCTATGTGGATATCATTGTCAGTGAGAAAAGATAAGGGGTGACAGCCTGCGTCACCTGCCAAAGAGCACAGGACTCCTACCCCCACTGGAGGGAGAAGGCAGTTTTAGCCCACTTCTGCCCCCTCCCTAGCCCAGGCTGCTGCAAGCATTGAGGCAGTCTTTAGATTTTTGCAGAATTTACATAGCCCAGAGGCCTTGTGCACTCTGCTGGTGACAGTGTTGCTCAATGTGCCTGAAACACATGTGGTTTGGCTCTGCAGCCCCCACCTCCACTGGGGGCCTGTTTGATGCCTGGGGTCGCTGGTGACTTTTAGAGGGACAGCCAAAAGCCTTCCCCATGATTGCTGGAGGAAATCCTCCTTCAGTTGCGTCTGGAGCTTTCAGAGGCTCTTTTCACTATGTGAGCCTTTTCCCTGCATAAAAGAGCTGCAGTCACAGGACAAATCTCACCTAATATATCTTACCTGTAAATGGCATTTTTTCTCCCAGATCAGTTTCTAATACCCTGCTGATGTTTGTTTTTCTTTTTTGCTGCCAGTTGGCATTGCTGATGCTATTTCCTTGCTGTACTATCATAGTCGTGGAATGAATCTCAAGAGCACAGTTTCTATTAATGGCTTATCATTTGTATTTTCTGGGTAACCTTTTCACTCTAACTATGGTTGAGTCAGACTTCCATTCCCACTATCAATTTCGCTCCACCCAGGTGTCTCCTACCACCCAGCTTGTAAATATGTTTCTTTATAGTAAGCGCTGTGGAATTCATGCTTGGGAAACCAAGAAAGGCTTTCAGACAATTTGGGCTAGTACTCAAAGGTTCTTCTGTTCCTGTGGTTAATCAATAATATTCAAGTGCAAAAGACGGAAAAAAACTTAGGCAGTGGTTAACATTTGTCATGGAACAAATACTGTTTTCTGGTGGGGAAAATGCTTAATTTGCTAGCTTTCCTCAATAGCTAAATCCAAAATAGGGCAAAAATGTGGCAAGATGAGCCACCATATTTGTGTGTTTCTTAAAAGAAACTTGAAGGGTCTGTAGTTACCATTTGGCTTCATCAGCTGAACTTTTTGGTCTCTATCTAGGAACACTCCACCAGCCACTCTATTGTATTTAAAGTACAATTCCTAAAGCACTGGACAACAACGTAACCCAATTCTGGATTCAGCTAACTTCTATCTTCCTCCTTATGCTATTGCCTACATTTACAGAAGGACTTGTGGGGTTTTTTTGTTGGGGTTTTTTGTGGGGTTTTTTTTTCCCCTTCTTTTTTCTGTTCACTCATAAGCTAAAAGAGATGATCTGTTCTGTTTTGAAACGGGGAAAAATGAGCAGTAGGAGGTCTCAGGGTTGAGACAGTTATGCTGCACGGGTGAGGTAGGGGTAGGATGGGAAGGAAAATGATCCAGCTGTCTAATCATTTCTCTGTAACGTGACTGGAAGCATATATTGTATAATACTAGAGCAAAAGGTGGCCATAGTCCTTGCATTTTGATATACACTCATGGCATAGCTAATAAAAATAAATCATATGGTGTTTATCATAGGAAATTGCCAGTCACCATCCTGGTGTGCCTCAGAAGGTTTGGTCTTGGTGATGTACTCCTGCAATGGGTACAAGTAAGAAACTAAGACTGCAGAGCTCAAACAAAAAGCCTAGCATTGATGAGAAAACTAGTTCAGCCACTTCTGAGATGAATTATAAGAACTCATCTTCCGTATTTCGAACTGTTTTCTTTTTGGGGGCAGTTCCCTGCAGGGGGTCCTCAAGGTATAGGAAGTTATATTAATTGATGGCTAAGCTAGCAGTACTCACTGCCTTTTTTTAGAGAAATTGTAGATCCCTTGGAAAAAGGTCCCAGTTTGATCCTGCCAGGAACTGGCCTCTCTGACCCCAGCCCATGGGACTTTTTCAGGATGAGTACTATTATCAGATCCACCTATGTTTAAGTCTATCGGTCTATGTCTCATGAACTATATAATGGACTTTATTCCCCACCTCACAGTATTCTGGGAGGGGAAAGCAATTATTGTCCTTACTTTTCACATGGGGTTATGCAGGAGCAAGGAACAAAGTAACTTGTCCCAAAGCACTGTTTTGGCAAACAGATCTCCCAGTCCTGCTTTACTGTCCAGTGCAAGCACTCTCTCTTCCCCTTGTGGTCTACTGTACAGACTAATTCTGACCATCTTGCAAGGCTGACCTTGGAGGTCAGCTAAGGATGCAGATTCCAACTGCTAAAGCTGAAATTTTATTGCAGGAGGCACCTGCTGCATGGTTTAACAAAAGTTGTATGGACTAGCTGCCTGAACCTTGGATGGATGCTCAGAGGGTTAGGAAGGAGAATTCCCCCAGAGCTCTCAAATTTGAGGTCTATTCCCGTACCTGCCTGTCAAGGTTGACAGGAACTCAAACTGAAGAAACTACACACTACGAGCTTTTTCTTTCACAAATGCACAAGCAACTGTGTGGTGGTCTCATCCTTCTGAATACTCAGGGAGTAATTTGAATCAAAACCAAACAGCTGTAATGCTGAAGGATATGACTGAATATTTTTTGAGAAAGCTGAATATTTCTGGAATAAAATTGCAGCAAACGAAGCCTCCAAAGCACAGCACTCCATTCTGAAGGGCAGCATTGAAGGCAGAAGATGACAGCAGAGCACTGACAGCAGCTTCCTCTGACTGAGTTGAGCTAATTTTCCATAGACCCTGAAGGGCAGTCTTGAAGATCTGCTTTCCCAGAAAAACAGAAAGCCCTGCCAGGTTGGTGAGTAGAAGTCTGGGAAATGAAGACACAACAGAAAGCTCTGCTGCCAGCTCGAGTCAGTGGGACAGAGCCAGTAAGGGGCATAAAACTGGGACATCCTGACAAAATGCATGGAACTTGCTCTGCATCAGAGCTTAACAGAGTCTCTTAAGAACGATTACCTTGCAGTTCACAAACACACAGCCCCTCACAGGCCACAGTCACAAAAATGGCTGTCTGTGCATTGCTGTTATGTAGCACCCTCACTGTCGTACTATCCTGTGTGAAAAATGTGTAGGAGAAGTGCTCCTTGTACATATTAGGAGAGGAGGAATAACATATAGAGTCAGAGTCATGGAACCAATGCATTTCTTCCAGGGAACACCAGCTAGTCCTGTGAATTTGGGCTTTTGAGCTTTTTAATCCCCCTTCTGACTTCTGGTCTGGGATAGCTTGATGTATATGAAAATGGACTAACACACAAGCCATCCTGGTGTAATCTTTTGCTTCACCACTGTTTTTCTGAATGACTTGAAGGTAGGTCACTATCAGTCTTGATCTTCAGTTCTCATCTTTAATATAAGATTAGCTTTTCCGTATCTCACCAAAGTGTCAGGAATATTAAACACCATATTTAACATAATAATACATTGGCAATAGATTATATTAATAAAGTGAGCACATCTGATGCCTTTTATAGCCTTCTAGTAGAGGCATAATTTAATCAGGAAGGCTGAGGATACTTTAGCCACTCTGCATTTGGTCTGTAAGAGTCTGAAGGACAGAAGCTCTCTAGATGTGGTCCTGTTGCCGTCACAGGAGACAAATGAAGAGGCACCTTTACATCATGGGACTGGACATGGTGGTGAGAGCTGGATGCACCTTCACCGTGTGAAGTGACTGTTTCTATACCGCACCACAAACCCATGCAGCTCTGTCTTCAAGGAGGGAGTTTTGTCCAAGTCTGCCATAAACAACCATTTCACAATGATGTTGTGAGGGCTGATGTGTACAGATTGCTCTGAAGACAGATCTTATTGACAAGTGCTGTTATTACTAATGAGTAACAGCTTAAAAATTACACATTATTTATTACGAAATCCTTCTTATTAATAATTCATAAGTAATCACAAATGCACCTAAATGTCATTCAATTAATTTAGTTTCAGTAGCACAAAGAGGAATTTAACTCAAGTAGATATATGTATGTGTGTGTGTGTGTATGTGTGTGTGTGTGTATGCCAGATCAAAGATGGCCTTAAAATATTCAGCAAAGAATGCTATTGCTGTTATTTGACTAAATCACTGATTTTTATACAAATGCAGATATTACTGCATTTCTATGAGCTTATTGTATGTTGAAAATTTTGTTGGTACATACTTTTCATCCTTTACGGGGATTTGCATGTGTAGCAAAGAATAAGAATACTTGATGATTCAGGGATTGATAATGGGATATTCAACTATTTTGCCTCTTCATCACCAGTTCTAATGAACATCTGCCAAAAGGCCTTATTTGTAAAGACTATTGAGGGTCTGTGTGATGAAACTAGCCTAGTTCCTAGTATTAACCTCAAATAGAGGTCATAGTAATAGGGTCACACAGTGTGGCAGGAGCAGAATGTTTGTGCGTCATAAATGCAGCCATGCCATTGTGGAATTCAACAAAAGATGCTACTGATTTTATAGATAATTTTTCTTGGCATATGACACTATTTCAGAATTGTTCCACTACCCTAATATCACAAACTCTTGGCACAATTTAACGTTGCCATAGGATTTAGGATATTCTCAGTACCATGTCTTAGGAAGCGAGCAATCCATTCAATTTACTTTTGGTTTATTGCATATTTGTAGCCCAACACAGGCTGCTCAGTTTTAAGAGGACTTGTTTGAAGATATATGTATATCTCCATATATATATGTGTGTGTGTGTGTGTCATTACCACTATTGCTTTGAAAGTAAATGGTGTTAATGCCTAGCAAGTAACATCCTGTACAAGTGGCTTTGTAGAATTTCTGCATCTCCTTTGTTCCTCTTTGAGTTGACAGAGAATCGTGGCACAAAGTAGGCAAATGAGGGCTGCCATATTTGTAATGCAAGAAATACTTAGGGATTTGTAAGATTTCAGAGAATATCTACTAGTAAGAATCACATTTTTATGTCGTCCATAGTGTATCTATTTTGTTCCATTTATTATATAGCTGAATACTTAGCCTGTGGACAGATGTTCAATTTGCAGACAGCTGTGTTAGTTTAAGATGTTACTATCCCCAGCTGTTTGCTACCAGCATGTTACTGAAGACCCTTGTCCCTATAGCTCTGCAAGGCTTTACTTGGGTTTCTGAGTCTAGCTAGGGCAAGGTCATTGGGGCTAGTTCAAACCATCAGCATTGGTCATTACTGTTAAGATGTGCTGGAGGACATGAAGTATTGCTCCCACAGTGCCTTCTGATGGGGGCCCAGGAGTGGCAGCTTCACAGTGGTGAACCCCAAGCCTTCTGGGAGCATCTTTGGTTGGCAGACCAAATCCCTCCCAGAAAGGCATCCATCCACAGTCTCCTACACACTGTCAATTATAAATTGTGGATAATCATCTCCTTCATGGATCTTCAGTAGGGATGAGATCTTCGGTATATAGGGAGCAATGCAGATACCTAAACAAAGGTATCCAATGTCATTTCAGCTATCTAGGCTGCTGCAGTATGGATGCCTTTGATATCTTATGGTTACACTGGTAGTAGGCACCTATTTTTAGTAATCAGACTTTTTCCCTCAGTGTTGAATAGCTCTCACTGACAGAAAGTAATTGTTTTGTTTGGAGAGCTACTAGAAAGTTTTATACAGCAGAGCCTGAACCCAGTGAGCTACAAATTCAAGGATTACTTTAATGAGGTTTAAATAATTTGAAATCCTGAATTCTTTGTGAGGAAGATTCTTAAGACAGAGCATTATAAAAAGAATGTCTCTATAGACATAATAAAATATTTCATTATTCAGACCTTTTCCTAGAGGAAGTAAAAACTCCCTCAGTCTTCCTTGGTTAGAGTCCTGGAGATCTGTTTCTCATAATGTGATATTTAGGAGCAGCTATGAAATGTCAATATTAATGTTTGTATCATTGTAATTTTACAGAAAAAAAAGAAAAAAAAAACACCACCACAAACCCTGAATTTTTTTCTCAGTGTCTCCTACATGACTGGGAAAGTTATGTATCTGATAGTGTGAAACAGAAGTGTATAGTCACAACAGAAGATTCTTGACATTGTCATATAAAAGCAAATGGCCCCTAAATTACTGGTTTACACTACTTGCATGAGAGATGGGTCAGGTTTTTTTGGCAAAACTCTTTGCTTCTGGACAGAGTGCTTGTTACCTTTACTCTCTGGTTTGTATGTGTAATGGTGGAATCCTTTTGTTACACTGGTGTGTGCATCTAAAAGTTGATGAAAGAAGAGGTCTAGATTTTATACATTTATTGTCCATTGCTTTCTCTATACATGTTTTTGCTATTTGAATATAATTCAGAAAGTTGAGGGATAGTCCTTACCATTTCAAGCAAACGACTGAGTCTTAAGTAAGTGATTCCACATGCTGGTTGAGAAAGAGTCTTTATATTAGCCCTTCACTGTGCTAAACCTACAAATCACGCTTGTAAGACCTTTTCTTTCTGTTTTTGACCTCTCACTTTAAATTCAATGTATCTATTTTAGCTGCAATTTAAAACAAATTGTCCCACAGTCTGATGAAGACTACTTACTTTCAGTGCCAGAAAAGGGCATATGTCACAAGAAACAGTCTGCACATGTATTTCACTGTTGCTTGTTTGACAGATGACCTTGATGTGAATCTCCACTGGGGGTTGAGGCTGCTTATGTCCATGTTTGGTTCAGGTTGTCTTGTTACTATTTTCTTCAACTAGGGCAAAGGTACAAAGTTCTTCTAATTTTTGTCTCAACGCTTCTCAGCATCATCCAAAAAGAACAATTTTGTTTTTCAAGGGAGGAATCTGAGGCCAGAACTCTCGCTTACTGTACACTCATTTTCAATGTTTTACAAACACCCAACATGCAGATACCTCAGGCTGTACTAAAATAGAATGAGACTCATAAGGTACGAATAGACTGAGGAAGCTACTGTATATGCCCATATCTGGCTATCTCTCTAAAATACCAGCAAGAAAAAAGTTGAATTAATATGCATACAATCTTTGGGTCCCACATGTTTCTCACTTCAAAGCATAACCATGAAATAATATTATAATAAATGATAGTTATATAGTCCACTACAGAGAAGTGGGCCAAGTCTTTAAGACACATGTTCCAGCGTCCCTTCTGCTTTAGGCACCACAGGACATTGAGGGATTGAATAATTAAGTAAGTCCAACAGAGCCATGGAGGCGTAAGACTGTGCTATTATGGGGTCACAGATTATGGCTGTGGACCAAGAAGAATATAATTGAGTTTCAATATAAAGCAACTGCAAATACTTCATATAAAGAGTTCTGTGTATTCTCCTTTCTTCTTCCTGTCCCCCTCTGCTCCCTGCCTACAGACTGTCAACACTTAAGAGTAAGTACAAAATGATTTTTGAGTAGTTATATGCAAATTGTTAACTATATGGCTTATATTTAAAATGACTCACCTAATAACTAAGGCATTTTCATTTTGGCAATGCAAATAACAGAGAAATGCAGCTCTTAATTAATTGTTTCATGTCACAAATGTTTTATCATTTGTGTACCTATGGCACCTATAAACTGAGGCATGAGGGCAACCAGTTTAGTGATGGTGTTTTATTCCAATCATAGTGAGTTCAAGTCCTTTGGAGACAAAATATTCTTTTCAATATGCTAAGCTAGTTTTTAAAAATTTTTCTCAGTGCCTAAATGTTCAAGAAGCTTGAGATACATGACATTTTTCTTAATTTTTAGGTAAATCTATATTCTCTACAATCATTTAGCATGCTTTTTTAATGATACTGTGTGTATGGTGTTTCATACTGTGATGACAACATTAGAGACACATTCAGTGACTGCTTAAAACTTCACTCAGAGAGCAGCTGAAAATGACACATTTCACAGTATTGCAGAAGGAGTTACAGAATCAGAGTGGGCTTCTGACTGGACTAAAATGCTTTTTTAAAAATTGCCTTCAGAGCAAGAATCTGAGGCACTTTTTAAGGCTTTGTATGTTGTTGCTAAGGTTTTATTATAGAGGTAGAAATTCATGCAGTGTTCTTTTTGTTTCTTAGTGTTTACTCTGTTTCCATTTTGTTGCATACTTGTGTCATGACTCAGCCCCTAGAAATAGCCATAGTCTTCTGGGCTTTGAATGCTCTAACATCTTGGCTCTCACAGCAAACAAACTTATTTAGCATCAAGTTGCCCTGCCTACAAAAACCATTTCTGAAGGTTTTGTGAGTTGGAGTTCCATTAATCTGAATGATAGACTCTCCTCAGCCTGTTTAGCATTATACCTCATTCAATAGACAGTTTAATGGATGATCCACAGCAGTACATTACGTTTTTGAGCTCTGGGAATTACTCTGCAGAGCCCAAGATTGGGGACTGGATTTGGTGGCTGAAATCCAAAAGCTTTTTCCTTTTTTTAAGTACCAAACATTGCCTTTTGCCAAGTGGGATCATTTTCCCATCTGCTGAAGGGTTTTCTGCCCTTGGTAACAATATTCAGTTTCTCTGGCTCCTTTAGGCTCACACCAGAATAAAATAGAATTAACAGAAGTTAGCAGTAATGACAGTAAGCAACTGAAGTCAAAGGAATTGGGGAATCAGACCTCTAGGTGTGAAGGACCAGGAGAAGGCCTGCCTGCATCTGGAGTGACTTAATATAATCTCCATTGTCTCCGTCTCCTTTTAATAAGTGATGTCTCGTTTAAAAATAATTGGGAGATCTTTTGCTGTGATGCTTTCTTGACTAACCCACCAGCTGTCTTTGAAAAGTTGGGAGAGGAGTATGCTATGATGGGAGCCTTTGAGAGCAGTGTTTATTTCATATCCCTAAGGACTGTTGAGTGTAAAACCCTAGTTTTTGATGTGGAGTGTGCCAGGGACACAGCATGATATGTCCATTAATACTGCCCAAAGGCACTGAAGCAGCTTGATAAGCCCTGACCTTCACAGAGCAACAATGTGAGTGAAAGGAGAACCGGCTGCAGATGGGATGGGCTGGTGACAGCTGAGCTCGGCCAGGCACAGCTGGCTGCCCCAGAGGTGGATTGGGTTGGGACATCAGGCACACCAAGCTGACGTGCTGGGATTCGTTCAGCTGCTAAACTGAGTACTGAACTTGCCACAGCTCAGCCCTGGGAAGACTATTTTGTCTTGAGTCCTTAGAGTTTAAATCTCCACAGTGGTAGAATATGCATAGAAAAGGGCTAATGTGTATAAACATGGATATACTGAAATATAATAGATGTGTATTAGTACATGAAATGTACAGACTCCAAAGAAATTACTCCAGTATTTATTCACAAATAACTGGAAAATGTATTTAAAAAATCATTTTGTGTGCATATTTTTGTCACAACACATTTCAGAACAGCTGTCATAACACTGGGAATTTACTTCCAAAAATATATTCAAAAAAATCCCCTTCATCTGGCAGCAAATAACTTAAAAGCAGAGACTACAGTGCACAGAGGCATATTCCAAAAGCACATTATATAAAAGTCTTCTGGTTATTACTGGGTTAATCAGCACTGTTCTGGAAGGTATCAAAAATTGCATGTAACTGTTTCAAAAATCACGGGGATATTTTGAACATTTCCACTGGGTTAAAGCAAAAATAACTAACTATACATCCTTTTTAGGTGATTATATTCAGGAGACTGGTCTTGCTGGAGTGACTTAACACATCCATTATTGCAATTATAATTTAGTGATAATTACTCTGTAGAATTCCAATGTTCTATTACTGCAAGTGAGAGCCCATGGAGGAAGCCAGCATCCAGCATCTCTAGGGCCTTGGAACGAGTGCCTGTGATTTTATAATTTCCAGACTTGTTAGATTTAGTTTGAGAGAGGCTATACCTGCATTGTGTAGGTTAAAGAGCCCTCTCTTTGCTGATTAAAATATAGCACTGTCATTGACATATCAGATCCAATACATCTAATTAACATGGAAAATACGTTTGACCTACACTGGTTAAGATAGATGACTTCCTTTCACAAGTTATAAACACTTGTAGGCATTACGCTAAAACTTAAAAGCAACTTGTGTTTTATGAAAGCCTATTTAAGGTTCCCTTTCAAATTAAAAAAAAAAACCCAAACCAGAAAACAAACCCCTCACACAATGCACATCTTCAGAATCAGGATATCAACCCTCTGTAATCAGTATGTGACCAAATCTGTTTCTGCAAACAGCATTCCTTCATAAAGCACGAAAAATAAAATAAGGCCCAAATTTCTGTTTAGAAATTTGCACAACAGTGTAAAAGGGAAATGCACTCTAATTTCCCAACACTACTTTATTTTCTGTTTTCTACTTCTCACATGTGGCCCCATATAGGAAGAAGGGAGACAAATGTTAGCCACCTAGAAAATGAAGGAAATAACAACTGACGGAGAAAGGAAGTGGAGAAGAGCTGAGGCTCTTATGGGTCAAAGGGAGGGCCAAAGCTGATTGAAGTTAGTGGAAAACTCTCAGTAAAATTCAAAGGGCTGTCAATTCAGGACAATGTATTCTACATTAATTTACAGTATTGTTCTTTGTTTCATTTCAGTTTAGTGGAGGAAAATAAATAAATTACCAGCAGGCTGTATACAACCCAATTCCAGCCAAGTGGTGGGCCAAGTCCTTGAGATTGCTTTCTGGTTCATGTGTGTGTATCTTTAAAATAGTTTAACAAATCTGGTGATGGTTTGAAAGCCAAGAAAAATCTCTAAATTGTATCAATGGATCAAGAGGCACAGCTGACAGATAATTCTTCCCCTGCAGCATGCAGCTGCTGACATACTGCTTTGAGGCTGTAGCCATCAGTGCTATAGAGACCATGACCAGTGCAGGAGTTCACAGAGACCTATAGCCTGTCTTAGGACTGAGAAGACACAAATATGAGGTAACAAAACCTTCCTTCTTTCCATGTTTTGATCTCTGAATGTCATCATCAAGTCAGGAGAAGCCTTGCATTTGTCCATTAAGAGGACTCAAGACATGCAAATTGTAGGGATCACAGAATCACAGAATGGTAGGGGTTGGAAGGGACCTCTGGAGATCATCTTGTCCAACCCCCCTGCTTGAGCAGGTACATCTAGAGCAGGATGCACAGGACTGCATCCTGGTGGGTTTTGAATATTTCCAGAGAAGGAGACTCCACAACCTCTCTGAGCAGCCTGTTCCAGTGCTCTGTCACCCTCAAAGTAACAAAGTTTTTTCTCACGGTCAGGTGGAAATCCCTGTGTTCCAGTTTGTGCCCATTGCCCCTTGTCCTGTCATTGGGCACCACTGAGAAGAGTCTGGCCCCATCCTCTCGACACCCACCCTTCAGATATTTGTAAGCAGTGACAAGATCCCCCCTCAGTCTTCTCTTCTCCAGGATGAACAAACCCAGGTCTCTCAGTCTTTCCTCATAAGACAGATGCTCCAGTTCCCTGATCATCTTTGTGGCTCTCTGCTGGACTCGCTCCAGTAGTTCCCTGTCTTTCTTGAACTGGGGAGCCCAGAACTGGACACAGTACTCCAGATGTGGCCTCACTAGGGCGGAGTAGAGGGGGAGGATAACCTCCCTCGACCTGCTGGCCACACTCCTTTTGATGCACCCCAGGATACCCTTGGCCTTCTTGGCCACAAGGGCACAGTGCTGGCTCATGGTCAACTTGCTGTCCACCAGCACTCCCAGGTCCTTCTCAGCAGAGCTACTTTCCAGCGGGTCAACCCCCAACCTGTACTGGTGTGTGGGATTGTTCCTCCCCAGGTGCAGGACCTTACACTTGCTCTTGTTGAATTTCATTCGGTTCCCCTCGGCCCAGCTCTCCAGCCTGTCCAGGTCTCGCTGGATGGCAGCACAGCCTTCTGGCGTATCAGCCACTCCTCCCAGTTTGGTATTGTCAGCAAATTTGCTGAGGGTCCGCTCTATCCCTTTGTCCAGGTCATTGATGAATATGTTGAACAGATATGGTACTTTTTTAAGATACCTTTCTGGCTCTGACATTAGCCAGCTTTTGAACCAAGGAAAGAGACAAAACAAACCACAGAAATGTCTGTAATTGCCTTCACAAGAAAAGAAATCAGCCAGATGATACTTGATTTTTCACTTTGTTTTCCCATGAGGATCTAGGACCTAGCTGAATAGCTTCACTTTCTGTCCTGTGGCTCTAGGAAGGAGGTCTGGGGAGGAGGACAGGCTTGTCAGCCTATCATTCTTATCTGTGACCTGTTTTTGCTTGAAATGACAAAGAATGGCTGTTTCAGCTAATTCCCAGCTCTTGCATGCACAGCTGCTTGTTAGCAAAGCAAGGGTGGGATATGAGGACAGCAAGCTCTGTGTTACAAAGTGTTTTGTCCAGGCTTTTCCTCTTAGCCTGCCCTGATTCTAACCCCTACCCCTTCCCTGAGACTGAGAGGGAATGGACAACTGCAGGAGGAAGAAGAAGGACTCTTCCTGTCATGGTAGGTGGGGTAGAGGAATACTATACCATAAATAAAGGAGGAGAGTTGAAAGAGAAAGAAAAGAGCTGCTGCTTTTAGTGATAGTCACCCAAAATCTGACTGATTCTTTTCATCATGCCCTCATCTTCACCTCATGGGAGGATCTGTTTTGCTATCTTTATAAACTTTGGCCACCCCAAGTGTGACGTTGATGTTCTCATTGTGGCAAAAGTCAGCCTTGTCTGCACTGATAGAGAGATCTAAGACAGCTCTGCAACAGACCTTGATTTCCAAAAAATATTGAGCTACAACACTGAGAGGGCCTTCAGGTTATCCAAAAATAACTAATCATTTTTTTTTCAAATGTTGATGTGCCTTTGTTCAATGACAGATTTCTGGAGGCGAATGCTACAGAATAAACTAATGAGTGATCTCTTGCAACACTTTCAGTCTGGGTTCAAACCGGAAAGCACAGATCCAAGTTCTACTGCCTTGGGGATTTTTTTCAGTGTGAGGTTTGGATCCAGCCCACTATAAAGAGCCACTATACATGCAAAATTTTGAGATTGCTGTAGGTTTGGACTCTATCCACTGTCAAAGTTCAGAAGGTTTTGTCTGGGTATTTTGATGTGGGCCTATTTCCATTTTAGTTTTGGAAACAAAAAACACCAAATACACATACAAAAGAAAATCCCCTTGCAAATATGCAATGTACCTATCATATGCAGAAACAATTTCAGGACTCTCAGCCCTCCAGGTACTTACTCATGCACTGACACCCATTGTTTTCAGTGGGCTCCATGTGTGAATAATTATGCACCTGGGAACAACCATTTGCAGGATCAGGCTGTTGCAAAATAATATGCTGATGAAAACTTAAAAGGTAGCTGTTACACTTGATTGGATTGGTGCAGACTGTTAGCAAAGAGGCTGTCTGGATGCAAGCTATTGTCACTCTCATTTTAAGAAACATTTTTTAAACAGTTACATTTCTCTGCCCTTGGTTTCCAGGGCATCTCCTGCTCCCCTTCTAGCAGGAGACAGCTTGCAAATGCATGTTAACAAATTCAAATGCTACAAATGAATTTTACAGTCCTCAGTGCTGGTTATTCTCACCTCATGAATCCAGAAGTGTCTATGAATTTGAAGGATTGTTTTGGGGGGATGATCTCATCTCGTAGCTTTACATGTTCTCTAGTTTCGTTTTCCCCTGCAACTCATTCCATGCACTCAGCTAGCAAGCCAGACTTTCCAGAAAAGGACAAACTAGTATTGCTTTTCTTCCTCTTCCTTTCTTTATGTTTGCTGCTTGTGTTCATCATCTCACTGTGGGGCAATAGTTTTTGTCCAGGGATAGTAGTTATTTCTTAGGTTTTTAATATTTTACATACTTTTTATGTTCTCAAAAGCAGAATTTTACTATTCCACAGATCAAATAAATCCCAGGCTTTCAAAAATGATACAACGGAAGCCTCAGCTTCACAAGCACAGCTGCAAATGAGGCTTTAATTGCCAGCTTAGGAAAAGGGCTGAAAATGTTTAGCCAGTGAAAATGCAGTAAATTTGAGAGGTCAGAGCAATAGAGAGCATGCCTGTCTTCCACAGGGTATAGCATATAAGGCTAGGAAACATTTCCATGAAGCATATTGTATGTGATATGTGATGAAACATGTTTCCATTTTTATTGTAGAGACAATGAAATGTGAAACAATACTTTTTCCTTTTGTTATTAAATCCTTTGCTGGTAAGTGTTTTACCATCTTTAGACTCCTTATTTTGGTTTTTTTGTTTGTTTGTTTGTTTTCCAAAAGTGAAAGGAGAATTTTTTAAAAATGGTTTGTGTTTTTCCAAACATTTTTTTTGTCTGTGTGAAGCTCAAGAAAATTTTGCAGGTGTCAGGAACTAGTTCTGGAAGTTCAAAACAGTTGATGGATCAATTATAAAAGACCTTAATGAGAGTTGCCAAAAAACTCCTCAAAACTTCCCTATAGCCCAAATTTCATATTCCTATTCCAAAGCATGAATGTCAGAGATATTCTCAACAAGAGTTCATCAGGCCTTATTTCACAGGAACAAAACAACATTTTTCCTCCCAAGAGCTTTTCTTGGAAAGAAACACAGTATTTTGTTAGTTTGAAAAAAAACCCCAAAAGTGGGTCATAGGAAAACAGAAAAAAATGGAAAATTACAGCCCCAAATAGTTAAAAATTTACAAGCCTATAAGCAGCTGGTAAGAGGGTCAGATACTGGGGTACGTTATTGCAATTTCAATAATAGGTGGTATTATTAGCTCAGCGTGTAACTGGTATTCTTACGGGATGTCAAAGATGAGATGTTACGGAAATATTTCTTTATATAATAAATGGGCTTCTCTGAACTAAATCTCTCAACCTTTTGCAGCTGACTCATCAGTTGTTTCTGAAACATTGTGTCTTTGACGTTGCTACAGAGACTGCCAAAAGCTAGATCAACCAGTGCCAGCTGTTACGGTATTTGTGATATGAATGTATTCCCAAAGGGCATTTGCTTTATTTTAATTTTCACTATACCCCAGTTACGTATTCATTCAGGTTGTCTGTTTTGTTCACTTAAGGGCAATGCAGTTCAGGGGGTTTTTGAAAAGAAGTGTCTCAAAAGTCAAGATAACTAATTACATTAAGAAAACATTAGCTGGAATTTTTGCTGTGGCTTGTTACCTACATTTAATAATGATCAAAAAAAAAAAAGCCAAAAGCAAAAAAAAAAAAAAAAATCCAACCAACACCAACAAAACAACCCACCACTATAACAATAGTTTGGTTTAGTTATAACACAGCAAAGATGCAAAAACTGTTTTAATGCTGATTTTACAAACAGTAAAGAAAATTATAACATTTTGTATTCTATTACGTTATGAAAAGCCTGTGTGATAGTTTTGTCACTCACTTAAGAATTGTTTGGAAAGGGATAGAAGAAATAGAAATCACAAGGCCTGTAGTACTTCTGAGTGTCCTATTAAAAACTGTCAACATATAGCTGGAACTATCTTAGAGGCCAATGAGCAGGCATGCAATTTTAATGACTGTCAGCCAAAGAAGGCAGAATAAATGACATAACATTTTGACTGTGTTGGATCAGTGAAAAAAGTAACACTTCATTTTACCATCAGTCATTGGGATTCATTGTCATAGAATGCCAAAACTTTACACAGGTAAAAAAACAGAGTAGTTCATTCAGGAAAGAAGAGTCCAGCAAGGGCTATGAAACATGAAGATAAAAACTCTACCTCAAGAACTCCTTAAAGACATCATCTAAGAAGGTTGTTGTGTGAGAAATATCCCAACATGCTTCTCCTGTTCTTATACAGGAAGAGGAGAAGGGAGGGTGCTCTTCTTCCTGGCACTACTGGTGCGAGGTGGCGTGTAACAGTGCCAAAGAAGCTCAATAACACATGATTGTGTTAATGCAAAGGGAAGAGAGAGGGAAATCATTGCATGTTGGCACTCTTTGATTGGTAGCTCAATAATAAGGTCCTTGATGTGTTTGCTGCTTGTTCTTCCATCCCATTTTCGTAGATAAGATATACCAAGGTCTCTTGACCTTCTAGGCAGTTATTCTTTCTGTGGCACCAGTCCAAACAGTCTAGTGATGGAAAAGATTTCATTTACCTCCTTTCAGTTTGTACCTATACTGTCTTATTACAGTTCCTAGTCCTACCTCTGTTGGTATTTTATTGCTAGCTAGGCTTCTGCAGCAGGGGATATACACAGACCACATCAAAGAAAAACAAAATGTTACTTACAAGTGGGAACTACTACTCTAGCAGTAGTAACTACTTCTCTAACATCTGTTGTTCTTCAAAGCATGCTCTGCATTTTTTACACTACCTATCTATGAGCAGAGGTTGATTTTTCCTGAAAATTCCTGCATCTCAGCAAAGGCAGCAAGGTGTAAGCTAAACCCTAGAAAAGGAAAATGGGAGGAGACTCATAGATGGGTCTGCATGGGCGTCTTCCAGAGAATGAAATGGGCTATGCGGCTCATCACCAGGGCTCCTTGCTTCATTTTTTCTCATTCCTTCCTCATGTTGTTTGCCTGGCTCCCACGCCCACGTGGGCCCAATGCACACAGTCAAATAAAAATCAAGGGCACAACACTGGTGAACAACTACTGTTTTCTTTTACCGTCTGATCACAGTTTAGCCATTACTGTATACTGTTTTCTGCCAGTTCTTAACAAAGAGATCCAATCAACAACATTCATTCTGCATGTTGCCTAATTGGCCATGACTTTGGTGAAAATAATTGATCCTGTATTTCTGAGAAAAGTTATTTTCAGTAATAATTATCCCATTTGTGTGGTAGCTGGGGAATGGGAATTGACATGATTTATTTCTCTGGAAAAAAGTAATGGTTGATAAGCAAAGATTTGAGGATATTATTTAAAATTTGAATCCACTTTTGCTTCAGTCTTTTCCAAATCTCGCTGCCTATTATGAATTTGATGTTTAAATGTGTTTTATATAGCCTCCTCCCACTCCCAAGAAGTTGTGGTGCATTTTTGTGACTGGGTGTTGCCATTCATTGCTTGAAGTAGGTAACAAGAACTGTGCATTCCTTCAAAAAGAGGAACATCCCCAAAGGCTTCCTTCAAGTTCTGTTTCGAATTTAAGTCAAAGTTTAAAATCTGATTATTGCATCTTCTTTTTAAACGTGCTTTTAAGTCTGTTCGCATGTGGAAAATGTTTTCAGTTAGAAAAACGTAGTTAATATATATTTATTCCTACAAACTGAATATGTGACACGTGGTACAAGAAACCTTTATATGTAGGAAAGCTAGCCATATGAATTTTATTGCTCCTGCTGTTCCTTATGTAAGTCTTTGCTGCTGATGTGGCTAAATACAATTTTGCCCATTGCTTTGCAACAGGCAAGGATTTATGAATGCATATCCCTTCCTATAGGTTCATAGAAGACCCTTTCTTTAATTACTGATATTCACTTAAGGACCATGCTTTACTTATTTTTGTTTATTTCCTCTGGGTCCTCTTAATGTCAGTTTGTTAAAGAGTCTGTTACTGTACATGGTATGGGACAAATTCTTACCTCATTTTGGAAACTGTAAACTTGGTTTAATTCCTTGAAGGTATACGGAATTGCTTCAAATTTATAGCAGTAAAAGGAAGATGAGAATTCTGCCTTCGATGCTCATCTATTCTGCACGAGCTCCCTTAACTTGCAGAAAAAAGTCTTAAATGAACATACAGGTAACTGAATGCTATTGATCCCTGTTAAGAAAGACTGATTATTATTATTATTATTATTGTTGTTGTTATTGTTCTTTTGTGTTTGAGTAAATAGAGTTAAGCTGAGGAGGCCATGGTCTTGTGCCCTTTTGGGCCACTGACTTCAGAAAAACTGGTAAGTGGATTAACAGAGTCAGCAAGAGGAGTCCTAGGACAGGGGGAAGTCAGGGTCAGGTCTGTTTTGATGAGTTAGTCTTGGTTTCTTTGGTCCTTTTCACTGTGGGTGGTAACTGTCTGAGTTCCCAAAAGTGTTTACAGTTGAAGTAATCTTTAGACAGGTGGACTTATTTTTAGTCCTGCCAATTTCCTATTTATTTTCCTTGAATTCCAGCATAGTCCACATTTTCCTGTTGTTGCTTCATGTAGATAGATACTTAGCAGAAACGTTCCTTTCCAGTATCTCTTTTCTAGATTTCCTACATTTAAGTAGTGTTGTATATTGTCTCATGGATGGTTCGTTTAAAAAAAAAAAAAAAAAGGCAAAAACTACCCAACCAAAAACCCCAAAGATTTTGGGTTATCTGTATGGGGTAGTACTCATGTGGGGAACCAAATCTCTCAAACAAGGTGATCCATCACTGTCTAGATGGCAATTGTAGTCTGCATTGCAAGGTATCTTGCAACAGCATTTTTAGCTGGATCAGGTAAGACTTCCCAAGCTGTGAGGGCTGTGGTCCTATGTGACCACTCCAGCATGTCCATGATCCATTGGTATTGATTATCTTAAACTACTTGCAAAACATCTCCTAACTACTTTAACTATGTACAAAAGACTGTCCTATGTGACCATTTCTGCAGCTGCAGTTTCTACTATTTATAAGCAACTAGTCTATGTACAGTTTGGTCACTTCTGCCACAGGAATTGCCTGAGGGAGCCTCCTTAGCGTCCAGGTTCTCCACTCAGGGTGTTAATGAACTATTAAAGCACACCAGTAGTGCCTATCTGTTGGTCTAGGCACAGTGTGAGCTGCCTGGGGGGATCTCAGGACTTCTGAAAATTTACTCCTGGAGTGCTCCTGGAAGTATTTTGTAGTAAAGGTGGCCAGCAAGGAGTTCAGATAACCACCGTCTCTCCAGCCTGTCCATAGTCTCCCATCAGCCCATTGTTCTTGCCTCTGCTGGGAAGGCCCTGGGCCACCCAGGCAATTACTGGCTAAGTGGACTGGGGGAGCACACAGGCACATCCTTCATACCCAGCTATACTGTATCTATAACTATAGGACAAACTTGAATTCAATCCTTCTGTCACATTTATAACTTAAATTTCAAAGCCCTTGCCACATTAGAAGGAAAGTGCTTGTTACAGGATCACTGGTAGCTTCTTAGGGCTACATTATGGCTTCTCTGAGAGGGTTTGTGTAGACAAAAGAAATGCTGAGCAGCTCTGCAAGGGACTGTTTTGATACAGACTGGAATTTTAGCTGTCTTTGTATTAAATTTGGAGAAGGCTCCTACACATTCTTCTCACTGCCCAGAAGTTAGGCAAAGAAGAGAAAGGCAGTCAAACTTTAGAGCAGAATAAAGACAATAAAAAAAAGGCAGAGGTTAGAAAATAACAAAAACACCATTTGAGAGAAAATGAAAACAGTTGCTACATAACTTGAAGGCATTTCAGCTTCTCAACTCGTTGCACGCGTAGACAGCTTTGACACAAATATTTGCATGCTTAGATTTATAACAAAATGTTACCCACAAGGGTGACATGCATTATTATAGGCTCAGGCACTGAGGTAACCAAGCCAAAATAGCAGAAATACAAGGCATTCTTGGGGGCACATGAGGAGCACATGTGCACAGCTGTGCTTACCCACTTTCCCATATATACAAACACACTTGTGTAATTCAAGTGTATGTGCCCTGGGATCTTTCCCAAGATCCTCACACTTTACATGATATATACACATATATGTATGTATGAATATATATATAGGTACTTATGCATCCACTGTACATGTATATTCACATGTTCTATGGCTGGCACTGGTATACTTCCCAAAATGTATCCCTCTTGGACTTGTAACTTCTCTTATTGTGTGGCAGGGACAGCAGTGGCCACCAGTATTCAGTCACAGCTACCTGCATGTGGTGTTCCCCTCTTTCACCAAACAGTACCCAAGGGAAAGCAGCTCTGCTATGTTTTTCTGTCTTTATATGTTAAAAAACCCCTACTTTGTGTTGGGAGTGGGGTTGGCTGAGAGGTGTCAGCTGGGAAATTTGGAATAGCATGTATAATTTAATGAAATTTAAAATAATTTAATCCCCCAAAACGTGCAGGATGGAAAGTGACTTTATATGTTGGATATGTATGTGATATATGGCTTCCAACATATAAGTGACTGTGTGTCTGCAGGATGAGGAGCACTTGGAAAAGCTGGCGCTGGGTTGGAGGTGGGCCAGGCACCTGGTGCCCCTGCCACGGCATGGGGGAGTGTTTGCATCTGGGGGCTTGGCACAGCCCTGCAGCAAAGCACAGCTCCAGGTTCAGCTTCCTCAACTACTGAGCTTTCTAAATCTGGAGTTTTGTTTCAGGGCCGCCTCCTGTAATGATGGGAAGATTATCTGCTGCGGTTTATACATGTTTTTCTATGACACAAAAAAGGATTGGCAATTCTGTAGGCTGTTTCTCTTTCTCTTTTTATTCTGGTCTTTTGGCTTCTTCTCTTGTTATTTTTTGGTTTTGTTTGGTTTTGGTTTTTTTTTTTTTTTTTTGTTACGTCTATTCTCTCCCTTTTCCTTCATGCTTTTTCATTTTCTGTTTTTCCTTTGCCTTCCTACTGTAAGGGTTGACGTGAGTGAGACTCCTAATACTTAAACCCTAAATTTGAGGTCACTTAGTAAAATATTTACTGAGCCTCAGTGTCTGGTCTGTTTAAAAATTCCTCTATCATGACACGATCTTAAAGCACAGATGTCACTATGCTGTTTATTAAAACTTGCTCTTGCAAAATTTAAAATCAATATAAACACATCTACAACCTAAGTTTGACCAGTTATTTATTCCATGAAAAGTTACCTTAAAAGAAAGTTGGTAAGCTAGATTTCACCTAGCTTAAATCATCTACAGTGTAGGTGTTTACCCCAAGCTTGTCACCATAGCCTCCTTTTATGGTTAACAGAGTGAAATAGGCACATTCTTCCTGAGATTTATTTGGCCGATTTTAGACTAAGAGAAATTGCACCCTAGAAGATCCGGTTTATTGCATGACTTGCTGTGAGATGACTCTGGCTCCTAAATATTACAGCTGCACAAAACTGAAATTGAAGGACGTCAGTAGTTTGAAATCCTTAATCCTTAAATGTGAGTTGTAAAATAGAATTTAAAGAGCTGGTTTGATCTGATTGCCATCATGTAGTTTGATTGTTTAACACTTGCTGACAAAAATTTCTGCATTGTCTTTTTGAGTTCCAGCATCAGCTGCAGAAAAATATCATTTATCTTTCTCTTGTCTATTTCTTGCAGTAAAGAAACATATTTGGGTCCATTATCCTCACTGCAAAAAAACCCCCAAACCTATCAAGCATCAGTTTCCTGTCATGCAGATTCTCTTACTTCTTCAAAATCTTGATTGAATAATTGTTTACTGTGATTTATCTTATATTTATAGCCCTGTGTCTAGCTAACTTTTAACTCACCTTAATAGAAAAAGCTCCCAAAATCTCTCACTGAAAACAAGGTAGGTTACATAAAGAGGTGTGATCATCAATAGAGGTTTCTAACCAGTGGTTTGACTGACAGCTGTCAGGAACCATTAATTTTCTGTGTTTCGCTAGACATTCTTGTTGCTCTTTTCCTAAAATTTTTCTTGAATGGAATCTTCATATAAATAAAATCCATACCTTTTTGTCAAGTTTATGAATCCACCTCCTAAAGAAGACATGGAAATCAACCAAATAACTGGCCAAAGAAAACCAGAGATTTAAACTCAAATGCTGCAACATATATACGTGCATAAGAAAAACCCTGGTCATGACTGGAGCTGAGAATGGTTCCTTGCGGTTCCTATGATAGTTTAAAACTGTTAAACTTTCTTCCAAACTTCAAAAAATACTGGCTTTTCCCAAGTATTTCACAAATGGTCTTTGCTATGGCCTAGATTTGACCACATCAAATTCGTGGTGCCTGCCATTTGACCATTTCAGTCAAGCAGTAACACTGGAGTAAGAATATGCTGTCATATGGTGACACTCATTGGAGAACCACCAGCCCACTGTCACAGCTCAGGTGAAGACCACGGCTGTGGCGTAGGGTGCAGGCAAGGAGAGCATTTGGCTCACGGTCTCTCAGATGGAAATTTAATGTCCTTCAGCTCCACCTCTGTGTGAGATGTTAAAGATGCCCTGATTATTAGAGCTGGTTGAAAATTTTCCAGTGGAACACTTCTCTGTTGGAAAATGCTGATTTTACAGAATTGAAACATTTCACAGGAACATGTTGATTCCATTGAAAGTTTCAATGGAAAGCAGGCAGCCAGGCTGTCCAGGAAGCCTGCACTCCTGGTTGCGTGCCAGCTGGGCTCCCCTGGCTCCCCACTCCCCAGGCAGCTGCTCCTCCAGCTTCCTGACACCCCAACCAGGCCTCTACCTTGGGAGTGGGGTGGCTGGGGGGAGGGAAACATGGAATGGGGGAGGGCACTGGCCCTCAGGTAGGCTCTCCTGCACTAGCATTTCTTGGGAAGTTTTCTTTCCTTCTCAAAAATATGAATTCTTCAGGAAAAATTACAATAATTTCTTTCCACAGAAGACAAATTCTATTTCCTAGGCTGATCTACCAGTGAGGTGATACTGCCAGTCTTTGCTTTCTCTTTGCTTGTGCATCACATATTTACAAATATGATCTTAAGTGGAAAGTATCCAGTATATTCACACTGAAATAGTGATGCAGCTGTCAGTGCCTGAAGTGTTTATTCTCTCTGAGAGGCACAAAAAAGGACATATTGACGGTGCAGACTGTCATCATGATGAAATAAATTCACAATTTCATCTCTGGGTGAACTCAGAGTTGTCCCAGTGGGAACATACCAAACAAAAGAGATATCTGTCAAAATGTGTACATATAGATATATATGTGTGTATATATAAACATTTATTTATGTATTTATTTATTTCAAAATTGCTCAGGTGAGGATAACTAACCTCATTTTTTCTCATCCAGTCTAGGAAAACAGACTAAAAAAAAAAAAAGCATGTAATTAGAAATGTCTTTTAAACATTGTAATACACACCATAAGAATTTCTAAGCTCAGCTGAAAGAACTATTTATACTTTTTGGTTAATAAGTCTGCTGGCTTAAGCTTTGTTGTTATGGTCATAACTTGAGCTTAGAATGCTGTTTTTGGGCATGTGTGACAGGCACCTGTAGAAATCAGTCGTCTCATCATTGCTTATATATGCTTTAGACTGTGTCTTTATGTTGGTGCTAGTGGCATGTGCAAGCTAATTGTCTCATTAACTTTATACAGTCAGTAAAACTACTAACATGTAACTAATTGTTTGTAAAGTATTTTGGGTGATTTGGATTAAAAAAAAAAGGAGGTCATATAAACCCAATGTTTGTTCTGTGTTTTACCACCTGTGGAGAAATGCACAAGCTACGAGTGTTTATGTGCACACGCTTACAAGTTTTGACTTGCACTGAGGTGTCACACTGCTGATCATTTCTGTGCTATTTCCTCAAATTTGGTAGGTGGCATACTTACAGTGCATCCAATCAGTGAATCAATAAATAATGAAGCTGGCATATTAAGAAAAGTTTAACAAATAAGTGCTCATAATGAAAGTCAGTGTTGTGGGGTTTTTTTCATGGTTTCACTAGCAGTCTTGCTTTTGATGTGGGAGCTGTTAGGAGCCATTGCACCACAGATGAAAGGAGTTAGAAAATTCCATATCATAATGCAGTTAGATCAGTAATTCATGGAGCAGGTAATTCACAATGACTTGCCAGTCCTTTGATTGCACACGGTTTATGACTATTAGCAGTTTCCCCTTTCAAATTTGTATGCTTCCATACTTCCTTTCTGACCTCTTTTTCATCATTTATAGTCCAATTTGGTAGTGAAAAAACATAACTGGTGCTCAAGTGCATGGCTGTCATTCAAACCCCAATACATTACTGAGCAGTTTGACATTTGTGACTATGAAAAAAAAAACATTAAGCAGGTGTACAGAACACTAACCAGGTCCCTCGAACAATGCTTTATGGGATTCACAACTTGCCTCTAGGCTATAAAGCTGATTCAGCCCGAGTTTTCAAGGTAGATTTAATCTTATATTTACGCTCCCAAACATATCCTGCATCAGAACACAACTGCAATATAAATGACACAAACACATTTCAAATGGAAGGTCATGGGAAGAGAAGTGTTACTGTAAGAGCTTTGCAATGACATGTGTTCTTTGAGGTTTAACAATTATCTGTCCTCAGTTTGTAAAATCAAGGGCTGCATCTTCGGCTTCAGTAAATTGGTTTGCTCAGAGGGGTCCTGGCTCTAGCAATTTCTTAGTAGAAGTATAAGGGAGTAAGGTTCAAATTAAAAGAAACCAAAAGAAATGCTGTTTAATCACTTTTAACGTAGTCATCTGCTATACAGGTGTGCACATATCACATTTTATTTCAGTTATACTTACCAGGTTTCTGGGAACTTATGTTGCAGCTTTACAAAGGTAGAGAGAATTCTACAAGTTGGATGAATAACATCAGGTAAATCTGTTAAAAGAAGTTACTGCTTTGTCTCTAAAGGGCTAGTAGAATGTTCAAGTTGCTGAAAAAGGGCCCCTAAAAAGAGCATTGCAAACATTTAAGTGGTCAAGTAGAAATAAGAACTGTGAGTCTGAGAATGAAAGATTTCTCTAAGGTGCTCAATTAAAATAATCTTTTTTTATATATGAACATAAAAACTATGCACAAAGTCCTTCCATGGTATGCCTCCCAGCTTCCAGTAGTCAGTGGGTTAGGGACTTCCTTCGCCAGAGGTGCATCCGGATCACTGTGCTTAATAGCCATTGATAGACATATCCTTCATGAATTAGTCTAATCTCCTTTTGAACCCTGTTATACTTTTGGCTTCTCCAGCATCCTGTGGTAATGAGTTCCATGATTTAATTGTGCATTGTAATGAAAAGTGCTTCCTTTTGTTTGCCTGAAAATTGCTGCTTAAAGATGTTAGTGAGGGCACTTGCCTACTGTATCTGCTCCCTTTTGTTTAGTAGACAGAGCTAGTTAGCCTGTTCATAGTCTTAACTAGGTTTTTGTTTCCTATGATGGCAAAACCCATAACCAATAAGAGGTAGAGAATGACATTTTGAGATTGCTTCAGTACTGATGTATTTAATGTATGAATAGCAGAATATACAGGTAATTCAACTGTGAATACTTTATTTTCATATTATGCCTGGGATTGGTACAGCACTTGTGAATAAGGAAGCAGTAGTACCATAGGAAGACTCTGATGATAAATGCTTTCAACACGTGCGCACACACATATATGTACATATATTATCAGATTCTGTTTCTAAAGTGATGTGTGCTCATGCTCTTTGTGTAGCACTTTTTGCAGAGACGTAGAGAGAAGATTTTGTGGGCAAAATGTGGCAAGTGCATGGAAAGTGTGGAAAAGACCACACAGAATAACTGTTTGGAAAGTGAGCACTGGCAGCAGCTTATGAGCAAAAACAGAGAGAAGAAAGTGGACATTTGCCTCCTCCTCACCTTCTCTTTTGCTTTGGACAGGGTTGCTAGGTGGTGTCCATGCTCTTCATGAAATGGCTGACACAGGGAAAGTCCCACATGAGCAACAGAAAATGTGAGATAACTTACGTACTTCGTTGCTTCTGTGATGATATGAATTTATCTTTGCCTTTTTTGCTTCTTGGAAAAGACAAAAAAAGCTTTATTCAACTTTATGGGGAAAAAAGTGTGTTATTTTAGGATTACAGGATATTTTTTAGTTCCAGATGAAGGTTTCCCTGGGTTTGCCATTTTCTTCCTCTATTAATATGAAAAAATTAAGAAGAAGGAAGAAGAAATATACAACCAAAAATCTTAAAATTAAAATTCAAAGAAACTGAATGCCTAAAATATTTATATATTTTCCTAGAATCTGTTTAAAACAAAGTACAAGGCCTTACTGAAACACGGCATTTTGATAATTTTTGGATAAATTATACACAGAGCAGATTTTTTTTCCCTGATATGCCTTTTTCTAAAAGTAAATGATTTAATCAGAATAACTTTTACTAAAGAATTTTTTCCTTCTCTATCCAGCTAATTCCCCCCCCACACCACCCCGTTTTTATACTCCCTGCTGTATTTTGTTCTTTCTTTTTTCTCTAAGTACCACTCATTTTTGCTCACAGGCCTACCAAAAATTCAACCTTGACTCTTGGTCTGCCCATGTCAAAGCCTTGTTGAACAAGCTGGATGGCATTCACTAAGTACAGATCAAAACAAACCCCAATTTGTTCCTAACTTGAGAGAAAAATAAACCCCACAATTGTTTTATTCTTTTTTTCTCTTCTTACCTGATTTCCTGTTTAGGAGGGTGTAAGCTCACTGACTGCTATTGTTAGAAGACCTTAAATTTATCTGCTCTTCAAAACAAGTAATATTTGCTTTCTTAATGTTTACACATCTCCTAGCATAGCAAGGCCCTAGTCCCTACTAGTGTTCGAGGCAATTCTGCAGCAGAGTAAGAGGATAGATAATCTTAGGTAGACCTTGGTGCTTTAGACCTCGCTCTACTTCACTAAACCAGTTTTTGGGGGCTATGGGTGGTGGGTCAGAACTGGAACAGCTGAGTAACGAACTGCACAGAGAGCTCACTAGCCCTCTACCCTGGCCTCCTTTTCTGTCCAAATTAACTCTCTTAGGCAGTGAAATGTCTGATAAATCCCAACTGCCCAAAGGCCCTCAGCTTACTGACACAGCACAGTTAAAATTTGGCTCTGGATAAGAAAGAGATCATCTTCAGGACATAAATGAGTGACATTCTATTAAATCTACGTACTATTTATATTATTTTAGTGGATATGTTCAGGATTGTCTTCTAACAGAAGGGAAAGTTGGGGTTTTCAGTTAATTATACTAAATAAAAATCAAATTATTATAGCCTCACTGACTGAAAAAAAAAGTAAATAACAAAAGGAGAGCTTCTGTAATATTCTTCTTTTTTCCTTCTAGCTTATTCTCCAACTTTGCATGGTCTTGCAGATTTGATGACGAACGTATTGGTGAATGTCTTTGAATCCAAATCTACAGTTTTAGATCTGAGACAGAGCAGACTCTTCTCAAAATGAAACAAAACTTGAGAGCTGATGCTATTAGGAATTTAACTTAAAAAGCTGGTACTATTATGACTTCAACTTAAAATAACCTCAGCATTTCAGCAAAACAGCTGATTGGAAGTTTTAGTATGAAGACTAGCAAGACTGACTCTTATAAAATGAGAATTGAAACAAAAGGTAACCAGTGTCTTTTTTCCTAGGTACAATAAACTTTTCCTTGATTTAACAAAGCAACTGTATACTCTTGGAAAAAAAATGCCTTTGTTCATGCCCTGTAGCTTAGCAAGCTTAAAGAAAAACATTTCCTAAGCCTAAAATTTAATAATATTTTTTTAAAGGCAAAAAACCCCAGAAGGACTAGTGTTCTGTTCAGAGTATTTGGCTGCTTCTTGCAGGTGTTTGGGTTTTAAAATGTTTGGGCAGAACACCAATAATTTGGTTTACAGATTACAGTGTTGTCCAGTTTCCTGCACATTATTGCGACGTGGAACAATGACATTACAACAACTCACGTCTGCCACTAACCTTTTTTTTTGTTGTTTTTTTTTTGTCTTTTTAGACTGTGTGTCTCTTCACAAAGCATTGAAATGTGTCTTGGCCAGTTACCTCAGCTGTTTACCTAAGTAGCTACAGGACATCTGTTTCAAGATAGGTTACAGGCACATCACATTTCACCTTCCTGAAGGGGAAGAGGACAGGAAACTTAATTTTGAAGTTCAGCATTGCCAGAGCTTTCTGATTTCCATAAAGATGCCAGACAGTGACATCATATCTACCGTGTGTCCCTCTGCTTTATGGCTGGAACTTCATTGCATGGTGGAAATGTTGCAGGAGAATGATTGATCTTGACTTTCACCGGTGCTGTACTAAGCAAAAGTAACAAATGGTGTCATTGCTGAAGCCTGTGAAAAAATATTTGTAGTCATGGTTGTAGCTGGAGCCAAAGTCAGAGGCACTGAACCAGAACCTACACAGAACCCAAACTTTTCCAAGGTCACATGTTTTATTTTATTTATTTGTTTTAACTTGACTAAGTAGGATTTTGATCATTTAACCGTGGTCCCTGTCCATAACAGTCATGTGGGTTTGTGAGAAAACAACTCCTCAGTGCTTTTAAATATGATTTCAATTAAATATAATTATTCAGAACAAATGTTTTCACCTACCACATCATGTAACTGCAAACTGTGCTTCTTCTTTCAAGTCTGTTATAGTGAACACAGGTTAAATGACCACATAAAATAATTAACAGTGACCTTGTGTAAAAACCAACGCATTCAGAAATAAGACTGAAAAATCCTAATCTCTAGTGTACTTACGCAAAACAGCATTCTGCTGGCCAAACCCTAAAATACTGGCTTTTGGGCCAAGACTGTGATAAGCTTCCCTAGAATCAAATGCAGGCCACTTGCTGCAGGGATGCGTTCTCAACTGAATGATGTGTGTTGGAAGTGATTACTAGTGATTTTAATTATATCATGGCAAGTACTGTAGCAACTAGACACATTTTTTCTTTTTTTTTCAGTTCCACTTCTCAGCCACTCAATCTGTATAAAGATGTGGCTGTGTTCTGCTCAACACCTGACACACGCTTCTCAGAAATGGCTCAATTTCAAACGTAAGTGAAGTGATCCCTGCACAGAAGGCCTAATTTACAAAATTACTGAACCCTCATGTTTCTGATGGAAGTCAAGGTGGGTTGTTGCTTAAAAATCCTTTCTGGATGTTTCCATCTTGTAGTGGTGATTCTTCGGGTAGAAAAGGCCTACGTGGTACCTATATGTTATCACATTTTTATTCTCTATGCTAAATCACAGTGAAACTCCTAATGAAAAAAAGAACAAGGAATAGTGCAACTTGTAAAATAAAGCTTTCGCTAAGCACTGTAAGTCTTCCCAGCTTTACAAGAAAAGCTGCCATGAGCCATCTTTTTAATAACTTTAGGAAATATTATGTTACAAATGTTACAAACATATATAAAGGCACACTAAATGTTATGTCAAAGTTAAGGGTCTGACTTTTTTAACCTCAAAACTAAAGACACTTTAACCAACCTGCATTCATAAAAGAAATGTTGATAGACCCTTAACTCTTGTGAAGCCAGTGATTACTGGCATAAAGAAAAGAAATAACACATTCTGAAATATGTTACAGTAAAGCTACATACCACATAGTTTATAGATTTATAAGTTTTAGATTAAACCAGGATCTTTGTCTGTGTTTATCAACAGCATTTAAAAAAAAACAACCAGTAAGTGAACCTGGAATACCACAAACCAATCAATAAAGTTTAAAAGCTCCAGTGAATCTAACCTATAACAGGTCCTTGTTTGGAGAACATGCTCAAGAAACACATGTGCCTTTAAGAGGTCTTGAAAGAATTTACACCCATGGACCATTACCATTTCCAAACACCCTGCAGCTTTACCAGCCCAACATGTGCTGACTGTATATCACCATGACCCTTTCACTAAAGCTCTTTTGACTGGAGTGCTTTTAATACCCACTTTCTCAGCTGAGCTCAGGAGTGATTTGTTTTACATGCCACATTAATCCTTTCCACATTTTCTGGATGAGGCAACCACAATTCCACTTGTGAGGTGTTTCTAAAACATAGTTATAGGAATAAAGCAGCAGGGTCCCAGACTTGACAACTTCCCTTCGGGCGGCTGACAAAGTGGGCTATCATGGCTGGTGTTGGAGCTAGCAGTTGTGCCCGGCAGCGAGGGTGGGCTGCTCTCCGTGGTTAGTCGGAGGCCCAATTATTGTTGGCAATTCAGCCACAATTAAAACCCTGTAGGGATCTTCATGGATTTAATATCCAATGAACGCTGATGCAGATTAATAAAATCCAGCTCGTCTTTTATAAGCTTAAGATGAAATGCAACAGAGGGAAACAGAACTGAAAGTATAAATCGCAGCTCCGTAAACCCCAAGAAGTTTATGCCTCACACCTACATGATTGGAGGAAAAGAGCTTTTTATAAATGGGCAATTAGTGTTCAGTGTACTGGCTTTTATTATGTGGTAATTTTACAGTTTTCACTTTAAAGACACCCAAAAAAAAATCAAAGGCCAAATGAATTTCTGTTGTATGCATTTATGAGCTTTCTGCATTTATAATGTTAGCTCAATGTTACTAATGTAGGGTTTTGAAAATTTAGTGTTGTCAACAAGGCTAACAGAGTGGACCAACCAATTATAAAACTGTTTTTACATGTCAGCGCTGTGCACATTTTATTAACAAGTTAGTGTTATACTCCATTTTTTATGTGTTAAATCGAACTGTACAAGTAACTGGAGGACTAAAATTATGTTTCTACCCAATTTAATTTATTGCTCTTCCCCCATAAATTTTACTTGCAAGTTCAATGGTCTGAGTTGAACTATAAATTAGAGTGAGGTGAGTCTTATATATAACTTGATTTACTCTGGTAATTTCTGAACGAAGTATCTGAATCCACATGCCTGTCTACAATTGTCTTTACAGCAAGCTATAGCAACAGAATGAAAAAAAGCAGTCGTTAATTAAGAGTTTTCTGTTAAAGGCTTTTACGGTCATACAGCAGGCTATTCAACAAAACTTCAAACAACAAAAGTAGCTTCATGAGTACTAATGTGCAACCATTCATACCGTGTGGCAGGTGTCACCAGGTGGTGCCATTTCAATCTTCCAGACTCTTTTTTTTCTTTTTTATTTTATTTAAGCATGCAAGTAAATATTCATTCGTGGGAATATTTACTCATTTTTTTAATTTGCTTTATATACAGTTGTGTGTGCAGGGAGCTGTGTTATCGGAAGGCAAGTTTGCTATTTGCCTTGATCTTGTACTAAAATCTGTTCTTCAGGTGGAATTATTGCTTGTAATCCCAATTTTAGTGATGAGCTGAGATTCCTGAACAAGGGAATTGCTTGCATGCTGTTTGATTATCTCTGTTCCAGGCCGTATTTATATGTGTAAGTAAAACAAGTTATACTTAGAATATAACCAGAGGCCACGTATCTGATTTCCCTGATCTGCCAAGACATCTGCAACTGCTCTGCAGGAGGACAACAATGATGTCTGCACAAATTCTCTTTCTTTAATTTGCAATGAGATATTTATTGATCTGATTTTTCAGCTACATTACCTGTAGCTGGGAGCTGCGGGCACTCAGCATTTTTACAGATCTCAGGTTTGTGGCCTGACTGCTCTCCTGGGCATCAAGTAGGACTTCTCTCCCAACTTCACCAGCTGTACATTAAGAGCTTGTTGACTGTACTTTTTCAGTGTTTTTTTCTTCTCTGACTGTATGCTGGTGGAGAGCTCAGTAGCAGAGAAACATCAGCATGTCTTTGTCACATTTTCTTCTTGAGAGAGAGGGGAATGTAGTTCTGTTAAGGAAGAGGAAAAGTGTTTAGAAGAAATGTCAGAAGCCCTTCCTTTCGCATTTAATCTAGATTCAGTATTACATATATAGAAGCTCTGTCCCTGAGCTTGCTCTTCCCACTTTGTCTGACTGGCTATTTCAAATACTTCTTGAAGCATGTGAGTGAGGAGAGGTATGGCTGAGCCACTGTTTGTTGCCAGTAGGATAATACAGAGGGCAGTGTGAAGTATCCAAGAAATAAATTTTGCTGTCATTGAGGAGATATTGCATCTAGTGAAGAAGAGAGAGAATACACCACTTATGGCACTTCCCACCACCATTTCCCCAGCACATGGACCACATTCTGATATCACATGTGACCTGAGTATGGACATTCACTCCATCAGGTCAAAGCTGACAGGTTGTACCAAAAGCCCAGGAGCTCTTGGAGTCATTCTAGCTGAGCTCAGGTTGTGTCTGAAGCTCCTCCTAATGCTCTGCATTTGAGGAAGACTGCATGTGTAGCAGCAGTCTGCAACCCAGAAGGAGGACTACCTTTCATGGAATAACCAGCCAGGTGGGTATTACCAACCACGTAGCGGCTACATTTCCTGAAGGGTACCCTCTATGGTACTGTCTAAAGACTTGATTCTTCTCAAATAGAAAACCAGAGATGTTCTGGCAATTATTCCTGTGGGAACAGGATAGACTGTATGGCCCTTGGATCACCATGCTCCTTATGGCTGTACATGTGTTGCACTGAACTTCCTCAGGCAGGCTCCAGGCAGGCTGGTACAACTCTGCAGGACAGCGGCACTGTGCAAAGATACTCATGCCAAGCCAGTGGATTTCTGGCCATATACTCAGCCTTGTTCACTTACTCAACTTACATAAAGCATTGCACCGATATAGCAATAGTCTGTCTGGTCTTGGAGCTGGCTGGTTCAACATGAGCTTGGCTCCTCCTTTCAGAGTACAGGCATTTTCTTCAGTGCTATAGGGTTGATGTGCACTGGTTTGACCCCTATACCTGTTCCCACATCTGTACCTTTGGCTCTTGAGGAATAATTTAATTTCCTAAATTTCCANTTAAATTTATTTGTAGCCACCTATATCATGATAACATCACCTACTGTATGTCAGAGAAAATGAGTCATAGAAAATACTGGGCTGTAAATACTATCCAGACAAATAGCTTTTCAAGATGATGGTCTAGATTGTACGATACAAATGAAAACTGTGATTCCTTTAGCAACAGAACTGCCTGAAGCTTTCAGTGTATGTGTTGGGGTTTTTTTAAATATCTATCCAAAATGGGAGCATTTTAGTAAACAACTTGTTTTGTAGAGCAAACAGAAACATGCTTTCATCTGCTCTTCTTTGGAAATTATTACTTATGGGCTTGGATTGCTTTTATTTTTATTGTTTTCAGTAGCCATTTAATAAGAGCTTTCTAATTGATCGTACCTCAGGATACAGATTTTGGTTGTGAAGAAGACAACAGGAAAAAAACAACCCTTGAGCTTGTTAAAAACCTCAGATAGCTTTTGATCACTTTTAAGAACCCATACTTGCAAAATTCATTCATATGCCAGTGCAAAAATCAACTTAGCTGTATTTTGTGTTGGTATATAGCCTGAGCCACAAAAATTGCCTACTTCTCTTTTGCCTTTGGGCAATTTTTCAATCTTAACTAAACCAAGTCCATAATGTATGCCTGCTGGCCAACATTCCAGGTAAATGAATAGCTTTTAAGGAAAAATGATGCTGTTTTTCAAAAGCTTGACATTTTTAAAATACAAGTCCAGAACTGAAACCTTCAATAATTTTTCCATGCCTATATGTTGCAAGCAGAAAAATGTTACACAAATGAATACATCTGGGATTATTTTCAAGCTGTTATTTCCCACTAGGGAAAATATTTAGAAATAAGGCTCAATTTTTTTGTGCTGAAACTACAAAGAAGCCAGCCATCTTGATGCTTTTCCAGATTTTTTTAATGGTTTTCCTGATATTGTATAGTGACTTTACTGCCCTGTTTTGTATGCCCTTATATTCACCAATAGTAAGCATTTATGTTGGGCTTATTCCAGTTTTTAAATCTGTTTTGTGGCATTTATGGCCTAAAGCTAATAAGGACATTCAGTATTTTCTTGTAAAATATTGAAAATACCTTTTACCATGAAAATAAAGGGGAAATGTTTTTAAAATTAAAAAAAAAAAAAAACAGTGGCCTAACCAAAGGCAGGAACCACCCTTATTTTAAACTTGGGCAGGCTTTGCCATAGCAGTAAAGTGCTGTTTCCTAGGCATCAGGGACCTGGCAGAAACTCATCAAGCCCGAAAAGAGCCTCCTAGCTGACCTCAGCTCACTGGGCATCGGAGTAGAGCCCAGCAGAGCTTTGGCAGTACCTGGGTACAAAGTAGTACTACTGGAACAAGCTAGGTAGAAAACTTCTAATGAAATGGATCTTTATAAAAATGCCAGTTGGTTGAAAATGAAACTTCCCCACAGAAAAGGGCTTGGATGTATTTTTTGACATGAAAAATCTGGAAGAATTTTTAATTGATTAAAACTTTCAATTTTTATTCTCTTTAAAAAATAGCGTCCTTCTCTGGCCTGAAATTACTTTGCATTTTGGAAAACAAACCAACTGAAGCATAAAAAAATGTAAATAGTCTCTCACATGAAATCTTTCAGGATGAGATAAGTACAATGCTGCTTAGAAGACTTTTAGTTAAGGAAATATCTCAGAATATCAAGTTGGGGTTTTTTACGTGGCCTTTTTTTCCTCAGAAATGTAAATATTGTCCTGGAGCAGAAATCTGGTTCCCACCCAGTGTCTGTCCAGTGCTTTCACATCACTCAAGCTTCTTTTCCGGGGCTTGTGTAAGGGTGTGATCATTATGCCCATTTTACAGACTGGAAGCCGAGGTGTAGACCTGCCTTACTAACCAGGTCAGTGGCAGAATTATTGTCCTTGAACCCCATTTTTAAATGCAAGTATTGGCCAGTGCTGGCCAGGTGATGTGTAGGACCCCTCCTGCTCCCTGCTTTATAAATGCATTGGAATCGCATACTCAAGCGGCAATGCTTCCTCTCAGCTTATGTTTTCTCTGTATAATAGAGGGTTAATTTGAATAAATGCCTTATTTACATTCACAACTGTAAAAAATTGCCTACCAAGACCCTAGGTGCCCCAGCGTGCTGCACGGTGAAATCACGGTAACATTGAAATCATTATTCTGACAGGAACCCAGCCAGCCAGACGCCTACAGAAGCGCTTTTCCTCTCCTTCGCTCTGGGAAGCACGGCCCGCAGCCTTCTCCAGAAAGCTCTCCAGCTCCATTCATTTATTTATTTGCTGCATCGCCAGGTCACTAAATTCTGGTTTCTGCGGCCCGGGGCGGGGGGAGCGAGCTGCCGGGGCGGCGCGGCGGCAGGGAGGCCCTGCCAGCTGCCCCCTCCTGCAGAGCCAGCGGTGGAGGGGAGGCAGCTGCAGCTGGAGCTAAGCCGTCTCCCCGGGAAAGGGGGGCCATCGCCACACATCCAACACCACCAGGGCTTCCTGGCCAGCCACCTTGTCCCAGTGTTTACAAGGAATTGCATGTATTTTAAAGGAAAATGGGACAGTGCTGGCCTGGCTCTGCATGGGTCTGCTCCTGCTGCTTCATGCGGGTTGTGTAGGATTTGGGGAGAATTTGGGGTTTTTTAAATTTTTAATTTAAAGTGTCATTGCATTGCAAAATAGGAAAAGGAAGAAGAAAAATACGTCTACAATGAACATCATTCTGAGAGTCACATAATCTACAAGGCATTGCTAGCCAGTAGCTAATTATTACCCAGCTCTCCTCCCACCCCTGCTTATTAGGAAAGTTTAGATATTAGTTCCCGTTTGCTGTTCAGAATAGCACAGATGGAAGGAAATGAATATGCCATTTGCTTTTTGTGACCTCAGGGGAGTGGAGCAAAAAATGGATGTGAAAACATTGCCAGAACGCTGAAAGTTATATTCTCTCATTCATTAGTTTTCCTGCTTCTCTATTCCATATGCCCTCCTTTCCTTCAGCTCCATGGAAAAGTATTGACGAGCCAAACGAGTAATACAATTAGAGCTTATGTATGACCTGAATGGTGTATGTGGCTTGACTGGCCTGTTAGCCAGGGTGGCTGCAATGCTTCCAGAACTGCTGAAAATAGCACAGACTATGGGCATGAAAGTCCACAACTCTCTTACTCTCCAAAACATCTTTTGACATATTATTTGCAGATCAGTGCATGTGAACGGTTCAATATAGCAAGAAGTCACAATGAATAAACAGAAGGGACCGGATTCTTCATAAGGATGTACACATGGTTCTCATTTTAAGGCCTGAACCAAGCCACTTAAGTTAATGTAAATCTTTCTCTTGACTTCAATGGGAATCTAGCCTTTCTGGCTAGCTCTAGTAAAGGACTTAGGCACCTAAGGCAGGATGTAGGTGGAACAGTATCCAAAAGTGCTCTCCAGAAACCCATGCTTGGCTGCTGCCTAATCCTGGAGGCGCCTAGTCTTGCAAGGCACCTCCCTTTTTGATTTTAAAGTTCCATAGGTGACAATAGTTGTCCAGATCATGTCCAGATCAGCCTGGTCTGAGCAGCTCGTCAACTAATTCTTTCCTCGTACTGGTCTAAAGCCAGGAACTAAGCAGAAGATGCCTAAGACTTTTGAGGGCCAGACCTGGTAGGCATTTTCAGAGCATCCTAGCATACACTGCTGGATCAAATGCTCTTCACATCACTCTGCTTTAAAACTAAAATGCCAAAAGGCATTTCTTCCAAACCAAATCTGAGAAGAACAGAAGAAAGGCTACTTTTTTTGTGAAGGTAAAAAGAGTAATTTGATATAGATTGGAAATATGTTTAGTTATTCAAGGTATCTTCACATCCCTTTTTTTCTCTCCTATGTGTTTAAAGGGCATTTTTAACTCAGCTTTGATTGGGGTGAAAAATAGTCACTTTATCCCTAAATAGTCTCATGCCTAAGAATGTCCTCATTCCCTAAATCAGCTTGAATGGAATCTATGTCAAATGGTTAAATATGGACATTTTTTTTCCCCATCTAAGTTTGGAAAGAAAACCTTTAGTCTATATTAAGATTGCAACTTTTTAACAAAAAGGAACACTATTTGCAGAAGTAGGTTGCTTTTTGCACAAGTAAAGCATGGTGCTTCCGAGGCACAGTGGAATGCTGTGTGTTATATGAACACTGCAAGGTGGAAGTGTTAACTCTGTGTCAGACATTTGGCAAAATAGAAATGTAGCAACAGAAATAGAACATTTTCAACACACCCTGCTTTGAAAATAAAATAACTTGGCTTCTTAGTGGTATTTTTTCATTAAAATAGGGGCTTTGCTGTGGCATTTATGTGTCAGGAGGAGCCCATTAGTCTATGATGATATTCTTTTTCCATTGACATTATCTTTTAATTATATCATTCTGAGCCACATCACTAGTGGAGGATCGATTTTTACAGCCCAGTTTACATATCGCTTCAGCATCTAATCCTGAGGAGGTGTTACACACTTTGAGGTTTCTGCTTCCCTTTTTTAAAATAATTTGGAACTCATGACTGCTTAAAAAGGCATCAACAAAGGTGCCTGTCTTTCCTTTGAAGTCATTTTTTGCGGAAATCACAGTCACTGACCAAAAGGTTTCAAAAGATTAAATTGTGCTTATTTTACGACATTTTAAAACAGCAGGGTTAAATGCTGGGCCAGCTGCCAGGCAGTCAGCAGCACCCATACTTTCATGTTCAGCAGCCAGGCACATCTACGGCAGTTATTTCTGAGTAGTTATTCCTGAAATATGTCACTCAGAACAGCAGAGGGGTTTTAAGATTTGCGTGCTTTGATGACGGGCTAATGAAAATGTATTTTATATATATGCCATGAGTGTAATGAATTTCAGAGTTAAAAAAAGAATGTGGTGGGCAAATTAGATATTTGTAATTCTCTTTGTCAACACTGGCTTCTCCCTATGGTTGGAATCAACTTGAAATCATGGATGTCGGACACTCATGTCCCGCAGTGCATTATCCACACGCGGCGAAACACTTTTCTTTGCTGCTCGCTCCTTTATACAGGGGCTGTAATGGACCGAGGCCCAGTTTAAACTCCCAGAACTGTTCAGAAGGAGAGACATAACTCTTGACATCATCTTTGATGAAGAAGCAGAGGAGAGGGACAACATTCAGATACTGTCTGTGCTGGGCAGCAGTACTGTGGGCTCAGTGGATCTTTTTTGAAGTTCAGCCCTGTTGCAGCCAGGAAGTGATCTGCTCAATTTTATAAATTTTCATTCTGGTCTTTTCCTTCTAATCCTCCTGTGCTGCCTGGTTTCCCTTGCCTTGGTGTGGGTTTTTTTTTTTCTTCATCTGCCTTTTTCCATTTTGAGGACTCACGGGCCAGACTCTCTGTGCTGGTTTCCGTCACTTTGTATTGTGCAGGTGTTGCAGAGTGCTGGCTTAACTGGCCCCTGGAGGATGCTCCCTGCATAGGGAGCCATGCAGCCAGCGCAAGGCAGTATAAACAGCTCTTGTGCCAATTCTTCTTCCCACGCTGGCACAGGGAGTGACTGAGAGACCCACAGAAGCAGAATAGAGTGCTCTTGGTTCTTAACGGGTACATCTTGGGGACTGAAACGAGCTGGGATTAGTTAGGGTGTACTTGAACTACATAAGCTTATCTAAGTTCTGCTGTGGCTCAGGCTGACACAGGAGCAGCCGCCGAGTTGTGTGACCATAACCAGCTCCCCAACTCCTGCTCTGAGTGGATCTTGGCACAAGGCAGAATATGGGCCTTTTATTCTTGTCCTCCTGGCTGGATGAAACCCCACTGTCTACAGATCAAAGGGGTTTGATGGACTGCCAAAAATAGTAACCTATACGTAAAACATGTGCTCCATTTATAGCGATCATTTGGAAAGTTTCCTGCTACTGCAGAAATGCAGATTACATTGATTTACTGTCCAGTACTGCAAAATACTGAAAGACTTTTCAATGACTTCTATTGTATGCATTTGCAGAAAGGCTGGGGAGATTTCTTCTTCCTTCCTTCCTTTCCCCTTTGGTATATAATACATAATCATGTGAAGTACATCTTTCTGAGTTTTTGCATAGCTTTAGTGAAGTGGGTTAATATCTACTCTACACTTTGAAAGACTTTGTCACCTGTGCTGATGTCTTAGCCTTTGAAAAATGAAGTGCTTCTTCTTTTGATGTAAAGAGCATCTCTCTGGTATTTATGGAATCATTTTATTTTACCTCTCAGTCTACAGGCTTTCTGTTAGCTACAGAATATGTCCTGCATGTTGTTTTCAGGCACTTCGATGGTTTTTGTGGGAACAAACAAATGCTTAACGTAGCAATTAAACAGGAAGGTACACGTGAGTACAGCCACCCTGTGTTTTGAGCACAGGTCTGAATCTGCGCTTAAGCCTATCTGTGCTGTGGCCAACACACCCTTTCCAAGCCCCATCTATGTTCTGTTGGACAAAAAAGCTACTTTCAGAGTCCTTCCTAGAAGGGTCTTAATACAGGCACAAAGGTGCTGCATTTATAGACGGCCTGAGCAGGTCGTTATTGCCACAAGGAAGACATGCTACATTGGGCAGTATGAACTGATGAGGACACTTAGAAATAAATCAGGGAGCATAACAATGCTAAATCCTCTGGCAGGCCAGCCCACACAGATTTAGTCTCTGTGTTAACCAAATAGGATTTGATATCTAGTTTACAAACAAGGCTGGAAAGAAAGGAGAGAATCTGTAGCTCTTATGACTCATAAGGCTTGTTATTCCACATACTTGTACATGTATTGTGACAAGAGTAAATTTACTGAAAAGTTCACTAATGTAAGAAGAGAATAAAAGCTCAAGAAATGAGCAGTGACAGTAACCTGTGGCCTACAACCTTTCAGCCTCTTTGCAAACAGTTATCCTCTTTGGTGGATAATAAAGAAGATGAACTTGGCCTTCATTTCATGCCTCATATTAAGGAAGGATGTAATAATTTTCTCTCCAATAACTTATATACCTAACACTATTCAGAAATGCCTCTTTTCCCTTCCTGGTTTTATTTTTCTAAATCCTTTTCCTTCAGACCCTAACTGCTAATAGGCACCATAAGAGTTAATTATTCTATCTCTGGATACTATTAAATTCACCCCAATTCACTCCTCTGCTTCCCGTCTGTTAACGTCCTAAGGATCAAAGCTCAATATAACTATTTTAGGCCAAGAGTTCAAAATGCTACCATTCATATTATAACTTAACAGGAAAGCATGAGTTACTTTTCCTCCTAATAAATCATATCTTTTTGAGTTATGGGTTTTTTTTTTTTTTCAACTGAAGAATTAATTTGGTTTTTCCTATTTTATAGCCCTGGGATCCTAATCTCAAAGGATTATCAATCTGTTTTCATGCATCCATTATGTGTCAATTATTTGAAGCAGAAAAATAAAACTAATCTAAAAATACTGAATAAGAAAAGGGTAGATACATTCAGAAAGAAACATGGGTTTAGAATGGCAGAAAGAAAAGAAAGCCTTTCCTCAGCTATTTTTCCTTTACTGGTGAATTACAAAGACATTTTTCTTTTAGATCTCTGCTGAATTCCTAGCAAGTGTTCCTAATAGCCACTCCATTGGCAACCTGAGGATTTTGCACGGAAGGGGTTGTTTTAATTAGCTTTTAAATGTGATATCCTCAGCAATGGCTTTCATAAGTTTCTGCATTCTCCTCCAAAATGTGTCGGCTGAGTGTTGGATTTTGCCCTGAAATAATTTCGATTTAAATGGCAGCCAATCTGCCCTCCATATTGACGTTTACTAACACTTTCCATATTGCATGTGCAGCAGGACCGTCCATTAAAAAGAAAAACCCCTGTTTCTGTGTTCCCTACACGGCGGCGTTTGCCCCATCTGCCGCGCGCCCTCGCGCTGCACCGCGGCGGCCACGTCTCCCCGCGGCGGCAATGACGGCTCCCCCTAGCGGCCGCGCGCCGCAGCCGGGACAGCGGCCTGCTGCCCACCGCCGGCTGACGTGAGGGGCCCTTCGACTCTGCCTTCACCGGTGCCGGCTAAGCTTCCTCTTCCGAGATTTCTAGCTCAAGGGCTATCACACATCTGCTTTTGGGAATGATGGCCTGTTTCTTCCCTAATCTGTGCTGAAGAAAGGTTGAGGGTTTGCATGATGCTGCACTGCTTCAGCCTGTTTTCCTTCGGGAAAGACAAGAGGAGCTCTGTACGGGTGAGCACGCCAATGATCACAGCGAGGGTATCGTTACAATAGCCCCTATAGAAGGTGAGGGTAAAAGAGCTTGATGGTTTAGTTTAAGTAAGTGACAGCCCCAAAGTACTTGTTTCAGCAAGCATATTAAAAGCCTGGGCTCTGTGATTGCGTGTCTGTAAAACTCCAACCTTTGTATCATCAGGGTTGTGAATACTTCCTCAGAAATAGGGCACTGGAGTCTAAGCGTAAGCTGAGAGACTGCAAATTCCTAATTAATAATTCTATGCTGCTTGCAAAGTATTTATCCATGTCAAATACTTACCTAAGTGACGTTGTTTATAAAAAGACTTCAAATAGCTTTCGTCTCAGCTCATACAAAATGCCCTCAGATGGAAGTCAAACACTTTGCAGAAATAAACATGCACTTTTGAGGTAGTGCTGTTCAAACCGTGTAGCGTGACTGGCATTGGCTTCAGCTCAAGGACTGATGCGTCCCCCTCCACAGCCCACCACGCCAGCCTTCCCCCCGCCCCAGTTCCACCCACAGCACCAGCCCTTTCCTTTCCCCCTTTTAAGTTGATGCCCAGGACTTTTTATTAGCCATTTAGCCCTGCTCAGCTGTACAGCATGAAGAATGCACATTTCTCCTCCTGCATAGTGTTGTCTTTATCAGTAAAATTTAGCTGGAGCTTGATGTTCGGAGGGGTGAAGAGATGATGGGAGAGAGGAATAACCCAGGCCAGCTGTGTGTATTCTGACTGCTCATTTATGCAAAGGCAAGGAAAGCAGCCTGGCTGCAAAAGGTGAAATATTACAGGCTATATCATAAGGTTTGGATGTGAACATACGTACACAATGCTTCTTTCACAGGATTCCTGCTGTAAACTTTGTCCTTTACTGGGTGATTCAATCCTCTGTAATGAAAAAGTTGCCCCACTCTGAACTTTCCTGACTTTTTTTACTTTCTAAAGAATAGTAATAACAGAGACTAAAACAAAAGACAGAAGAAAATATACTCCAGCTTGTGTTAAAAGAATCTTTCTTGGAAAATGAAAAGCCATGGTACCACTGGGATCAGCTATTCAAAGGCTCTGAAACTTTGCCACAGCGTCCACAGCTGCTACAGAAATTCATTTGATACAGCAGTGCATTCCCTGTATGGTTAATTCACACTTATCTGGTAGGTGACCTATCCAGCTTGTGGACAGATGGGGCAGTAAGTATGAAGACACCTGAATCCAGAAGCAGTACAGCTATATTTGTATCATCTATATTCCCTAGTTCAGAGAAGTGCCATGTTAAAACATCAGCTTTTTTTCCTCTCTGTCTGATCTGATCTTGTCGGTTGCTGCAAAATAAGTGTTGCACTGTCTATGTTTTTGGCTGGCCAGGGTAACCCACTCATGTGTTATATAGCCCTGGATAACAGAAACCTAACTAAACCACGGACACCATGCACCCATGGAAACACCAGGCAATAATCCTTATCTCATTGCTGCTATGCTTCCAAATTTGCTACTTCTCTCAGAGAGATTATTTATTTGCTCTGTGCAAATCTCCTTCAATAAGCGTGTCTGCTTTTTTCTAGACCTTTGTTTGCAAGGTATGCATGTACTAATGCCTGTGTGCATACAAATTGCTCCCTAAATTCTTAACTAGCTTAGGACACTTTGTACTCTAAAGGAACCCTGACTATGTTAGATAGGCACACAAACTCCTAGAAACTTGCTGGTCCGTATTTTAATGCTGAGTGTCATCACACGGCTTGACAAACACCTACTTTCTGAATAAAATTATTATATCTTATGTACACAGATTCAGGAGACTATAGCAAGTCACTGTGCTGCTAGTGGTATAACCCCAGGAACACTACCTGAAACCTAGAGAATTGGAAAGTATTCAATCAACATATCAGTTTATTGCTAAAGCAAGATCATATTCCAACCGAGAGAATATGAGAATCAATATACCAATAGACCATAGTCTTTTGTTAACTACTGAGTGTTTTAAAATACAACAACATGCAAAGTCTTTGTGCAAATTGGCTGCCAGGTTTCACTTTTGGAAGTTGAATGTTATTAGTCTGTGATGGATATTAAAAGAGTCCAGTAAATACAAAACTGACAGATGTGCACCAGTACAGCAAATTCTAAAAACGCAGGTGATGCACAAAAAGCCCAGAATATTTATTCCTCAAGTATATTGTGTTTGGTATGTTGTATGATAGCTGTTAGGTGTGCTTAAGAAATTACTTTGTAATTGCATTCTCACAGGATGTCCTTTTGTTTTTCCAAGGAATATTCCCCAGTGTCTCTCTTTTCCATCAGATGCCTCCAGCACAACCACAGGAAGACATTGTTTCCCCCTTACTATACAGGAATATGTATCAACATAAGACCCATGCCATGCTGTTAAACTAACAATTGTTCAGTAATTTATTTCTCTCTTGTTTCTCTCTTTCCAGTGGAAATACCTGATCCAAACCTGACCAAACTGACTGCAGACATTTTTGTTGACTTTATAGGCTTTGGTTCAGACTCTGTCTGTGATACAAGAGAATCAGCTGTGCAGGATGGGGGTGTAATTCCATCAAGGACTTCTGGTGACCTCATAAACCATGAAAGCTGGCATTGACTTTAATGGGCACCACGTGGTTAAATTCCCATGCATCATTTTGAAAATGTAGGGCTTCATTTGATATTGCAGAAGGATACCAGACCTACCATGTCAAATTGTTTCTCTTTCTTCTAAAGGAGCCACTAGCTTTATGTTACAGTCAGTCCTCTTTGGTAGCAAATGAAATATGCCATTCTGGAAAATGAGTATTTTCTCTGGCAAAATGAACCTGAAAAGTACGTTTCATAGAAAAGCGCATATTTGGGTTATATTCTTTTAAATAAACTTTCTAAAAAGATGGCAATAAATTCAAGGAAAGGTGTGGTTTGTGCAGCGCTGGCTTTGCTCGCAAATTTTTAAGTATGAGACAGTTTTAAAAAATTAATTCATACATCAGTTAGAAAATATAGGAATGGAATTTTTTTGGGTCAGTTGAAAAACTAGACCTTGTTAAACCTGGTTTAAGTTAAACTAGGTAAGTTGGCTCAAATTGCTAATGTTGAATGACCTCAGTTAAAAGTTATATTAACTAAAACAGTTTAACTGTGTTCAGTACATCAGTTTCAGGACTTTGTTGTTAGGAATTTCCAGGGGTTCAGTAAGGTTGACTTGAAGTTTCAATTTTTGACATTTGTTCTATCACCTTTGTAAGGCACTTGCATTTTTTCCCTTGCCTTCTCTCAACCTAGATATTGCCTGTTGAAACCAATGTACAGCCATTGTGCATATCTAAAAAAAGTTGCCAGTTATCAGTCTAAAAATAAGATCTGGCAGCGTGGCTATGATTCAGGTAAATGAGGTAACAGAGACATAACCTAAGTTTGTCAGCTTAGCTTTTTTATCGTATATGACATCAGTATATAGCAAGGAGATGCTCTAAAAATTGCTCATTGTGATGACTGCACACCAGGAAAGGATCTGTCCTCCTTAATTCTGAGAGTACAGATCAGTGAACTGCCTAGTCTCTATTTTGCCATCAACATTGTAAGTAATTTTATTGCTAGCTTGGTCCATAAATAACAAAATCTTTGTGGTAGCGCTAGATAATGTTTCTGTATTAGATACATACTAGGTTATGTTATTTTTTATTTAGCTTCGGGTAACAAATCACCTTGATATTGAAGGGGGAAAGAGGATACCTTCTAGACAGATTATGCCAAAACTACTTACTGTGGCCTTTCTACTGCCTTAATGTGAAGTCCCTGGTATTTGTCATTCTCTGGGATAACTTTTGAACTATATACATCACTGCTCCCTATGCCACATTGCACTGAAAAGTACACGTTTTTCACCATGTGCACGGCTCAGCCATAGGGTGTAGCATATCCACTCTTTCCTGTAGTTATATCCCATGTCCTATAGCCAGGTGGAATAATTGCATATCTTAAATTTAGTCTTCTTAAAGAATTGCAAATGTGAGTGTATGGGAGAAGGCTGGTTCTCCGGTGTTAGTGTCATAACACAGTGTATGTAGATTTTATACAACAAGCTCCTTCTTAACAGCAATCAGAGTTATTCTAGTTGTAATCTCATAGCTGAGATAGTTAATAAATTACAGGCATATGGAGGAAGGCCGTAATAGCCTTGGGATGCAAGTTCTATTGTAGTAGGTTAGATAGTTTGTACAGGAGGAGGATCCCTAAGGCTTGTTGAATAAATAGATGGATCGTCCCTGTGCTCCATGGAAAATGATGTATGTTTTTGGTTTGTTTGTACTACTTTCTCCACATGAAACGTGTGTTTGGTCCAACAATTCTGTGGTTTCCTCACTTTGTGATAATAATTAACACCCTCACTGAAGTCTAAGCAGTGATGACATTTGTTTAGGGGCCTGACACAGATTTTTGTTGCTGTTTTGCCTTACGTTACTTTCAATATGCAATTGAAACCATTTTGGAAAATCTAAAGGTTCAGAGATCATTGTTTTTTTGGTCTTACTGACCATTTAGAAACTCTTTCATGCAACATATCCTTCAGCCTTTGAAGATGCCCAGCCTCTCCAGCCCTTTGGGTCTGGGTTGACAGAAGCAAGCTGAAACTGAAGCAGGCTATGCAGGGCTCTAAATGCAGCAGGCTGGGAAAGATTTCCTTTTTTTCTGAAGAAACAGAGAAATAGATATAATTAATACAAAAGTAAATCAGCCATAAGGTAACTATTTTTTAGGAGGTAAATGTGTTAGGAGAGAAAAAAGAAAGAATATCTTAAGCGTTACTTTAAAGATTCCTGAAGCTTTGGGGAAAATTTATTTTAAGAAAGATGACAATGGTTCTCTACTCCCCTCAATAATCTTGTAAAAAAGATTAATAGATTTGGAGTAGATGTACATATTTTGAACTTCCTTTTTGGAGAGAGCACAAAGAAAACCTGGCTTGTTTGTGGTTGTAGAAGAATCATAGGTGGCTTTGTATAAGAAAGGCAGGTAGCTGCCAGGGACATACAAGCCTCCTTCCCTTTCCCTGTTCTTTTTTTCCATAATAACTTTTTTCAATATGTTGTCATTTTTTCCCCCATTTTTCCTAAATAAAGTGAAATGTCAAATCAGCAGAGAATTAAAATGTATTTATAAAAAAACAACCAAAAGGGCATCTGATGTTTTACAGACATTCCAACACCTTCAGGAAATTTGAACTCACACCAAAGGGTCTGATATTCATTTGAATCTCCATCTGTGCTGAAGCACATGTGTGCGCACAACACACATTGAACCACTACAGTGGAAAAAAAATCCCTGCTCTTAAATTATAGCAGCTCTCTACAATTCTTCTGTAACCACAAAGGCTTTGGTAGTTTTGAGACATTGCAGTGGCTTTGGGTGATCTGATCACAGAGCTCACTTTTGTTAAAGAAATCCCTTTGCTGAAAGGTATGGAAAAGCTGTAGGAGAAACACAGGGAGCTGCAAGCGCACAGTGTGAGGGCAGTTTGGAGTAAAGGGGAAGGGTTCAAGAAGCTGATATGACAGCAGACACCCTACAGCCAGAGTTAACACTGGAAACATTACAGTTTTAGTTCCCTCACTAGAAATCCCCATGCTTGCAGGAAGGGATATAGTCATTAGTCCTCAATGGGAATATGACCTTTCCCTTTAAGTATCTGTGTGATGCTTTTGATCCTTTTGACTCTCTCTAAGGGATAGATTAAATATGTGGCACAATGTCTACTCCTGAGTGAGGATTAAGCCTGGCTTTTGGAAGCAGAACTATATTGCCTAACCATCATCATTTATCACGTTCTCTGGGGACCTGTTCTCCATTTTTCTTCCCCTCCCCCCATACTTTTAGAAAATCCCCTTCTCTGGGGTTTAATATTGATCTCAGCTGCATCGGCCTTGGGTTCACTGTAGTTACTTCTGATTTTACACTTAAGCAGGTCTTATGTCTCAGATATCTTGTTAAACAAAGTGCTATTCTGAGGCTCAGCTCTCATGCAACCCACACTCCTCTTAGCACGTTTTTGTGCATGCATTTTAATAATAAATACCTTAAAATGATTTATAGGTTTGTATCACCCTGTATTTCAATGGAATTCCCTAAGGATAAACCTTGTCCTATAATACTTGTATTCTGATTTAATGAAGCAGTGAAGCATGTGATTACCTTCAGGACCTGTGTAAATCCCATTAACTTCAATTAAGCCCAAGAACATGCTTTAGTGCTTCACTAAACAGGGATGCTTAAGGCTAACATGCGCATAAATGTTTTTGCTGAATCAAGTCTTAGTGTTTCATCCATTTTTGTTCCTGTTTCTCTTCTACTCTGTCTGATGATGTAATAATTTTGGTCTTGTAGTATCCTTGCATGCTGCTTCCAAGTTAGAAGCTATGGTGGGACTGAAGGTCTCATTCAGGGGAGGATAAAATTAATCCGTTCTGCAGCTGTGAACCAGAGAAGTCCCAGCAAGCTTCCCAGTAAAATGAAAAAGTGATGGTATGCCATGCTGGCTCATAAAAATGTAATTTAAGCACTGCCCTCTCAATAAAAATATCACATTTAGGACACAGTAATCCCCTTCTGAACCTTATCTTACTTTTCAACAGCTCTTTGGACTCTTACAATTGATGCACTTTGAATTTCCTGTTGGTCAGGTAGCATGACTTTCTGTACCTCCCTCCCACAACCACAGCTTTGCACTTCGTTCTAAGCAGGCAATATCCAGACACAGGTGGAAAAATGAATCCATGCCCTAAAATTCAGTAAATTCAGGAACTTTTTGGTACTTAGTTGGCAGACTTCAGAACTACTAGTGCTCAGAGCTGTGGCCTTTGCACATACTGCACCAAAATGAATGAAACTTCAAAAATGCTTTTCAATTGTTTTCTCAACACTCCTGCCAGAATCTTTGCCTTCTTTTCATACTTTTTTCTTTTTAATGAGCTCCTGATTTATGACAAGAAATCACCAGACACCTAGGTTCTCTGGGCTTATTAAAATAGACAAATTCTTTGGTGTTAGAAAATAATCGTAAGAACATATACTTTTTCCATACTAGATTGAATCATTGTAGGCAAGTGCCCCAGTCCTCCTCCCAGCTATGGTCTGGAGGTTATATTTCAGCACAAGGAAAAAATAACCCTTTCCAGTTCCTGCCTCAATAAACCCAATGTTTTCACTGGGGGCAGAAGGATGATTCCTTTCTTGTCCCAGCAGTATTCTGCATTTTACCTATATCAAAAGATTTGCTTGCTCTGCCTTAGCATGTACAGTGTAGTTAATCTTGCAAATAGGAGTCATCTTCCTAGCTTCCATGTCTGAACCGCACTGGTGATTTATATGCTTACAGTCTGTTTTCACGATGTCTTTCCTGGCTGTCTTGTATCTCTCCCCTGTGGAGCACTGGGCCTTAAAATCATTGCAGTAAGGACAGGCAATCAGTCTTCTTTTGATATGTATTGGATTTTACTGGTGACTGAGCCTCTAGAACGTGCCAATGTCTTTTGTGGTTCTGGCAGGGAAACCTCAGGAAAGTGTGGAGTTTTGGTTTGCATAACAGAGGAGCTGGTTGGGACTTTTTAAGCAAAGTGTTCTTTTTTATTGTTCTTTTCATCAGATAATGCTGGGAATATATGAACAAGTTTCAGAAGGAGTTTTGGAACTGCAGGGTGGTGTTTCTGCTCAAAATCACAGAGCCATATGTTAGCTTCAGATTGCCTCTTTGGAAGCAGCCTCGTTGCAAAGTGCAGCTCTGCTTCATTCAGGTAAGGGATTTAAGAATATAAGAATGGCCACATCAGACAGACCAAAGGCCTCTCCAGCCCAGCAGCCTGTCTGACAGTAGTCAGTAGTACATGCCTAAAGAATGCATCTGCTTAAGGCCAAACATATACTGAAATTTTCTATCCCAATGCAAACTGGAGTCAGTCATATGCCATTTAACTCTGTAATTAATAGTCCTTGATAATTTTTTCCATGACTATTTCTAATCACTTTTCACACAATATAAAACTGTAGCACCTGCAACACCCTGTAAAAAAGATTCACAGAGCTCGCATGTACCCTGCATGAAGTGTCTTGCATGAAGAATCTCTACTTTGGGCTTGCCAATCACTACTTTTATTTGATAATGTCTAGTTCTTGTACAGGAAGAATCCATGAGCTGTTTTTTCTATCCACCTTCTTCTTGCCATTCAATGTTTTTTTAGACCTTTATTACTGCTTCTGTGGTCTGTTTTCCAAGCAGAACAGTCCTGATCTGCCCAACCTTCTTCATATAGAAACTATTCCACACCTTTCTCCTTCACTGAAATTTATCTGAAACAATTTCATTAGAGTCTCTTGTCTGTACCATATCATATCATACGTGCACGGTCTAACCTCAAGCTACTGTAGGGGTTTTTTTTGGTGAATAAAGACCTAAATATCAACTGAAACGAGGTTTGCCCTCTGGTTTCAGAAAAGGTGAATGCTTCAGTCACAGAACACGTGGGCAGTCTCTTCCTCCCAGTGCTTCAATGGATATTATTTAAAACAAAGAAGAGTATTATTTAATACCCAAAGAGAAAGATGGAAGTGTCTGAGATCACCTCTGCAGCCAAAAGCATTTGCCTTGGAAGCAGAAATATCAGGACTGTCTGGGCTGCCTGAATTGCCAGGTTATTTCTTTCTGTCTGGAATGAGTGATGAGGCCTCCCTTTGCTTTTCTCTTTGAAAGGCCCTTACTTCATCCCACCATAGCATGAGGGGTGAGGAAGGTAAGAAGAGAAATATAACATGGGACTGCAAAACAGCCAGCTCTAGCCTCCACAATGGCAAGTGCGACAAGATTACACAAATTTTCTGTTCGGTCTGAACTACTTGGGTTCAATTCACTTGTCTAAGCATAGATGGTGGGTGCCATTTGAGACACAATAGGGTACCTGGGACACCTATATGGGGCTGGCAGATGAAGAAAACTTGTGTCTTTCTGGAGTGACAGCTAGTGAGCTGACTTCAGGGTTTTCAAATACCACAAAATACATGTGTTTGGCAATTGCATTGCACATCTCATTTCTTTCATTCTGGTTCTCATTGTGTGTGTCCTGCAGATTTGTTTCAATTTACAGAAGTGTAGTACAAGTCAGGTACAACACCCATTTTGGTACAATTCTGCTTATTTGTGAAAGATGTGCACAAAATCCTGTTTCCTAAGAAAACAGTAGAAACAACCAATAACATTTTTAGCTTACTTGGAGTATCTACGTTGCTTTCGGCACTCAGATCGATGTTCCACATTTCTTCTCAAGTCTACACTCTTGTGACTGCTTCCTCTAGAGACTTCTGGCTTCTTATTTGTTTTGATGGCCTTAAGGCAGTCGTTCAACCCTGCGTTAGATTCAAGGAATCTCTAGGTCCATTTGACTTTGCCTAGGGTTAGACCTTCCTGTGTCCTTGGGTATTGTTTTCTGCTGTTTCCAGGTGCCTCCCTACATAAATATATCTTTCACTTAACTTGCTGAATCCAGAGACTCTATATAGATCAGTGATAGGCTATTGGTGACAGCCTTGAAAGCCTCCCATCTTTTAAGATTTATCCAGAAATTCAGAGTTCACTAAAAGAGAGATTACAGGGGAGTCAAATGACTGCAACTGAACAGAGGCAAAAGAGTGTCTAAGCAAGCCAGTAAGACATACAGACATCCTTTAATACATGTTAGTTACCAATGAAATATGAATCCATTTCAAGATTCACTTTTATTTTGTAAGTTAATTGAACCAGATACAAGTTCTCTCACCAGCTCTTCCTTTTCTGCTCATAGACTCCACGTAAATAACCATAAAATTGTGTGTGCTGCTGGAAGGACCCTTTGGAGATTGTGTAGTCTACCCTCCTCCTCAGAGCAGGTCCAGTTAAAGCAGGCTGCTCAAGGCCTGGTCCAGTCATTTTGTGTATCACCAAGGATGGAGACTTCACAGACCCTCTGGGCAACCACTCTAATATTTTTTTTTCCTATATCTAGTCAAAATTTCCTCTGTTCCAATTTGTGCCTGTTGCTCCTTGTCCTCACACTGTGCACCTCTGAGAGTCACAGTGTCCTGTAAGAGGCAAAACAGGTTACCAGTCTGGATACCTGTGATTTTTACAGGGTGATTGCTTTTGCTGTAGCCTTGAAGGCAGATACAATGTTTGAATGATCTCTTGTTGTGTAATTACAATTCCTACATCAACTTCTAACATCATCCTTTGAAATGAAGCTTTTGAGAGAGAATCACATCTTACATAATGACTTGACTTTAAGGAATACAGATTGATTTGAATATTAATACAGTCTGGCTCCTTGGATTTGTATTCTATGTTCACTTGCCTCCTTAAAAGTTTTTGAGGAAACCTGACAGGCAGGTTGAACAGACAGATGGATAGGCAAACAAACAGTACTATTACAGATGTTTTAATTTTGGAAAATCAAACTAAAAATACTGATTTTCCATTTAAAAATATATGTCTTTAAGTCCATTTCCTAATAAAAAGAAACTAATGAATTTAGATATAATAATTGTTTAAATTTCTTTTCCTCTTTTTCAGTGTAAAATCAGTGTTAGATTTAGCAGTTTCTAAAATCATGTCTGTACTGGAAAATTAGACAGTTCCAGGGAATGTTATGAGTCCCTGAATGGGTTGTCTCTACTGCTAAACTGTTGGAATAGTCCCCTGCAAGTTTTTGTCGTGAGACAATTACTGATCTCCCAAAGAGCACCTGGGCATGATTTGGAAGCTAGCAGAGAACATGGTTCATTCTCAGTAGGCAGTTTTGGACAGTAAAGAGGGTTTAAATGTATATACACAGTCCATTCCATATTGTTGGCCTTAATGGAAAAGAATGGTCATTTGCCTGTTAAATTTTACTTGTACAGACTTTGACATCTTTTACCAGATGGAACTAAACCAACTCAATTTATATAATTTATTATATACAATATAATATTATATAATTTATTTTCTGGTGGATCTATTTTCGAGAGTCTCACAATTCCCAATACAGAAGGAATGACTGAATTTCTGGTCTTGACACTGCTCTTAGTTTACCTTTATTCCTTGTTGACTGCAGGTTATTACATGATGGTAGTGGTCAATTTAGCCATACTTAAAAGTAGAATTTGCTTTTCAAAGGTCTTAAATCCTTCTCTGCAGCTAATAGTTACTATTTCGTCATCTTTGCTAGAATAAGAATGAGAGACATAGAATTACATTCGTAGAGAGTGCTGAACAATTGTGACTCCAACACCAGGAGCTAGCTTCCTCTTATTCATTTGGCATCACAATGAACTCTGCATTCATTCATGCATTGAGCAGATGCGTTGAGCATCTGAATGTCTAGTCCTTGGAGATTTAAGGACCTGGGACTCATACCATCAGTAGTATTTAGGGACATCACTCTTCTTTTCGGATCTAAATTCCAGAAATTTCAATAGGTTAAAATTATAATTACTTTCAAGTATTTTTTTTCTGATCTGTATGAGGCTGTCTAGTGCCCTAAGTTAGGTATCTACATTCCCAGTACATAGGTGCTTTAAACCAGGATCTAGAATAGTTAATTAGCTGACCAAGGAAGCACCTAAAGTCAAAAGGAAAATGATGAACTCCCCAGAGCAATTGAATAGGTAGTACCCATTTCCTGAAGGTCAAAGGATGCCTCTAAACTATTTTCAATTATATGAGCAGAGCTTACTTGAGTCTTTTGAACCACTCCAGATTAAAAATAGAGGATAGCAATGTCTGCTTTTTAAACATGGTTACAACTGTACCAATATGCAGCAAATAATGTCAGATCCCAGGGAGAAGAATTACTTCTCCAGTGTTTCTGTTGGCATTGTTGAAGACAGCATCTGTTATTTTATTTTTAGGGAGACACGTCTTGCTGGTCTTCTACTAGGAGAATCAGCTGGGTTATGTCCCTCAGGAGATTTAGGCATACCTGTGTGACATGGATGTATGACAGAGTGCAGCTAACAGAGGCAAACAGGAGATGCAGCAGTCTGTGCCAATTTGGGCAGAAGGGTGCACAGAACAGGGCCAGAAACTCTGTTGGGGATGGTGTAGGCATGCTCAGCAATGGTGGTGACCTGTCACGGAGCAGCAACTAAAGCAACTTCCTCTGGCATCAACTCAATCTGAGCTCTCGAAGGAGGATGCAGCTCTGTAGGTCTGTGGGTGCAGGGATGCCTCACTGAGGCTGGGGGAGATGGTGTCCTTGGCTGCAGGAGGTGTGTACTGATAGAGGCACCGAGTAAAAGAGCTGCAGGGGGAGGTCTACAGACTACATCGCATCAGAGACAAGAAAAGGAGTTTGATTAGATCTTCTCCAAGACCTTGTAGCTGCTAGAGCCTGAACTCCAACTGTACAAAGGGAGGGGCAGGCAGAGCCATTGGTGTCAGAGATCCCCATGATGGTGTCTGCAAGCTACTGACTTCTGGCATCAGGCAAATGGCTCCTGCTCTGCCTGCAGATCTGCAGCTACAGAAAAAGTTCATTGTTCTGGTTGCAGACAATGGGTTGGGAGCTGTGCCTAGAGCAGAACCCAGTCTTGCTAAGCCTGATCCCCAGCAGCACAAGAGGCAATCAATACACTCAAACAGAAGATATTCCATTTAAACATAAGAAAAAAACTCTTTCATTCTGGTCAGGGTAGTCACACGCTAGAACAGGATGCCCAGAAGGTTTGTGGAGTCTCTATACCTGGAGATATTTCAAAATGTAGCTGAACATGATCCTGAGCAACCTGGTCTAGTTGACCTTGCTTTGAGCAGGGGTTCATAGTAGATGATCTTCAGAGGCCCCTTCCAACCTCAGCAATTCTGTTTTTCTTTGACATAGTGGAAGGTCATGAAGACATATCAAAAGAGGATAAATTAGTCAGTGGGGACTGATAAATTATGAGCTTCTGGTATCCAGACTAGTTCATTAAGAGACAGTTGAGGTACATATGACCTGTGTATTGCTGTGCAGGCATATTCATATGTGGAAAACATCTAGTTTCTGTATCCAGATGGGGCTTAAGGGAAGTCTAGCCAGGGCAGTTCTAGCCATGAACAGATGTGTGATTCAAGGAACACATTTGAATATTGAAAAAGAAAACACTTAGGACATTTAGGCACCACCTGATTTAGGTGTAAATCAGGCCTTTTGGGATGATTTTTTTTTACTTAGGTTCCTGAATTTTCTGTGAATCTGTACTTTAAGTGCCCAAGTTGTTCATTGTTTTCCATCTTCAGGCCTAACCATGCACAACCAAGAGAGGAGTGAAAAAGTTCACATCCATCTCCAAAAGAGAAAACAAAAAGAGATTTTTGACTGTCTTTCTGTACATTCCTACCTTTGAGGCCATATCACTGCTGTCGTTCTGTGCCAGCAGCCCTGCATTCTTAATTTGAATATGTATGTAAAATGGATGACCCTCACCTTCCCACAGCTGTGCAACTATTATAACCTTATAACTTCAAATAATATTTTACAGCTGGGGCACAGGGCTGAAATAATACATGTGGTTACTTACTTCTTTATATATGGTATCCTTCAGTTCCAGTATGTGTCTGCTGTTCCTCAGTAGGGCAAATATTGACATACAGTATTTTGCTCCCCTTTAGCTCTTACACTTCCCTTTTAACCAGATGTAACAAACTCTTTCCTAAGCTATTCTGTCTCTACTGCTATGTGTGTTGACACCAATGGACTTGTGAGTGAGTAGGCCTGTCAGCAGTGGTTATTTTTCTCCTCCATTGTCATTGGAATAATGACATCTCTTGCTTTATATGGTTTCGTGTCCTACAACTCAATAATCCAGTGCAGACCTCAGTGTCTGACTGCAAGACACCAGTCTGTAATTCCCTTAATAAGCCTAAACAAAGGAAATCTCTTGAATTTAGGACAAGAATGTGTCCTGTGTTCTTAGTATTCTGCAGACTAGAGAGCAAAATTGCTATCTTCCTTCAGTTCTCTTTAAAGTCAGAGTCATTCCCCATACCTGCATGACCAGATTCCTTTAAACCCCAGCAAACAACATAATATATAATTATTTTACAACAGTGAGATTTTATTTGCTATTTTAAATGATTTCCTTGTTTTTTGTTTTAAGAGAAGAAGAATATAAACCTTCTAGAACAAAACGTGCTGAGGATGGCTTTCAGCTGCCGCATTCTTAGCTAAAGCCAAGTGCCTTGGAAGTGCAGGTATGTTTACATCTGGGTTTTATTTCTGGCCCATCTTTAATAAAGATGCAACAACGATAAAGCAAAACACAACATAACATGATAATGTATGGCACATAATAAAGAACGGCCATAAGTACACAGGGGGCTCAATTTTGCTTTCACTCTATCTCTGTGAAACTCCGTTGTTCAAGACTAAACCTTTACAATTGTCAGAGTTCCTTGTGGTTCAAAAGGAGACATTTTCCAGAATAATGAGGTCATTGGTTCCCGTTTGCCATTCCACAATATTCTGTTTATTCCTAGAATTCCTGTTCTTTCAGCAATAGCTGATGCTCTCTATAGCTGTTACTCCCGGGGGAACTGAGACTTTAAACATTCATTAAAAAGTGAATTGCTATTGTTGACAAAATACAGATGGCCAAGCATGAACTAGTGACACCTAGGAGTGTACTTCCAGTGCAGTGCATGGCGATGTGGCCATGTGAATGCTCTGTTTGCTTTTACCAAACCAGTGTGTCCTTTGTTAACAGGCTGGCCCTGTTGCATGCTCGTATTCCTTTGCCTAAATATGGCACAAGCTGTTAAAGTAATTTCTTTAAAAAATGACCTGAACTTATTTCTGCTTTTGAGAGTGAGAAAAGATATGTTCTTTCACAGCAAACAATATTCATACAAGGCTCAGCTCACAAAATAATTACCCCGAGCCAAAGCTCTGCTTCAGGCTGCTGCAAACATAACGCTAGATGACTCCCAGAGGCTCTGTCTAAACTGTGGGGTGTGCGCCATAGCCATGTCCCTGATCATCCGGGGGGCACCTGGCTGGGCCGGAAACCGGGGTGTGGGGGCGGAGGGTGGAAGGGAGTTAGCGTGGAGCCAAGGTGCAGCTGGGGCACACACACACACACACACACACACACACACACGGCTGGGAAGCACGCCTGGATTCCACAGGTTAGACATAGCCATAGCTTTAAATCAGCCACGTATTTAAATAGTTTATTAAGCTGCAGCCGACAGACTCAGTCTCTGTAGACTACAGTTAGATGCTACACCAGGGTGTAGCATGCAGCATTACACTTGCATAATGATATGTATTGCACTCCAGGTTAACACGTTGTGGAAAAAGCCGGAGGAAGGCTCCAGCAGTTAACATTTTCAACTTTGAGAATACTGTGTGATAAGCGAAGACTGAGACAATAATAATTCAAAAAGATGAAACAGGTTGGGTTTTTTGCATCTTTTTAAATACTTCTAGAGATAGACATTTTGAGCAGATGATAGGTAGAAATTGCAGCAGCTACATTGAGCTTTGGGTTATTTGGGGCTTAAGGGTTTTTCTGGTTTTAAATTTTCTGGTCATCTCCAATATCTTCTACATCTTTTTCTCATCCTTTTAATATATGAGTAACACTTTTAAAATGTTTTTTCTACTGTTATATTTAAACTCTTCTGGTTTATCCTTCCATTTTCTTTATTTAAAGTTTTGTGGTCCTCCTTTCTCCCTCATACTCTCTTTTTTTTTTTGTCATCCTTTGTTTCATTCCCTTCTTTTCTAGGTATGGAAAATTGCAATTTGCCTTTGTTTCTCTCCAAATGGTTGAGGCACTTCCCATGCTATTGTGTGTGTGTGCATGTGTGTGTTTGTGTGTGTAAAAGAGCGAGAGAGAAGAGGAGATACTGTGAGGCTGCCAGCAAAAATCAAAATTGGAGGAGACAGGAGAGCAGAGGGAGTAAGAGACTGTCTTATTGAACTTGGAGAGGAATGAGGCCCACCTGGGGCTGAACCAGCCATTGGGAAGATTAAGGAAATAAAATAATTATGGAAAGTTAGTGCTGGAATTGTGAATGGGCCTGAGAGACCTGGCTGGGGCTCAGGAACTGGGAGTGGTGGCTGCCTAAGCTGAATCAAATACTCAGTGACTCAAAATGGAACAAATAAGGATAGAGCAGACACGCTGAGAAATTGTGCTTTTGTACTTTGACTTGACTTTTTTAGCCTTATGAATTGAAAGAAGATGACTTTTTCTTTTCTAAAGAATGGAATTTGAAAAATGTAAACCCAGGTCTATTTGGTGAACATTTAAAAAGTGCTATGATCAAATAGACAGAAACAAGAACACAGTCTGTAAAGAATAGCTCCTCAAATCTCTGACCTTTCAAATCAGAGCAAGGCTCTCAGCATCGATGCAGTGAAACACAAACGGGGTCAGCACAGTTAAAACAGACATAGCTGTGAGCTTAAGGTTCCTACTTCTCCCTGATTTTTCATAAAGAAGACTTAAGGTAATCTCTTTCTAACTGAGTGGGTGTTGTCTGCTTCTGAAATGCATAATCCTGAAGCTAATGTTAAAATGTAAAGAACAGGACAGTAGCTTGAAAATTCATTTTTCACATAATCATCCAAGTGACTGTAGTGTACACCACAATGAGATTTTAATGATCTATCTTCTACTCTGCGGTTTTGGTGTTGCTATTTCTTTGAACTTTAAAAAGTTCATAGAAAAAAATGCACTTTAATAAATCAAAGTATCTTCCAGCATGCACCTTTCTTTAAAAAACCCCAAACACTTAAGAAATTATCTAATTTAGTTTCCTAATACACCTTTCATAATATCAAATAGATTTATTTGTTAGGATGTGTAACTTTTAATCTTAAATGAGATGTGGCTAGAAGTTTAGAACCAGATCCACTGGCATAAATTGTCACAGCCATTAACTCACTTCAAGTTCTAGCTATATGAGTAATAGAAATAGGCCAGCTTGAAAGGTGCAAAAAGTTAGTGGACAAGATGAAATTGAGAGGGTCAGTGCAGCTTTCATTATCATTTGTGTGGACCGTGATATCAATTTGGATAAATAAACATGCTACATATGCCTTGGTTTTCCTATTTCTCTGTAGATATCCCTTATTAGCTACTGTTAACAGAATTACTGGACTTATGGTCTGATGCTGTATAAGCAGCTCTTTTAGTCTTATGGTATATAAAAAGTTTGTAAATACAGGGATATTTTAAGTCTGCTCTTGTATAATAAATAATATGATAAATAGGTAGGATGAAACTTTCTTATGAAAGGGAAGCAAGTTTAATACAGTGATAAGTGGAATGGAAAATCCCATTCTTATGTTCTAAATCTCGATGAATACCATCAACACTTTATGAATGAGGGATTTGAGGAGGGATGGAGTAGGAAGAGGATAGCAGGGATCTGAGTAGGATTTTTTTTTTCTTTTGCAAAGAAAGAGGAAAAAGGCATAAAACCAAAACCATCTCTTTTAATCACTGTATGCTACTTTTTTTCTAGTCACTGCTTGCATCACTGATAGTAAACAGAACTGACATGAGAACACATCATTATGAGATGGCACAACTCACGCTACCAATTTTCGTAGGTCATACAGTTCTTACCAGACCACTGCAGAAAGCATACTATTCTGAAATGCTTGGAGGGGCCCACCAGATATTAAGTTAAGAATTATTGGTTGTGGGTAGAAATAGGCTGAAGGCATTTCCTGCTGTGAACGACACTTGGAAGTTCTCCTTTTGCAGTACTGTAGAAAACAACAGCAGAATTTATGCTGCATTCATAGACAGCAGATTTCCCCAGACGCTTCAGAAATGCTGTCAAATTAAAACTGCTCTTCAGTAGGGCTTCATATTTTGTTTTTACTGGCTGTATAACAATAATTCAAGTGTGAATATAAAATGAATCTTATTTACTTGCTGGTGGAAGCGCGGATATTGTGGGATACTGGAGTGAATTTTTTTATATTTACTTTCTGTTCTGGTGGAGGTGGTATAGACTTTCTAAATGATAGCTGCTGGAAACACAATCAGGAACCATGGACACTAGCTACCCTGAGATTGCAAGCAAGTGTCCATGTCTCTCTGACCTGACTCATGACCAGAAGCTGTTAAACCTATACATTCTCTTTCTCTGATGTATTCAGTTTTATAAATCTTGTCAAACACTTCTATACCCAGGAAGTGCAATACAAAAATCCCAGGCTACATATTTGGGAAGACCTTTCTCTCTAGCCCTGTATGTTTGCTGATGACTCCATACCACTGAATGTGAGTCCAGATCGTATTTTTACTTACTGCAATACCTTTGATGTATATTGGCCCATAGCCTCTGAAGGGAGTTTGATGCTATGGTATCCTAACAGCCTTTACGCTGGGGTAGACCCAGAGATGGAAAAATATTGAGGCTTTCCCCACCTCTGTACAAGCCCAGGCAATAGCAAGTGAGCATGAACTGGGTGTCTGCTTTCCTCTTCTCTCTGTCAGCAGAGGCAGGCGTTGGCTTATAGCAATGGGAGGTGAGCAAAGGCTTCAGTGGACAATCATAACGACCAGCTGCTATAAATGAGCTCGCATGAAGATTAGTGGGCTGACTGCTCAAGGGGGAGCAGATTAATTGCTCATGGAAGGAGGCAGGAAGACGTTTTGAATCCTGCTCCCTTTTCTCAGTTGCCCTAGGAAAAGGCTGCTGTGAGGTGCCTCTCACGTAGGGCCATGCTAGTGACACAGGCTTAGCCCTCTGAGTTATTATTCACATTTTCTTTTAAAAGCATGGAGGTGGTTGCAAAAGCTTTTGAATGTTTGGATCTGAATGTATTTAAGACAGACTGAAAATTGTGCTCCATTCTTGTGAAAGGGTGCTGAGAAGTGCTGTTACATGTTTTATTAATTATGCTATCCCTGAATTTAAAATAAGTGGTGTAGACTTCTAAATGATTTTTTGTTATCATCATAAGACATGGGATCGACTAGGCTTGTGAGCGAATGAGTACTGTATGGCTGGCTGGCTGCGGAAAAAGGGACTGGAAAAAATGTTAAACATTGATTTAATGATGTAGCAATTGCTTGAAGAACCAGCAATAAGTGACTCGTCAAGGTCTCTTTCCTTCTGTTTGAAGACTGAGGAAAGGAGGGATTGTCCAAATATATTCATGTACATGAGATAAGAAATTCTACCACATAACTTTTATTTAACTATAGCTAAAAGTGAAACTTCACCTGGCTAATGTTAATGGGAGTTGTGTATTGGATTTGGCAGAATCCCCATCTATCCCCATCAGAGTACAAAGCTCCACTAAAGACAGACTCACTTTTTCAACAAGCATTAGAAATATATGAATACTTTATTAATCTTAAAATATTCTGTGTATACAAGGAATAAGATGCTTAGCACATAATTCAAGTTGGGTATATTACTGATTTTTGGTGTACCAACTAATTCATTTGCACAGGGAAATCAAAACCACTTTCATTGGTCTGTATCAATTTGCATCACGCTAACCAGAGGAAGAAAGTAATTGGTAACGTTAGTACTACTTCTAAGGAGTTGTTAGAATTTACTTGACTTTAGGGATTAGCATGGATTTAGATTTGGTTGCTCCTAAAGCTGGAAATAAAAGAACCTTTCTTTCTCAAAGTACAGGGAGAAAAAAATACTTCCTAAGCTCTACCATAACACTGGAAAAAAAATATCCGTGATTAAGAAATGCAAATCAACACCTTGTGTAGAAGCTGCATTGATTTTAACCAAATGGGAAAAAGCTTCTTTTATTAGACAGGTAAAAATGGAGTATTACATTTGCAGGAGAGAGGGGGGAGAGGGGATGATTGACTGACAATAGGCAAATTTAGCTTCTGTCTCTGGTTGTAAGTGGGACGTAATAACTCTTTAGGTTATGGAGCAGCTGGAGAGTATTTCACTGGAAGCTATTCTAACCAGTGGCTGCAATAGGTTGCACAGGGCCCTTATCTGTCCCAAATCTCAAGATGTGATCAAGCCCACTCTATAAAATGTTCGTATGTACTGGAGTTGGCCTAAGTACAAACCCCACTAGGAAAGCAAAAGATTTCCACTGGTTTTGAGAGTCTTGGAATGAGGACCTTACAGAGCCTCAAGTAGGACCTACTGCAGTATTTGACAATGTAGGAGGGAATGAAGTCTGATGTGCTGGATATTTTTAAAGAGTTAATGAACTGACATATGTTTATACTTACTACTGATAATCTTTCTTTGGAAAACCCGTCTAACTTCTTAGCTGTACAAAATTGGCATCCTATATGACCTAAATTGGATTTGAAAATGGCATTTGGATAAAAATGAAAAAAATACATCCTACTGGTTATATATGATCACTTTATTATGTTCGATAAGAATGAAAGGCCCAAGGATTTGACAGTCCCAGAGCCTGGCATGTAAAAGATGAAATTCCTGAATGTAAATTAGACAGATTAAACTATCCTTTAAAAGACCCTTGATGGACAAAAGGATGTATTTAAAATCCCATAAACTTCAGACCTCCTTCAAATGGCTTAAAATGAAGTCCAGAACGCTTGCTAAGTAGGAACTCTACTGGTTTTGATTTAATAAAAAAAATCATATAGTCTAATTTGAAAAAATCCTGTCACCATATTCACCTTGCAGAAATAAATATGAAACCATATGGAGAAGCATATTTCCACAAATGTATTCCAATCTAAGATGAACTAACTGTATGTTCTATTTAGTAATCAGACAACAGCAAATTTCTTAAATTTCTCTACAATTATTAAAGAAAATGATTTCAACTACTGTATGACTTCTCCTAAGCAATGCAGAGAAAAAAATGTGCTTTTGGTAGAAATTTTAAATGGATGTCTTAATAATTTTTTATAAGGTAGACGTGTCATAAGTAGGGATGAGGTATTTTTATGTTACTAAGTTGCATATATGATTGGCTCTGCTGGTAAAAAAGCACAAAAGAGCCTTTGTTATACTCTCAGTAGAGCTATTTATACATTGTGACTTACTGTGTCCAAGGGCTGCTTCCTGCTTCCGTTAAAAAGTAGTCCCTCCAAATAAAATAAAAGCCATAAACCCTGACATTACTCAAGCCCTGTTTATTGAAACAACAAAAAAATCACATATGATTTTGTATTGCCTATATAGAATATGCTCTCTTGAGTTTATTTAAATACAGTTCCAGATGAAGCATACCATGAAAGTGATGCCTTCCATACCCAAAGAAGCAGAAAGACATTTAATTTGCTTTAAAAATAACGATGGGCCAAGCAATCAGGTGCATCTACAAGGTATAGCTGAAGCTGGGGAGGACTGCAGCAGTTCCAGTCATTGTATAGACCGTAACCTCTCTAGGCAGCAATTACTCTTTTTGTCAAGTGCTTGAACAGCTTGGGGAGATACCTGATGCATGCTTCGGTCTTCATGAAGTACTAATGCAATAATACAATATTAACAATATCTATCTCTGCACGTCTTCTGTCCTTGTTCCTCATGTCCATGGTCAACCACAGCTGCTTAGGTAGGTGGTGCAAATTATAGCAGCCTTCACACTCCTCTAAAATTTTGCAATCAATATTAGCCGGCTAATGCTTGTTCTGTCAGAGCAGCAGCGTCAGACCACTTGTGTTTTCTCCTCAGCCTCTTCAATACCTCTTTGTCTCTGGCATGTGACAGTTTTTCAATGTGTCCAGCAAAGTACCTGGCAAAATGGGCTTGTGCCAGTGAAAGGGGGAAACTGTGTCCCATGTGGGTGGGTTTAGCTTAGTTGAGGCTAGGGATTGTCTTCTACTGAGTTTGGGATGTGGCAGGGAGCATTGTTCCCTTTCTCTTTCTCTTGCTAAGTTACAGCTGTAATGCTGTGCCCTTGACAGGTGGACATGTAGGACCACGAAGGAAAAAGCATTTTACTGTGCTGTGAAATGTGTCCTCACTTGCAGGGGCGTGCAAGGGAGGAGCCAGTGCCTGAGACCCACTGATGGCTCAGACTTGACAGATCTATCTGTTTTTATTTAGCCTTGGAAACTTCTTTGACCTGTGTGGCTAGGAGCCATACAGCTGGCTGCGCCTGCTAAACCTTACCTTCTAGAAAAGGCAACCTCCTGCCTTATGTCTTCATCTGGACAGGGATAGGGACAGGATCAGGCTACACATCGTTCTGTCTGCACACCCAGGGGCCAACTGTGAATCCCTCCAAGGTCAATTCATCGTCATCATCTCTTCTCCAGCTGCTGCAAGGAGACAGCCCTTTTTCCCATATCTGGATATGTTCACTGATGAGTTTCACTTTGATTCAGTGACATTTTTAAAGATGATAGGCCAGGTTTCCTACAGCCTCTGTGTAGATCTAGAAAAAAAAAAGAAAAAAAAAGAATCACATAAGATTTCCATCCTTCCCATTTTGGGAACACACGTAACTTTTTGTAACCTTATCGTGTTGGGCAATAACCTTACTCCAGAAAGATATGAAAAAAATCTCATCCCTTCATGCAGACTAGTGCTCAGTATGAGCAGAAATAAGAATTCCTAAAAAGACAAATTTTGGAAAGTTTCTCTGAAAATTTTCAGTATAGTGTAAAAATCTTTAATAAGACTCCAACTAACTTTTAACATGGCTTTTTTATTAGAAGGGAAGCAATTCCACTGTCCTACAGTTCTCAATCCTCTCCCCCATATTGGGGAGAGTATAACTAACTAACTATAACTAACTTTAGTATAACTTTAGTATAACAACTAATGTATACCTCTGTACATCACAAAATGAAGAAAGAATTTGCTACCTCAGCTATCTTTCTTTTTTTTTCCAATACACTCAATGTGGTCTTTGATTTTTCTGCCTAGGATCAGTCTATAGTCTGCCAGAGGGAACTGATTCATCTTTACCATGTCAGGAATAATCTTAGTGGGCGACAGGTATTGGTGTGAATGGGAATGAAGTGAAAATTGGAGCTATTTAACTGCATGTAAACCAACCCTTGTGTACATACAAGGATCTCTGTCCCTGGAGCACCTTCAACTCTCTCATTTTAAATGTGTTAACAGCATTTCTGGAATAATTTTGGTTTAATTAGTAGTATTTGGTTTTAAAACTAAAACAAATAAGAATTTAGCACAATCTCTGAAGAGCCTTGATCATTTTACACACATTTTTACACCAAAGAAAACAGACTCCATTTAGCCTAAATCTTCTATCATTTACATTGAAATGCCTGCTGATATTTAATGAAGAAAAGGGGAAAATGCTGTTGCTTATATTTACATTATGTGCTTTTTAATAACAGCTTCTAATACTGTTTCCATGCTTAAATGGCAAAACATACTTAAACTTTAATTTTCATTGCAATATTTTATTCACAGATATTTTCACCCATTTCAGGAACAGCATAACATACACACAGAGACTTATTTCAAGTGAGCAGTAAGGTTTTCACTGATCAAAGGTTCTGGTGAGTCTTAACCAGTTAAACTAGATAAACTCAGTGTAACTTTTATGGGCAGGCTGTTAGGAATAATTCAAGGAGTGCTCTATATAGATCTATTATTTTTGCCCTCAAACTTTATAATTATTATGTAGCAAGTTAAGTTTTAAAATTATACAGGAGTAGTTTTTATTCATGTTTTTACACATAAATCCTGAAGCTCTTTGTTATTTTTTCCTTGTGTCAGGGTGAGCTCTCAATAATGTGAATGGAAGTTCAACTTTAGTAATGATAGAGTAATAAAAACTGGATCCGGATCTCAGGATTTGGCACATGGACACTAGATCTATTAAGTCATCTTGTCCATACTCCTGCCAATGCAGAATTGTTCCCTTCAGCATAATCTCCAGTGCCTTATTCAGTCCAATTTTAAATGACTTGGGTGAAGCGGTTTCCATTACTTCACTTGGTTGAAGTATTACTTATTCCACAGACTAATATAATGCTTTTCAGGCTGCTTCATTCTCATGGATCACTTCCCAATCCCAACGTTTCCCCCAGACGAAGAAGTATGAGTAAGGGTAAGGAAAATGTGTGTAGAGTATAAAGGCCAAAAGGAAAAAGTGGCACGAAGTCCTTCCCCTCACTCCATTTTTTTATGTCTTTCTCCTTGCTTCATATTTCTGAAGTCTGCCTCTTCACTCTTGCCAGTGAGACTTGGATCAAACTCCCCGAGAAACAGATCCACTGTAAATTTTTCCCCATTTTTCTGCATGTGAATCATTCCAAAACAGTCTGTGAGGTTCCCCCCCTCCCCATTCTCTGTTATACACTATTATTTTTACTTTCTTCTGTATTTTATTTATTTTTAGTGAGGCACTGACTTTTACCACTTATTGCTGACTTCATTATTCATTGCATGTCACTTAACTCTTAAGGTATTATCCTGATTAGAAGAAATTTTTCAGAGGATCCATGGAATATATTTTTTGCAGGTGAATATGGGTGTGTGTAATAAAAATGACATTTTACAAATTATCAGGAATGCTAAAACCAATTGTAATAGTAAACAAGATTGATGAAAAAATCATTGAGAAAGCGAACAAATGTTTGTAGGCCCTGTTTTGTAGTATATCACATGTATACAGATAGCCAAGGCTTTAAATCATTGTGCATGCAAAATGAGGTTGAAATATTTGGTGCTGTAGCTGAAATTCCATGCTAAGATCTTTGTTTCAGTTTTCAGCTATATGCACAGTAGATGTTGCAAGAACAAAGACTGAATTTGGCACTTTATTGAGATGTAGAAATTCAACAGCAGGAAATAATCTTCCTTGAAAGAAACCCCTATTTCCGTCCTCTTTTTTTTATATATCCTTTAGTAGCTGATCACTTAAAACAGGTGCTGTAATTCATGATTGGACATTAAACGTTTACGATGGATGGTGTCTGTGTTTAGAGACAACTTTATGTACCAGTGCTTGTAAGGCACTTCCTCTCAGGAATCAAATGGAAATAAGATCATATAACACTCTGGCAGATTATAGATTCAAATATTACAGCTGCTTGAATAATTGGAATTCAATTACTCAGTTCATTTTCATATATGTAATTATTAAGAAATGAAACTTGATTCTTAAAAATAAGTTCTTTATATAGAAGTGTTCAATAAAAGCAATAAAAAAAGGATGCCACATGGGTACAAACATGCCTGAGTCTTGTGTTCTACCAGTGCTGCCCAGGTTTCTGGGCTGTGACAGCTGTAGTCGAAACATCTGGAAGAAGTTGCCAGAGGTTCAAGAGGGAGAGCGTGCCAGGGCAAGTCTGGCCATGCTGGGAAGAGAGTGAGGGCAGGGCCCTGAGGTAATGGTAAGAAGTGGTGCCTGAGCACCAAAAAGCCTTATTGCAGCTTCATTTGACTAATTCCGGTTCTCAAACAGAAATGAGCTGCTAACAATTCCCATCCATGCAAGTCTGCTCCACATAAAATGATTACTGTTACAGGGATACAGTCACCTTTACTGGCTAACAAACCTTTCTCTTTACTGAGATGTCCATATTTGCCTCCAAAAGAATTAGCATCTGTGATTTCAACTGTGTAGAGAAGAGGATCCCCACTCGGTCCAGATCACACTGTAACAAGTGCAATCGGACACAGATTTAATGACACAGGTAGAGACGTTTTAGAGAGATCCATCCATAAACACTGGCTGGATGGCATACACAACTGTCCCATGGGTGGTTGCATCCATGTGGCTGTGCAGCCTTTCTCTTATCTGAGCAGAGAAAAAGGCTGTATCCACTCTGATACTTGCGCAGAGGTAAAAGGCTACCTGTTTTCAGGAGCTTGTAATGTAGAGAAAAACCAAACTCTTTCCCAAGGCAAAGACATGCATGAACTTTGAAATGCATCCTGCAGCATGTAAATTTTCTTCCATTGTGTGCAAATTGTCTGTGTACCTGGCGTGTATCCTGCAGAGACAGAAATGCAGTGAAATGCTTTGATAGCTAGACACGTTTTGGCTGCTGGGCACAACTTTTGCTCTTTGTTGTGCCATTCTTAGTAACTAACTCCTTCCAGCTGGTAGTGATTGTTCAGCAGCCACAATGAATCTGCAGCACCTCCTCTAGGCACAGCAGAGGTAGCTTCAGCTGGCAGGAGTTGGGCATATTTGACTTTCCTCCTGCAGACTATGTCGGTGAGCACCCCTCTTTCCTGTCCTTACTCTGGGTAGATATAGCCTATATGAATACAAAATACCTAGGATGGAGAACAAAGAAAAACCTAGATTCAAATGCCCTGGCATTTAAATGAATATTCATGATGAACCATGCAGAGAGCTAGATATACTTACACTGAGCAAGAAAAAACCCTAGTGCCAAACATCTAAGGTTTCTTTAATAGATTTTTTTTTTCCACTTATGTAGGATATTTAAGAGGGTCCTTTACATTTGAGTCTCAATTTTGTCAGATTGGTAAATTCATTCATGTGCTACTTAGCACAGGAGACAGACAACATCCATAAACCCAACATTTTTCCAACACATAATATAAATGATCTGCCATTTTAAGAACAAAAAGCAATGAAACAAAAATGGAATATCACCCAAGAAAAGATTTGAGAGGCAAATAGAACCTGGAAAAGAGAGAACACAGGAAAACAAGACACAATACAGAAGGTATGTCGTGTAGGAAATGTTACATCCTCCTGAAGACAGATATCGTCAAACCCACTATTATCAAAACAAAAGCTTCTTTGACCATAATTGGTCATAAAGACCTTGGGTCCTTTCCAAGCTAGCTCTGTGTTAAGATGACATCTGGATTATTCTTACTTTTTTATCAAAACAGGTCTGACTAGTGGTAAGTTTGCTCAGAAAACTTTTATATACGGCCACTGCCTCCAAGCTGCTATTCACCAGGAGTATGTGCATGGGAGAAAGGGTGGGGGACAGGGCAGCAGCCAGATCTGTCCCCATGCTTGTGTACTATCATCAGAATATGGATTGGTTAAGCATGTTCTCAGAGCAAAACTCAAACGGAAGTCTTTTATAAAGTCCCAAGTCATTTAATTGTCCAGAAGATGAGCCCTGACAGCAGGCTGTAAAGCACATTCTTACTCACCACCAAATTACCCAGGGTATTGCCATGACATGTGCTCATTCTAGATGTTAGATTTGCACTTACCTGCCCCAGAACAAGGGTGAATCAAGCCAAGGTTTCAAGCATTATTACCTAGGCTGTAGTTAAAAGCTATCATCCTCAGCTGAAGGAACACAATATGTAGGGCCCCAGCTTCCCATTATCTAGCTTGCTAGTAGCTGTTGACTGACAACTTATAGTACAAGCAGAGACACTGGCAGGTTTTCTTGGATAGCTAAAAGAAAGAAAATACAGTATGTTTTTCATCTGATTAGGTATATGGTGGTTACTGCTTTATTTTTCTAGTTTTTGCTGCTTTTTTCTATACACTTTCTGTGAGTACAGAAAACATAAGCCAGGCATTCTTTCAAGAAGATACTTTAAAAGCCTTTAAGAAAAAAAACCCCCAAAACTAACAACAACAACAACCCCCCAAATGTTTTCCTACTGGGATCTGGAGTGCTCTAAGATCACTATGCAGAGCTCTGGCAGGAAGCCCACTACTGAGCCATATACTGCAGAGAAGCTGAAGAATATCTTTGCTTTGTAGGTGGTAGAGTGCCTTCACAAAGTCCTGAAGTACTTTGCAGCAGTCTTTGTCATGAGACACAAACTTAAGATCCAGAATATACAAAAGATGGCAGAAAGTGGTAGCAGATAAAAAAGGAGTTTTGAACTCTGTGTAAGTCTCTTGGAGCTGAAGGGTCTTAGGGTTCTTCTCACTAAGGGAAAATTAGACCTCTCTGTATCAAAAATACACATCATCCTTACCCCGACGTTTTGTCCAGAATCTGCAGATGTGGACTTTGAGGAGGCTTTTTAGACATCCTACTCGAGATGATAGAGAATTTGAGTAACTATTAAAAGTTGTGGAGGTGATATAATGCATTTGTTTTACTTCCCTGAAAAGAACAATGTACTTTAGTGAAGCATTTGCTTTCACCAAAGCCCAGCTATGTTGCTGATGGCCGCTGTGCTTTTGGCTTGCTATGGAGGATGCTGTGCTATGGGCAGGAGGTTTAGAGAACAAACAGGAACCTTTGTTTCCTTTCATTTAGGGAAAAGAAAACAAGGCAGAAGGAGGAATGCTGAGCAGCTGCCCGAAAGCTGCTTTGTTTCAGCTTCATTATGACATGATCCCTGAATTGGTTTTTGATAAAGTATTTCATATATTGGAAGAAATCACAGAACTATAGCTGTAGTAAGCAGTTTTATTTAGAATTTATGCTGTCTGTTGACTAGAGACAGGAGTGTAAATTCTAATAAGCAGATGCCGTGCTCTTTGAAACAGGGCACTGAAATCTGATATAGTAGCTAACAGTGGAATTAACAGCAAATATGATAAGGCAAAAGCACGGTTGTCAAACTCTGCTTACCACCTATTTCATCATATGGAGAGCAAAGAAATCATGACAGTACAACATACTGGCAGCATGAGAATCTGTCTCATTTAACATCATGCTATTGTTGTCAGTTGGGAGAGCAGTTACTCAGTTTGGTGCTCTCCACTGAGTATCCACGATCATTTGAGGTTGGTGGAAATGTGAGTGCTTTGTAGCGTCTGCTTTTTACATTGTAGTATTCTGCAACCTTAAAAACAGATGTCTGAAATAGTTTATTGTGCTTTTCCTCAAATATTATACAGCACCGGTATGTGCAGAGCACAAAGGATTACCTCAAAAGCATTGTGTAGGTCTTTGTCTTTAGTTTATGGTCTTTGTGATCTATTGTATGTAAACCTTTTTATGGGACTGGGAAAGGATGGTAGCCTAAGTAAAATTAAACATTGTACTATGCAAAACTTTTAGGGCTCTCCTGTTCTGTAAATGGACACACTGAAGACCCAAAATAGAAAGCCTTTGGAAATAAACACTTTCGTCAAGTAATTTTGACCCAGAGAAGTATTTTACGCTAGACCACAGAAGAAGATGTTGGTTTTGGTGCTGGCAATAACAGGACTAATTTTCCCAAGGGACAGAGGAAGTGTTCTCTCCATTCTCTCACATTTTGAAATTTCAATGGGGAAAGCTTAGCTATTTTTGTCTTGTCATCTCCCAGTTCCTGCATCACTTTCTTCTCTGAAAGACAGTGGAAGTTAGAGTAAAGTACCAGTGTGGCTACAATCCAAAGAGCATGAGATGCTTCCAAGAGAAATGAGTGACATATTATAATGTTTTGTTCAGACATCTGTACCATTGTTGACTATAATACATTCTTGTCTTCATGCCTGAAGAATCATGCCAGCAGTAAGCCCTTAAACTGAATAAAGAAGCATGCTATTTCCCTATAGGAAAATGCTAATCCAATCTATCTAATTTACGGCTTGGTTTAATGGTCAGATCACCATTGGAGATTTTCAAACTATTGTAATAACATGGAACCAGTCAGTGTATAAGCCAGGATGTGAATGCTTACATTTAAACCCACTGAACGCCAGGATGCGATGGGAATTGGGTGTTAAGGACAAGATTCTCAAAGATACGAGAGAACATATCTGAAAATCCCAGTAAAGGAGCCACACAGGGTTATTTGAAATGCATTGGAGAGCAGAAGTCCATGGACTTGTTCCCTTGGTTTGCTCTTTCCCAGGAGTTTATCTTTATAGGTAGCTGGGGAATAATGTAGCTGTTTGGTCGTCTGCTCTCATCGAATGAACCTCATGTTGATACATCTTTAAATGAAGAGATAGGAATGTGCAGAATTTTCATAGCTTGTCACTGCTAAAAGATGGAATACATAAATTCAAGGTTTTACAGATTAGGTGAGGGTTTCCCTCAGGTGTCCTGTACTTTGGGAGTGATAAAAACATTGAACTATATATAAAATATAATATTTCCTCTCACAATAAGGATTTTTAAGAAGATAGCCTTGGCTCTGTGCCTTATGAAGAGTTCAGTCTTGTGCCAGATTATGTGTTTTAGAAAGCAATGCTGAGTTGAAGTGGCTTAGTGAGGTGCACGTACAAACAGAACCTGCATGGCTCAGCCATGTTAAGATGGTGGCATTTTGGGAAAGGCACAGTAACAAAACTTCAGGAGTGTAAAGAACTTCCCTGTTGAAGTTGTCGGTACCTTAGCTCTTCTTAAATCCTACACGATAGGCTACATTCACCAAGAGATTAGGGAATTTCTTGCATGGAACTGAGCCATATGAAACCTGGAGATTGTCTCTTCCTTAGTGCCATCTAACCCTAGAATTGCCTAAGTTCAGGTGGCCTCTCACCATAGACTTTAGTTTTTCCATGTGGCTAGAATTTTGGTTGTCTGTATTGCTGCACCTACCTAAGTCTGGGTACTCATCTTCCTCCAAAGCTTCATCAGAATTATCAAATAATACATTCCCCTCATCTCTTCTGAAAGGCTCAGCATGGCAGGCCTGCATATAGGAGCCTATAGCTTAGAGCGCTCTCCCACGGGGAAGCACCCACATACCATACTCACCTTACCTGAGGGATTTATTGCTGCCCACCACATTGTGGAGTCATCTGGATGGGAATACTTGCCCTTGTCTTGTCTTTGTCCTTTTCTACTAAGTGCAGTGAAAGAAGTTGTAAGCAATGTTGTAAGCCTCACTAGCATAAGGCTGCCGTTTGTCACAGTTTCCCTCGATATATCTTCTTTTTCTACCTGTAAACTTTGTTTGGAGCAATCCAGGAATCCAGACATGTATTTTGCTTGTGCGTATAAAATCTACCCAACATGCACAAATCAGCTGTCCAGGGCAAATACAGTAAGTTCAAAGCTTCTTGGAGGCATCTGGCCTACTGTGTATGTGGCATACACATTTCTTGCATGGAAAAGGCAAGGCAGCAGACTCATGTACATGCAATAATTGTGTGAGCATATGCAAATACTTTTGTCTAAGTTAAGCAACCTTATGTTCCAGGCTTGTGATCCCACCTGCCCAGAGCTGTGACTGCCACCAAAGCTCCACAGAGAGTGAAAGGGCTCCCTTCAGTTTGTAACCTCTTGGCCGATACTGGGTGAGCTCCACACACAGGGTCTTTCCTGTCCCTTTCTAAAGAGCCCAGTGCCTACACTGGATCTAGCCCTAGACGGCCACCTGCACTTTCAGGTAATTTTTTGCATAAATACCTCTGAAAAGCTAGTCTCAATCCCTTTACAAGCTGTGATGAAATCCCAGACTATGTAAAGACCTAAGGCAAAGCGATTTGACCTGCAGTTCTACCGATAATGAGAGCTGCAGTCAATTGCATAGGATCTCTAGAAGATCACACCAGCATTATTTAGGTGCTTTAATAGGGAACTAGGTTTCAAATTTTAGACATCAGGAGTTTAATGTTGTAGTCACAGTTTGTGTGCATATTGCAGAACTTGTGGGTAAAACACTGAATAAAAACTTTTTCATCCCCTAGTTGTCTTTCTTAGAAATCATGTTTCATTAGAGCAGTGCAAAATGTTCACAATGAAACACCAGACCACACAAAAGTCACCTGGTGTGGAGTTTTGTTACAAACTAGTAACGCAAACCATATTTATCAAAAGATTTGCTTAGCATTGTGGAACTCCTGAATGACCTGAACTCAATTTTAAGCATATATGGTGTGTGGCTTTGGATCAGAATCATGCAAAATTCATAGCTTTGCATGGTTTTGATGTGAGGTGTGAATAAACACCAGGTGAAGCACAGCAATTTCAATTGAGTTTCAATTTGATCAGGATCCGATCCTCACCCGGTGTTAATCGGTGTAACTCCATTGAAGTCAATATTTTGCTCCATTTGGAGCTACACCAATTTACTCTAGCTGAGGAGCTGATTGAAATTTTCAGTTTGCTTGAACCTGAAAGTCAAAGTCTAACTCAGTGGGTGTGAAACTATTTGGATCAAAATGAAAGAAAATGTTTGGACAAATGCTTGTGAAGTAAAACTAGTTCTATATTTTGCAGCTGTAAGGTCGCAGCCCTGAAATATATATTCCTAATGATATAACCATAAGTTAAAATCCATCATTACTTTTTTTGCTAACCAGTAAAATGACTTTTGCTAAATCTACCTTGTGATATAAGTTTAAAAGGAAAAAAGGTATTTCTACTCAAGTCCTATAATAATCCCAAATCAAACAAGTTTTGGAAATAGCTAAGAAAACTCATGACCTTGAGGGCAAAGGAATGTCTAAGAAACCTGTATTTTCTTTTTGTACTTTACATTTAATATATAACTGTAAAGGCAGCAAAGATATGCAAGTACTACATAGGACTATAAAGATAATCCTAAAAATAACCTTTTCCAGGGCAGCCCCGGAGAAAACTGAAAAGTGACGTCTTTAACTCACATTGCAATTCTGCTTCCTTTGTTTATTGTTTCCTTTCCAACGATTCCATCAGTTCAGATGACAACTTTCCATTGACTTGTCCTTCTCCCTGAATATACTAAATAAAGAGAAAATAGAGAGCTAGTAATGCAACGGGCTGTATCTCTGAAACGTTGCTACTGTTTTCCACAGAAACAGAAGGGTGACATTGTGCATCTATTATAAATGATCAGTGTGGCTTCACTGGCTGCATCCATACTCATAAGTCAAAGCAATGTTCCTGGGTGCTGGGATTTGATCAACTGTACTGTTAAATCGCTACAGCTGCCCCAGCATGGTTTTAGGCCGGGGCCACTTAGCACTGCCAGACAATTTCTGGGCACGGTGCAGGAGTCGGTACGCACCAGTAACCATTTCCAAATCATATGTTGCTTGCAGCCCCGTGCTTCCAGGGTGAGAGAATTCAATAATATGGTCATGGTCCAGGACATGCCAGTTGTTTACAGCAGCAAGGATCGTTCTGGCATGCTTAAACTACTAGTATAGATGTAGCCATTGTGTCTCATTCTTGGCCTGCCAGCCATCTTCTGCATTTCATTTTTTCGCTCTTCTTTCAGATTCTTGTGTTTGGTTTAGGCTTGTTTTATTTATCTAACAACTTCTGGTCACCACATGGCATAAGCAGCGTCAGTTCAGATGTGTTGTCATGTATGTTTGTTGCACTTGTTAGTAAGACAAATTTTAGGATGTATTTATATCTTTTGGCATCTGCCAAAAAAAAAAAAAAAAAAGCAAACCTTTCTCAAGAGACTAGCGTTTCTTGCCTTTCATACAGACTAATTTAGGATACTAAATATAGGTGGTTTTACAGTACACTATAAAAGAAAAAAGAAGGTGGATTTCTAGTATGAAAAGAATCCTCTTGGAAAATGTGTTAAAACTAAGAAAGGATGATGAAGAAATCTATTTTTCTTAGTGGAACAAGTGAAAACTCTGTTAGGATTGACACTAGTAAAACACACTATAGCTGCTTTCTCACTTTGTCAATGTTTACGTTCCTTTTCCCTTTCTTTAGGTATAAAAGTGGTTAAGGTCTTATGTGCTGAGTCTTTAACGATTTCTTAGTCATTGTTTTTGCTTATTAATAAGAAATAGGAAGACCATATACAAGTATGAAAGCTTTCATGGGAAGTGTGGAAATAAATATCAAAAACTTCCCACAAATTTTGAAATCTGAACTGTGTCTTGGCTTTACAAATGACTTGTGGAGAACTATTTTTTTTTCTAAAATAAATACTGACAGCATTTACTAAAACTGTACTGTTTTATGGCAAATGAGGAGGGGGGGGGACGGTGAGCGCATTTCACTAGAATGACTTTCCATGAGCGTATTCCATTTGGTCACTTTTCATTGGAAAAATAATAGTCAACCCTTTCCAGGGAACACTTCCATTACAAAATTGAGAAGATCCTGTCATAGACACAAGACACAACCTGTGCAGTGAGAAATATCCTTTAAACTAAGTGCAGAGTTGAGATGATGATGAGCTAGGAGAATGGCTTCGTGTGGGATCATTTCCAGGTGTAGAACTGCTTCTATTTTGCCCCTACCTGAGAACACATTAGGAAAAAGTAACAAGCTCCCTTTCCTCCCTATTTACTAATCCTGTTCATCCCTGGCAACACTTATGCTACATGTCATGATTGTTAAGGTGTAGTAGGTTAGATAAATAGGTCTGAATGTTGTAAGTTTGAGAAAGGAATCTGTTGTAAGGCTGGGAAGTCTCAAACTCATCTCTTTTCCCCAGAGTGGGTGAAAGAGGAAGAGCTGGATCCTGTAGAGAGGAGTGGAATTAAAGAGTGAGCTTTAAAGAGTGAGAAGAGTGTCAAGAGGAATCCCCCAAGACATCCCATTAGAACAGAAACCACTGGAGAGGAGGGATGATCCAGTGGTCGATGAAAGGTCCAGGCTGAGAGCTGGGAGATCTATGGCAGCTCGAGGTAGTTCTTGAATGGTTGGCTCCTTGCCTGTCTGCTTGTTTGGGGTGAGGTTTAAGCCCCAGACCTGTAAAATTCTGCATGCAGCTCTGTGCTGTTTTGTGAGTTGGGACTTGGAGTTCTGACTCAATGCCAAGGGCCTGTATGCTCTGCACCTACTGAAATATTTGGGGTATTGTCAGGCATTGTAAACTTATTCTCGGGGTGTGTTCATACAGGGCTATTCTTGCTAGCATTCCATACAAAAATATCATTTTAAGAGGTGTTGTGAAAAAGATCACTGGCTGAAAAGTTAATTTCCTGCCCAAATGGATGATGCCTGCAAGGTAAAATAAATGTATTTAAATAAATCAGCTATCTAAATCAGTCTATTTCAAAAAGAGTTTACTTTTGTCAATAAGGCAGAATCTTGTGAATCTACACACTTCATAATTTGCACATAAGGTTGGCAGTTTTTCCCCACTTTTTGGCAATGATTTAATAGCAGAGAGCTGTAGCAAGGGCTCAGATTACCAGGATTATATTATATTACACAATATACTGCAGCATATTTACAGAAGAACCTTATTAATTTGTATTAATATGAACCCACCCACTGTAAATTACTGCTTTTTTTTTTTCCTTTCTTTTTTTTTTTAATGCCACAGCAAGGAACACATTTCAACCCAGCATCCTGAACAAGTAGTGAAGTGGTATGATGGTGGAAGTGGGGAATGGACCAGATGTGAGAAATCTTCCTTTTAGGTCCAGATGAGGACAACATTTTCCTCTATGCTATTGGATTAGTAGTCAGGAGACCCGTGTTCTGCTCCTGAATCAGGAATTGATTTGCTGTGTGACTAAGTAACACTTAATCTTTCTTATTCAGTTCTACAACAGCCTGTGAAATGACGATAAGACTTTGATGCCTTTGATATCCTTTGCTTTAAGGTCTTGTGCACAGTTTGTATGAGGTAGCATTATTTGCTCTTAAAATGCATCCAGTGATTGCTCACAAAGCAGTTTGGTTGGAGTCACTGAAAACTGGAGTGGCTTAAAATACCTTTACATAGAGTGTAAGAAGAATGAGAATTTGGTTCTTGTATCTGAAAGACTGTCTACATGGAATTTGAGACCAAATCCAAGTTAAGCTGTATAGAAAGCCATTGTCTTTAGTTAAAACAAAGTGGTTCTTGAATTCAGACTCAGTTGGGAAACATTTTTGTTCATCTGGACAATGATTAAGAATAGGAAAGAACAGAACCTGGCCATGTATTATACTCCCTAATTTTAATGAGGAGATGATATTTATTCCATCTAAAAAGGTGTTTCTGGCTAATTACATGATTAAAAAGGTGTTTCTGGCTAATTACATGATTAAAAATTTGGCTTGGCATTATCTGAGCTTGTACAGCAAACCTGACCTCGTGTTTTATAGGATTTTAAATAGGATTACTACGAAGTAGAGAGCAACTAATTAAAAGATGGCAGGTTTCCAGTTTCCAGTTGATGACCTGCTGCTGCTGCTGCTGCTGCTGCTGCTGCTGCTGCTTGTTGCTGTCCCCAGAGTGAGCAGAGCAATACGATCCTCTGCTTCGGGATGTACAGAATGTTCTGTGGCGTTCGAGTCAGGCGGTCTATGGAAACTTAGCAGGATCTTGCATCCTCAGTGCTTTTCATGTGCTCTAGCTGGGGAAAACTGCCAGAAAGCCAAACCAAACATTTTTATGGGTTTCCTCAGGCCCTACCTCCACATCTTGTTGAAAAATTAAAGCACACAATCATGGGTGGGTCTGTTGAAGCAAGCAGGCACTATTATTCCAGGTTGTCAGGGTTATTTTTCAGTCTATGGATCCAGTCAATTAAGGAAGAGCACATCTAAACTCTTCTCTGAAATTTCTCATGAAAAGCCCAGTCCAGGAACACTTTCCAAATATCGTTCAGCAACTGCAACAAGAAACCAGAGAAGGTAAAGATTTTGCTAGAAGCATGAGTGTCACGGAAACTTAGCACTTTAGTTTTATTGATGAAACAGAGTTTCAGATGAAAAGGTCCAGTAACACCCCCATTCCCCATTTCACTCCCACTTGTTGAATTAATAATATACTTAGAACAAAGTCGTTAGAATTTTTTTGGTCATTATGGTTAGATAGGAATTTCAATCCTACAACTGAAGTGTCAGCTGTGGCACCCTGGAGTTCGGTGTAGGTTAGCCACCTAAATATTTGCACAAATTTTCAGATTAAGTTTTCAGTCCGTGCTTTGCTCTTCTAAGGCTATACGTTTATCATCACTTGACCAGCTAGTTGCAGCTTGTGCATGCATCCTCAAACAAGCTTTAAATTGTATTTCTTGGCTGCCATGTAGACATGTCTTTAACCCCTGCATAGCAATGCCAGACAGTAAGCTTCTCTTCTGATGCAATTTTATTACTCTCTTTCTGCATCCTCATCTTTGATCTAGAAAGATCATCCTGGCTGGATAGGAAGTTAGTTCAGGCTGTATATTTATTTCATGTTATAAAAATTAGTCTTAAACCTTTCAAGACATGTGCATACCTAAGAGCAATTAAAGGGATTTTATTTCCATACCCTTTTAAGAGATTAAACAGTAGATGCCAATTGTGTCAAAATGTTTTTTTAGTACAAACTCTGCAGGAGCCAAAAAATACAAGACATCTTCAGCCAGAGGCATTGCCAAGTGCAAGCATTCAAAATAAAGCTGTAATGTGATTGGGTTGCATGGCACCATTTAATCTGAGGACAAATTTGCAGAATTTCCTGGCTAAAAGCCTTGAGCTACATAGTTCTGCATGACACAAATCTCTGAAATTGCTCCATGCTGGGATTTGAAATCCTATTATTTCTGGGGGTGAATGAGGAGGAGGGATGTCTTCTATTCCTTTTGCACCTACATACCTTTTGTACCTACATACCTTTTGTACCTAAATATTATGTAGCTCTGCAATGTTTATGATGAAACTTACTCTTTGCGCTCTTACTGTCTTATACTGTGTTTTCCAAACACTCATCTTTTTTGACTTGTTGTGAGTCATGGACATCCCTAAATGACATGAATCTCACAACTGTAATTCACTTGCATATATTACTTCAAGAAGGGTCTCATAATTCTTAAAATATGTATAGGAGACAGTGAGAGAGGGGAGTAAAGTGATTTGTTTTTATTTCTGTGTTCGTAGGAGGGGAGATGGTCCAATCTTGTTCTAAAAGTCAGTCTCCCTAAAATATGCTTTATACTATGGGCTGAGCTCTGCCCACGTGAATGCTTTAGAGGTCTCAGTTTGCAACTACCTAGAGGCTCCTGGAACTGTTAAAGTCTCATTTTGTTCCTTCAAAGTGGAAAAAGGAGCCTGGCCCAAATTAAGCTAGGAGTGCTGTTCCCAAGGCATACCAAGCTTTATGGGACTTCAAGCACAGTATTTCAAACTCTTAATTCAGAAGTATAGGGGAAAGCAATCGCCACTATATTATGCCTCTTTTTCTAAACAATCCAGTATGTTTTCTTTTTGTGTAAATGTGATGCAGCTGGTTCTAGTACCATATTTACAGTAAATATCCTTTTTGGTAAACTAAGGGCTTATTGAGGTAGTGCAGTAATAATGTGTTAAAGGATTTAATCCACTTTTTGAACAGTAACTAAGCATGTATTTTTTTGAATGAATGAATGATCTGAGCATGTAGGACAAAATCTCAGCAATGCAAAAGATCAGAAATAAGCCAATGTTTATATTTTTAATCCACTGCTTATGAAAGAACTGTGGGTTTTGAAGGAATCCTGACTTTGCTTGAATTTAGCAAAGTAAGATCTAAGGGCTCTTCTGTGATGAATTTCTTCAGGAGTTCAAATGAAAATATAGAACTTTCAGCCGGAACCTATTGCTTAAATTTAATGACTTAATTAGACACAGAAAAATGTTAAAATGTATGGAATGAGAATGACTTTCTTCCCTTCTTTAACAATGTTAAGAAAATAGATTTGTCTTATGGATGATAGAAAATATCATTGGTGCAATCTGTTTTAAACATCATTTTATCCTGGTTGCTTTTTTTCTGCATCCTTTTGGATTAAACAATATTCTTCATGCTGTTACAGTCTGTTTTCTTCAAAGAGATTTCCTGCAGGTATCCCACCATGCAGAATCAAGTAAACTTGGACAAAAATGCTTCTAGAGCACTTTTCTGTGAGCCTGCTTGACCATAGCCATATTCATTTATATGACATTAAAGTACCTGAGAAACCTGTTTGTCAGAGGAGCTAAAGTAGAAAACTAATGTTAGCTTGTAAGGAGCCTTAGGAGCCTTTTAAGGAGCCCAAAAGTGTATAAACCAAAAAGTTGAACCCTTAATTCAATACTTTTTCAGTTATACCAGTATGACTCTTCAATGTTGAGTTCATCTTCATTTCAGACTAGTCAAGCACAATTTTAGACAGCCTAAGGACAGTTTTGGTCCTCAGATTTGAACACCTTACATGAGAGTTCCTTTTGCCAGGTTAAAATTACTGACAGGTTATGGACTTTTAGCTGGGTGAGGTGGCAAAGTGGCATCCTTTGCTGTGCAAGGCTGCATACTTACCCCATAGAAAATGGTCAGCCTATTTATTCTTTTGCTCCTGCCTCTAATTTACAGAAAACTTCACTGTCACAATGAAAAAGCTGCTTGTGTAATATAGCTTTTCTCCTCAGAGAGTTTGATGGGCCTCTAGAACCAAGAATTGTGTCCAGCTGGGCATTTATCCTTCCAGGTGAATTTATCAGACAGAAGCATAGGAATGGAAGTGAAGTCTTGAGTTATCTGTTCAAGTTCTTTAATATAGCTACCATGTATTGCCATAGTTTGTTAAGTTTTTCTGAAGAGCAGTTATGTTTTTCGCCTTTTTACTCTGGAACAGACCTTCCATCAGAAGGTTATTGCTGTAATGGCTAGACACATCTTTCAGTTTCCAGCCTCAAGTAATTTATGACCAGTGCTTGCTGACTCATTATTGTGCCAAGCCCTGTCTGTTGGCTTACATAACTATTCTGCTTTCCTGATGTTTACTTGCCCACCCCAAATTAATTTTGTAAGGCTACACCAGCAGAATTTTCTTAGTTTCCTCTCACATGATAGATTATTAATTCCTCTGGCTATCCTAGTAGGCCATCTCTACACCTGTTCCAGTGATGAATTAATTTTCCTTGAACACAAGTTGTATGCAGTATTGCAGGTGAAGACTCCCAAAGGTTGCACAGTCGGACACTAAGAATTTGCTACTCTTCCTCTAGTGTTACCTTAACAAAGCATTGCTTTTGTAGCCTCCTGCAGTCATCTGGTAGTTCTAAAGCAGACTCTACTGAGTCTTTTCCAAATGAGAGTTTTAGTTCTTCGCCTTCAATGCATGTTTTATTATTTTCGCTACTGAGTGTCATCTCATTTCAGTTCACAAATATCCAGTTCTTTGAGTGGGCTTCCCTCTTGTATGTTGATGTATGCCTCTTTGTGTTGCCTGCAGACTCCATCAGTGTACTGCCATTTTCTAGAGCCAGGGCATTAATCAAAATAGTAAACAAAATCAATCCCTTGTGAAACTGTTCATAACCCCACCTCCAGCCTGACCCTTTCTTTCAATTTTACACACTACTCTCTCCATTTTTGTGCTCTCTCCATTTTCATGTGTTGGGCTTCATGCTAACATATGCTTTATTTAGAGACTGCACTGTTACTGGGCCTGAGAACAGAATCCAGATCAGCATCTTTCTCCCCGGCAGATGTCTAGCAAATACTTGAAAAATCCATTAGCAGACTTTTAATCTTTTTAATTATGCCTAGCCTAAGTAGTGCATCAGTTTTCCTGTTAGCTGTAGTAGCAGAGGTGAGGTCAGCATTCATGCTGGGCTGGTTTTGGTTTTGGAATGGGGATTTCATTGGTTTGCCCATAAATAATTTGGGTTTTGTGTTTTTAAAATTGCTCATTTATTTAGCACACTAAGTGAGAAAACATTCAAAACGCATCCTCTAATTAAAAATTATGCTGAGGCTCTCAACAATATACAGATGTTCCACATTTTGGTCATGTATCATCCCAGATTTTGATGGGTAGCATAACACTCGGCTAAACTGCAAGACCAAGACTATCTTGTCCTATACTGTCAGAGGAGCCAAGTCCAGGGTAAACTGTGTTTTCCTTACTCCAAATACAATTTTGTTGTTGTTGTTATTGTTTTTGTTTGGTTGTTGACAGTGTGAGTTCACAAATTTCCATTTCTTTTAAGGCAGGAGTGCATGAAGATCCTCAGTGAATGGTAGTTTAATAGAAAACCTCCAGAATTTGGGATATTGGCTCTGTCACACCCATAATGAGTCTGCTTTCTTTTACAGTTGTGTGTGTCAGAGCGTACAAACAGCTAGCTGGCTACAACTGCAGGTCTCTTACCCAGAACCACACTGGGAAAAGCATCAAAATGAGGTCCAGCATCTGAAAAGAAAAAATTCTTATTAGATCATTCTTCACCTCTGGAATCTAGCACAGTGTCTATTGCTCTCTTTATTAGTACCTCAGGCAGCTCAAGCAACACAAACAGCGCTATTCTTGGCCTCATCTAAAAACAATCATAATATCAGGGAGAGTTTCATAGTAGAATCCCGTCTACAACCAAGTTACACCTCCTGTGGGCCAATGTTCTCAATCCTTCAATCACATAAACCAGCCAATGGCTCCTCTCACTGGCACAAATAGTATTTCCCACCAGGGCAATGAGCCTTTCAGACTCTGAGTTTTTCTGCTCACAGTTCTGAATGCACATTAGCATTTGGATTGAGGCAGCTAGATCTGAGCAGGCTCCAGGGCCCATTAAACTTCATCATCTTGAAGTTCACTGGCATCATTGTTATTTAAAAAAAACCCCACACTTAAAAAATGAAGCACACATTCCACATGTACTANAGACAAAGTTGAAGATTTAAATAACTGATTAACTTTTTAGAGTAGCTGTGTCTTGTATACACAGGATTTGGAGCTCTTCAAAGATATTCTGCTCTTCGCACAACCACTTTGGTATTTAAAAACAAGATAAGCACATGTCTATCCACAAAAGTTGCAGCTTTGAATAAAAATCAGGTTTATGTTGGAAGTTACTGACTGAATCCTTAAAGGAGATTTTTTGGGTGTGATTTCCATGGTTCTAGTTGCAAAACACTTAGGTATGATTTATTTATATTGTTAGTAATAATTAAACACAATAATGTTTTTACTCACATCTTTACATTCTACCCCCACCTGGTAAACTGGGTTCAGTTCTCGTCACCTTCCTGTTAACCTTTTCCCTTGAAAACTGATTATTAATTCTGACNTCAAAAAATGTGAATTTATATTTGATCTGTGCTTTATGAAAGAAACTATTATACGAAGTTTCCATTTTGGTTGAGTAAGTGCTGTTTAATCTGTAACTTCTCAGAGGATTAATTACAAAAAGAGAAACAATAATGACAAATGGAAGGATTTGTTTATCTAGATTGATTTAAAAATAAACACGATCATAGGGCTGGCCATTAGTCTGAACTGGTACTAGAGGACACAAAAATCTTTTTCTGGGTGGGTGGGTGGGTGGGTCTGGTTAAACTTGGTATGTCAAAGAAACTAGCTAGGATCAGTAGACAAAGTTGAAGATTTAAATA
>WAAD01018472.1:0-12526 GCA_013389945.1 Fregata magnificens | reverse complement strand
ACTCATCTTGAAACTATTCAGCATCACTAAAAATTGGTTCTCTCTTTTCTTATTTTTCAACAAGAAGCAGCTCAGTACAGTATAACTTACACCATCGCAGCACAATTGTCTTCAACAAGCCACCATCCCAGTCCAGTGACTTCTCTGACAAGTCCTTTTTCAGTCCCTAACTGAATTATATAAGAATGAGAAATATAAAATGGAGTGCATCCCTGCCCCCATTTTCTATAAAACACATATTTTTTTTTCTGATAGTCCAATTCAGAGGAATTAATAGCAGAGATAACATTTCATAACTATGCCATCTTATCTGTAAGAATAAAATCCTAATACTTAAACCATTCTATATGAAATTCAGCATTAATTACTTACCAAAATGTCAATACCAATTACTTAATGAACTATTCAAAATGGCATCTCCCTAAACCTAATGTGATCTTTAAGATCTAATTCAGCTATGCCGTACTTCAAGCTGAGTCCTGCCACTGCTAGGCTACAAAATTTATGCTCTGTTACACATGTGCTCTCTCACTGCCTACTTCTCCCTATTCTCTGATCTTCTCTCTCTCGTGAGGTGTCTATTTCTTTTTCGTCCGTTGATCATAATTTGTATCATTTTTTCCACAATGCCAATACACAAAATTTAAATCTTACAGCATGCTAATTATACCTTATCCATATGAAGAATAATAAATTATTTCTTAAGGGAATAACTGGACTTCTTGATACACACTCACAGGTGTTTTACTTCAACTACAAGTTGTCCATGTCATTGCAGAAATATCTGAGGCAAGTTGTAGAGCAAGAAGTTTGCCAATGTCCATAACAATCCCCTGGACAAAGTCTTGCCTGGGAATATAAAATAACACGTCCAGATAATTGAACAATTTTTTTTCAATTTCTTGTAGCAAGAAACCCATAGTCTAAAGATACATCTTTTTTCTTCATACTGAATCTTTTTATTTGCTAATTGGTTGGAGTAGATTATACATTATATGATATCTTAACATTTATTTTATGCACAGAAGCTGATATTTTTCTTGAAATATCACCCTCTGCATAACAAAATGCTTAAATGTGCTTAAAGCTAAGCACAAACCTAGTCCCTTTAAAGTGAACAGAACTAGTCCCACGCTAAGATTATGCATCTGCTTAAGTATATTGAGGCATGATGAAAACATAGTTGAATGAAATGGCTTCTGTTATTCATTTAGATATTCTGAAATAAATGGACATAAAAGAATATTAAATAATCACCATTTTTTAAAGATAACTCTAGGAGTCTGTGATAGCTGAACCTTTAACTCCATTATGATGCTTTGTGTATCCCAACCTTTTTTACTAATGCTCAAAACTGCAGTAAGACTTCATTTTACAAGCCATGTTAAACACAATAAATAACAGGTTCTGTAAAAGTCTGATCACTGGAAGTACTTCTGGTGAATTCTGCAGAAGGGTTTAACTTTATGGGAACATGTGCAATTCACAGCAGACCTAGAGCAGACCTAATCGTGCCAAATAGTTGAATGGCGCTCTGAAGCTCTTTTAACCATATCTACTCCTTATGGTTCTGTCAGCCACAAGTGCAGCAGGACCAGCACTGGCCTCACTTTAGCTGGGGTGCGGTTAAAGACAAAATTGTGTTCTGTGTTAACAGCTAAACAATTGCCCTGCTCTGCAGCACACCTTGTTATTGTAGCAGACTGTTATTCTAAGCCCTGTGCCAGACTGGATCCAGCTGGGCTTCGGACAGAGGAGGGGAGGATTAGAGCCCACTGTGCATTTGCTGTGCTGAGCAGTGTTAATGGGAGAGGAAAGGTGTTAGTACAGTTAACGAGAATGCGGAATTTTCTCCTTGATAATCAAGGCCTAAAGCATATGTCCTCGATGGATACTATTGTGAAAGGAAAACCTTCGTATCTTTTTTCTGGACAGGTCTCAGCATGCCGAAGAAAGCAGCCCTTGAGGCGCTGCTGAATCCGCACGTCATGGGGAGTAAGTGAATGGAATAAGGAGAGGTGCAGCCAATACACAGAAAAAGGTCACCTTCCTTCATTACCTCCCATCCTTCTCACAGCAAGTAAGAATCAGCGATGGCCTGGGTCCGCTAAATCCTGTATGTTGCTGAAGCGTTAAATCTATTTACTCGCAATGTAATCGAATTCCACATGACTTGCTGGAGGAATGTAATATAAATACATTTAGGTATTAATATGTCACACTTACAGAGGTAGACTCTCCTAGCCATTACTCTTGGAAAGCCTGGAAAGCGTTCTGTGGTCACTGACTCAGAACAATAAAAAAACAGTTCTGCAAAACATAATAAGTGTAAGGAACAATCTTGCATAGATGGATATTATTATTTTTAATGAGAATCAGGCATTATCACTGTTTCTAGCTGTATTGACAGCTAACGGCTTTTAAATAAGCAAAGCAGAGTACACATTATTTAAAATCATGTATGGCAAAAAAGTATCGTCCACCTATTAGCCAGCACCTTTAAATCTAATTTTGAACAAACTGCAGAGAATGATTAGATGACAAAGTACTTTATCAATGCATTTTTCTTTTCCATAATGCTACTTTTCTTTGCAGAGCTTGCTCTCTATAAACAACTTATAATGCTCACTTTTGATTTAAACAGTGCTAACATTTCTGCATTTACTGCAATAATACTGTGTGAGCCATAACACCATAAAGTAAGACATAAAAGCAATTTGTTCTCTATATGATATTGATTTTTAAATAAATGAATAAAGTTTGTGCTTATTCCATGCAGAAAGCAAAAACAAAACTAGAATTAATAAAATTACACATACAGCTTTTTCAAACTTACCTAAAACAGAGCACTAGTTATGGAAAAGGTTTCTGGTTACATCCTTAAAGCCCACGGAATAGTGTCACACCTTCACTGAAGTGCTTCAGGAAGGAACATGTCACATTCTTTCTAGAACTTAGGACTTCTGTTCCTCTAAACATATACCAACATGACAATTTCTGGACAAGTTAGAGCTTAAAGTTTGAAAAAGGAATAGTTTAATGCAAATACTTTGCCAACACATGAAGCTTCATTATGAAATGTTACTTTCCTCCCAGTATTACATTTCCAGACCAACTTCACTGAACCTCCTAGAAATCACACCATCTTTAATTTTTCTGATGTGCTTATGGGTCCAGAGTACCAGGCATTTTCAGTCAAACAGAATTTGTTTCCTGATTCTCCAAACCACAGTTAACAGGGAAAGAACATCAGAGAAAATGTGGTCCAATTTTTTTCTGAGTAGCTCTTCCCTGACTCCTATGTCTGATATTAAGGACAGGCAGGGAGAACTTTTTATGGCACTAATTTACTTCTCATCTATCACTGATGGAGATGTAGCTGTAGAATGGATTAAGCAGTTTGCTCTGAGTGACATAGGGAGTAGAAATTTCTGCCAAGAAATTCCTGTTAAAAAAAAAAAAAAAAGGATGACAGGTTTTAAGATTAGGGCTAGGTGATACACATCTTACCAGGTTTGGCACTGAAAAACAAAGCAAGCCATATGGATAATCAAACTAGATTTTTAAAATTCTTTTTTTTTCTTGCAAAATTAAAAAACAAGTTAGATACGGAATGTCCTATCTGAAATTAAATTTGGTGTTTGATTTTCTTCTACTTGTAAAAAAGCGACCTAGGTGAAGGGCCATATTCACCAAACTGAAGAAGATCATATTCCACTTTTGCCTAGGAGCCTATTGATTAGAAGCTGTGGGTGACCTGTGCTCATTCCAGCTTCTCAATAAGCAGAATTAACTACATTTTTGAAGGAGGTTACCGCCAGAGTGCACAGAGATTTATGCTGGGTTCCATGTTGTTCAACATGAATATGAAATAAATGGTACGGAAAAAAAGGATGAGTAATGAGATAACAAAGTCTTCGGATGACAGAAAATTACTCATAACACTTAAATCTAAAACTGCAGAGAATCAGATCTGAAGATAGTGAATGAATGGATGGAATATGGCAGATAAAATTAGTTGACAATAAATGAAAAGAATTGTACATGGGGAGAAAATCCTAAGTCTGCCCATAACATAATGGTCTCTGAATGAGCTACCACTCAAGAAAGAGATCCTGGAGTCATTGTGGATAGTTTTCTGAAAATAGAACCACTATATTTAGCAGTAGTCAAAAAGGAAGGAAAAAAAAAAAAGCACATGTAGTAAGAGAAAAAAAAAGAACAAAAACAGTGCCACCATGCAAATACAGAGTGCGCCCACTCCTTGAACAATATATACAGTTTTGGCCATCTCACAGCAGAAAGCATAAGTGGGAAAAGGCTGCCATGGATGGTCAGGGGTTTGGAACCCTTCCGTATGAGAAGAGAATAAACAAACCAAGATTTTTCAGCTTGGCAAAGAGTCCCTGAATAAAGGATCATAGAATCATAGAATCACAGAATCATTAAGGTTGGAAAAGGCCTCTAAGATCATCAAGTCCAACCATCAACTAACACCACCATGACTCCTAAACTAGGCCCTGGAGTGCCACGTCTATACCTTTTTTGAACGCCTCCAGGGTTGACGACTCCACAACCTCTCTGGGCAGCCTCTTCCAATGCCTAACCACTCTTTCAGTAAAGAAATTCTTCCTGATGTCCAGTCTAAACCTCCCCTGATGCAACTTGAGGCCATATCTTCTCATCTTATTGCTAGTTTCTTGGGAGAAGAGTCCAACACCCGCTTCACTACAACCTCCTTTCAGGTAGTTGTAGAGAGCAATAAGGTCTCCCCTCAGCCTCCTCTTCTCCAGACTAAACAACCCCAGTTCCCTCAGCTGCTCATCATAAGACTTGTCTTCTAGACCCTTCACCACCTCGTTGCCCTTCTCTGGACACGCTCCAGCACCTCAGTGTCCTTCTTGTACTGAGGGGCCCACAACTGAACACAGTATTCGAGGTGCGGCCTCACCAGTGCCGAGTACAGGGGCACGATCACTTCCCTACTACTGCTAGTCACACTATTCCTGATATGAGCCAGGACGCTGTTGGCCGCCTTGGCCACCTGGGCACACTGCTGGCTCATGTTCAGCCAGCTGTTGACCAGTACCCCCAGGTCCTTTTCCGCTGGTTTATGATGTTTTGGAAAACTGTTTTATAAGGAATAAATAGTTACAACAATATTACATATTACTCTGATTAATGAATCATGAATAGTATAAACAGGCTGAATAGGAAATTACTATGGCAGTTTATAGATATTAATTATAACAATTAGCAATAGTAATTAACAATATATATATACCCATTAGTTATATATATAACAATATAACAATACACCGTAACAATTAATTATAGGCACTTATTACAATGATTATTACTACAATTTTATTAAATTGTGGGACAGTGCCACATAATGCTGTGAAAGCTGAAAATAAAAGTGATTTCCAGAAAGGACTGGAGAAATTCACAGGAGACAGGGCCATCAATGGCTAGTAAACATGGTGCTTTTAGTCCAACATTGGCTTAAAAAATTCTATTTGACATAAGGTGGGAGAGAAAACCTGGGAAAGATTTTGTCTTCCTTATATTTTTAAACTTTTTCTCTATGTATCAGATATTGGTCACCGTCAGTGACAGAGTGCTGGTCTAGGTGGATCTTCAGTTTGACCCAGTACAGTAGTACTTATATTCCAGAGTCTATAAGGTTCTGTAGGATATGAAATCAGCCTTGTATTATTAAATTTATAGACGCAGATGAAGAAACCAGAGTAACCTGAGAAACTTAAGAAAATCTTAGGTTGACACTTAAGATTAAGTGTTAAAATTAAGAATATTTCAAGATTATTTCATACAGATTCAAAGGATTCACACAGCAGTAATGCAAAGGATTTATACACAGCCAATGTTAGTCCCAACCACTTGTAACAGACAAAAGATATTTTTTATTGCTTCTGAAAATATGTAATTTCATTTATGATCTTCTAAAAAGTTTTTCTAATCGGAAGAAAAAAGTCTAAATCAGAGTATCTGTCATCCAGCAGGTTATACATACGTCATTTGTTTTTGAAAAACAACAAATTATATTACTTGATAGATTTTGACTTATGTCCCCTCACTTTTTTATTACTGTTGATTTCAGAATATCACCCTTTCCAGGGGCAGCTCTAAGGTTTAGAGGGCATTAGGTAGTCTCACTGATTATTTTACCTACTCAGGAATAACCGTCAGAAACTTAAGCTCTACCACAAGTCAGGAGGTATATTGGACTGTGGTCCAGACAGTCCTATCATTTCCACAGAGTTCCCCTTACTTGTGCAGAGCACTACTGAAGTGACCAAGTCTCTGCTATATGGGGATGTTGGAAATTAAATAGTGCCACTGTCTGTACGATGTCCATGTCAGACAAAATTCTTGGTTTTGGCTTGTAATAAGAGAATAAAATATGTTTAATCAAATGTCAGTCTTTCATGGTTTTAGTTCTGAAATCTTGTTGATCAGGATGACACATACAATACTTTTGTTCCTTTGAAGCCAAGGTGTATTTTGTTACCGGTGTCAGTGGGACGAGGGTTTCACCTCTGACATCCAGGAAAGAAATAATTCTCTTCTTTGGAGAGAAAATATTTTGACACAGACAGGAGATATGATGACTAAGTTTGCAATGTTTACTTATGCATTCTGCTATTTGAGAAGTATCTCAGATGTAATCAGTTCAAATTATTATTTTCAAGTCATATTTACTGCTGAACTCCTTTCTCAGAGTCCTTGACATTTCCTGTCAATAATATTGAAATCTAATATTTACAGACCCAATCATTTTAGAGGATGTAGGAACAGAAATGTAAAATTATATTAACTCAAGCAAGAAAAAGTAGATTTTAATTGGTTATATAATATTACTCTTTTTTTCTGAGAAATTTAGTCATGGAAATTTCTGAGGAACTTACTCTGAACAATCATCTTTCTTAAATTGATTTTATTTCTGTATATTGGAGTGATCATTTTGCAGTGATTTCTGTTATATTTTCTCTGTTCCTCTTTCTTACCCTCCTAGCTATTTTATGACCTTCCCCACAGAGAATACCTGCATTTCCTTGACTAGTGAAGCCTTAGTTCCTGTACCTAACTCTGTCTACCATGAAGTGATTGAAACTCTGGCCTCGTTGCTTCCTGCTGCCAGCTGCACAGCAGGTGCTGGTATTCAGTGCTCCTGGAGCTGGGGCTCTCCTTCTTGCATTTTATCCAAACAGCTGCATATTTCCAGAGGCATCTTCTCTGCTGCTTGGGAATCTCATACAAAATTGCTGTTTCTGAGCCCAACTCTTGCTCTGAATTGTCACCTTCAAATTATTTGAAAGCTTTATTCTAAAATTTAACATAAAAAGGGGTGAGGACTCTACTTCCTGTGAATTGTCAGCTCACCTTCAAATTGTTTAAAAGCTTTATTCTAAAATTTAGTATAAAAAAGGGGTGGAAGGCTCTAGTTTAATGTAGAATCAGTTTTGCATATAAAATTGGTAGTTACTGTTGTTACAATCTCTTTCTCTCCCCCCAGTATTATACCTGAAGAAAACTAAAGAAAAACAATTTACACCCTTTTTTTCACGTTATTTAGCTTTAGGCTGGGCCACAGATGCCTAGCTTCTTCTGATTTAAATGGAATCTCTGCATTGCACTTCTTTTCTCATTTTCCCTCTGAGGCCTGGGCACTAGCCCAGCCCTAGCCAAATCTTCAAGCCCTCCTGGAAAGCAAAGCATGACAGGAAACAGAAAGAGAGGGAAAAACAACCATTTCTAGGAGTCGCCAATGAAAAATATGAGAGATTATGAGGGGGACCAGAGGGGGACCCTTGGCAGAGCAATCCTGACAGCACCCACTGCCCCCAGGGGTGTCCGTGGAGCTGGTGGCACTGCGTGGCACTCTGCCTGGAGCGGTGGGAGGATGAGGAGGGTTTTCCAACCAAAGTCCCCAGCATGCTCCAGCATGAGATTCAAGAATAAGCTGTCTCACCAGGATTGCTTACCTTCTCAGGAGGGAAAGATGGCCTCTTGCCTTGTGTTTCATTGCATAGTGTCTAAATACCTTTGCAGTCAGTCTCCTTGCTCCTTAGTGCTTTTGCCATTTTTGGTGAAATTCTCATGCCATTTGGCTCAATGTGAGTTTTGAAAAGCATATCGAACTTTACATATGGTACATCTGTAGAGTTAGAAGTCCAGCTGCTTATAGACTTCACAGAAATATTCATAGGTTCTTTTTGAAGTACTTGCCTTTGGATAAGCAGAAATGCAAAGATTTGCACAGGGTTTTCACCCTGTTTCCGACCACCGGATTCCTCCCCAGTCTTTGAGAATGCCCAGCTCTAACTCCTTATGGTAGCTGTCTTATGTAGTGCAAAACACCACAGCCCTCCCAGTTTTAAACTAAGATATTGGGTGTGATACTCTCTTCATCAATCATGCTTACTCCAGCTGGTTTGATAAAATCTGTTACTTACAGTTTTCCTTCCTGGAGCATGTGACCAGAGATAAACAGTGGCCAGATGGTTTTCTTAAAATTGGGCTATTCTGCTATATTAATTGCCAGATAAAAGGTATAATACATGAAAACAAAGTTTTAAAACTCCAGAAAGCACTACAGCATGACTTTCTACCTAAGACTGTAAAGAACAACTTTGTCAATGCTAACAGACAGGAAAACAATCATTAAGCTAAATCACATGGTTATATAGTATTTTACCTTGTTTTAAAGCAAGCTGTATGTTTTTCGTCCAGAATTTGTCACTGCCCAACTTGATATTTCACAGATTACACTAACTTTGTCACAACAAATTCTCATTCTGAAAATTACACTTACAAAAATTTGGGTGTTTGCTAAAAATTTGCATCCATGCTTAAATCTAGATAACTATACTCCTGAGCAGTAATGAGTATTAGAATTTCCATCTGCAGCTGGTCAGGTTTTGGACTGTGAATGCAAGTGCAGGACTAATTACAGCAGCTCTAAACACTGCTGCTGCTGGTAGGACTTTACACTGGCATAAGAACTAACTTGTGCACTCAGAGCAAGAAAGGGTACAAAGACCAGACAGCAAATTTATCCTATGATACCTGATTGTATCGCTGCATGTACCTCAGCAGACTTCTCACAAAAAAAATTCTTGGTGTCTCAGAAGTACAAGGACCTGCTGCCGCTAGACTCCATCTGGACCTGCCCGGTAGGTTCTTAGGACTCTAGGCAACCGTGGGACTTCAGGAGCATTTTAGAATGACCTGACATTTTGAAATTCTGAGAGCTGTTTTAAAATTCCATGAGAGAAAAGGATTTCAAATCTCTGTTATCTTAAGATCATTATTATCTTGTTGAAATGTTGTATTTTTCTGTAGTATAGTTTCAGAGATCTCTAACTGCAATTTATTTTTTACATTAACCTTTGATTAACCAATTGCATGTTCCTTCAGAAGCACCAAGGTCAGTCCTTTCTTCTAACAAGCTCCCACTCAAACCATCCTTCTCAAAATCGTCATTGCAAACAGAGGGAAATTTTCGTAATATCACAAGCTTTCTATTCTCTCTATATATTGTAGTTAAATCAGAGAATACTCTAATCAGGCTTCTGACTTTCAGTAAATTACTTCAGACTGATTAAATATCTTTGATACAGTTATGAATAGTTATCATAGGACCCTTACTCTGTGCTAACCCTAGACTACAAAAAAACAGAAATTATCCTTTAGGTTAACTGCACTATATCTAAACTAGAAACAACACTCACTCAGAATTTAATTCTGGAAAAATGCCGAATCTCATGATTTCAGTATGTTAATTTCTATTTGTTCAAGTAATAAAGGTACAGTCTCTGACTTCATGAAATATTTGCCTTTTAAAAGAAAATAAGCAAGACTTGCAATTAGGGAGGTGGACATTGCAAGGTCTGCTTCATGTGTTAATCCAAACTTATAGTTCCATAACTCAGTTGAACTCCATGGAGTTACAGCGACTCAGAAAAGGAATAACATAATGACGAATTGGGTCCAGCATAGTTTAAAACAGGTTTCACTTTGTCTTATATGAAATGGCACTACTGAAATTTGATTGAGCTAGGTCCCACAAAAGGCCAGAAAGAATCTCAATGCCACACCCTGAGAACCCTAGGGATAGAATTTGGGTGAAAATAAGTAATGCAAAAATGCAAGGTTATACATGTAGGAACTTACATTACCTACATTACATGAATTTACATTATGCATGAGAACCTCTGAGGTGGAAATGGGAGACAGGAGATAAATTTGTCATGACTAATAATCAATACTACAATGTGCCCAAATGGAAACGCAAAGTCATCTTAGAAAGGTATGTGAAATATTTTTGGTAGGTAAGTATCCATGACGTTTATATCAGATACTTTCAACATTTTCTTTCCAATACTCCATCACAATTCTGGTGACTCACGTTCAAGAACAATCACTCTCTATCTGGACCAAAGAGACGAGGAAGCAACCAGTATGATCAGAAGTTTGGACAGCCTGTTTTACAGGGAACACTAAAAGAATACTTGGCTTTCTGAATATCTTAGAAGAAAGGCCAAGAGAAGATGTTTCCTCTATATAAGCACATCACAAAGTTAATCATTAGAGATAGAAGAGCTGTTTAAGCTAACGGGCAAAGTTCACAAAAGAGGAAAAGGAGTGGCCATGGAATGAACTCAGAACAAGAATTATTAAAAGTTCTTACCTGCCAGATGAGAGTATTTCTGGAACGGTCTTCCAATAGCAACAGAGAAACAGAAACAAAAAAAATTTCTCATGAGTTTTAAAACAATCAAGCTGTATAAGTTATTATGGGTTGTGGTTGTTTACACAGACAGAACATTAGACCCACTAGAGATGGAAGATTCAAGCATGTGTTACCATGTTCCCTGAGTTGGGACATGGACAGTAACTGTCCCTCCTGAGGTATTAACAGTACATTCCCACCTGCCAGGAGAACTCCATAGCTATCAGAACTCCATATCTATTTGCTCAACAGTAGGAGAGCAGGGCAAAGGAATGACCTTTTGGTCTGTTTTTTGCAAGCTGTTCCTCCCTGCTCGAAACAACTCTGTAGCTGTGGAGTCATGCAGTTCACCCAGGAAAAGCAAACCTTGGCTCAGTAGGTTTGAGCATCTGGACGATGCTCTTAGTCATATAGTTTAGTTTTAGGTAGTGCCGCGAGGAGCAGGGAGTTGGACTCAGTGATCCTTGTAAGTCCCTTCCAACTTTAGATATTCTATGATTCTATGATTCTAATTGAATAATTGGTACACAAAGCAAGAATCTCCAACTATTTCTTCTGCTCAGCCCTTCTAATGAAGCCAGACGCAGACAAATTACTGTCCTGGAAGATTTTCTAGCAGATATTTAAATACCTGCAGGACTAGATAGAGTTAAGTAGCACTTTGGGGTATCTACCTTTGAACTTAGTTTTTAAAAGTGATACTGTGCAGAAAAAAGTACCTTCACCCATTTATCACAGAATCACAGAATCATAGAATAGTTCGGGTTGGAAGGGATCTTTAAAGGACATCTAGTCCAATCCCCCTGCAATGAGCAGGGATATCTTTAACTAGTTGAGGTTGCTCAGAGCCCCATCCAACCTGACTGTGAATGTTTCCGGGGAGGGGGCATCTACCACCTCTCTGGGCAACCTGTTCCAGTGTTTCACCACCCTCATTGTAAAAAATCTCTTCCTTATACTTAGTCTAAATCTACCCAGTTTTAGTTTAAAACCATTACCCCTTGTCCTATCGGAACAGGCCCTGCTAAAAAGTTTATCCCCATCTTTCTTACAGGCCCCCTTTAAGTACTGAAAGGCTGCAATAAGGTCTTCCTGGAGCCTTCTCCTCTCCAGGCTGAACAATCCCAACTCGCTCAGCCGTTCTTCATAGGAGAGGTGTTCCATCCCTCTGATCATTTTTGTGGCCCTCCTCCGGACCCACTGCAACAGGTCCATGTCTTTCCTGTGCTGAGGACTCCAGAGCTGGATGCAGTATTCCGGGTGGGGTCTCACCAGAGGGGAGTAGAGGGGAAGAATCACCTCCCTTGAACTGCTGGCCACACTTCTTTTGATGCAGCCCAGGATACGGTTAGCCTTCTGGGCTGCAAGCGCACATTGCCATGGCTCATGTCCAGCTTTTCATCCACCAGTACCCCCAAGGATTATCTGCAGGGCTGCTCTAAATTCCTTCATCCCCCAGCCCGTATTGATACTGGGGGTTGCCCCAGCCCAGGTGCAGGACCCTGCACTTGGCCATGTTGAAGCTCATGAGGTTCACATGGGCCCATTTCTCGAGCTTGTCCAGGTCCCTCTGGATGGCACCCCATTCCTCAGGCATGTCAACCGCACGACTCAGCTTGGCGTCATCTGCAAAGTTGCTGAAGGTGCACTCAACCCCACTGTCTATGTCACTGACNCACCTCCCTGTCCTCCATGTGCCTTAGCGTAGCTTCTGGGAGGATCTGTTCCATGATCGTCCCAGGCACAGAGGTGAGGCTGACAGGTCGGTAG
>WAAD01018469.1:41113-67273 GCA_013389945.1 Fregata magnificens | reverse complement strand
TCTACCTATTCACAGTGGGAATAAGCAAGAGCAAGAGGCTGAGAAAGAGCCAGAGCACTGGTTCCACCATCATATTCTTACCAGTAGAATGTACAGAGGCCTACATAAGGAGATTACAAGATTCAGAGGAAATTACAATTCAGAGTTATTGCCTCTGAGACATGACTCCTGGGGTTACTCATAGATTTTTCTCATCAAATGTGACCTTTAACTCATGTCCATGTTTAAAATTTGAATCTGCTAAATACCCTGTATTTGTTCTTGTATGCCTCGTATTTTAACCTTTGACTTAACTCCAGATGTGGTTTGATGTGGATGAACAAATGGGATCTCTGATCACAGCCCAGTCTAACTCCTTGTATTTGTAAATTCCTTTGCCTCCCACTTATTGACAGAAGAATTACATCAGGATCAGGAGTTTGCTGCTAACTCCACCATCATACAGGAGATTACTGTGAGCTGGTTCTTCTTTTATCCCATGGTACCCTCAGGCTGGAAGGATGACATATCATCACACCTCTCTTTTAAGTGGTGACAGTGTACTCCAATAGCAAGACAATACTCCATCACTCAGATTTTCAGAACAGTATCAGTGGAACTGCTGGCTTCCCACATTCAAGCGTTCCAGGGTAACCCCTCTAAAACAGCTAGACTGGCCATCTCAGGACTGATTTAGTTCTTGGTTTTAGCCTCTCCCAAGCAAGGTGTATAACATCAAGACTAGCAGCTAAGACAGAGGCATTATTACCATCCATTCCCGACTGAATAGTTGAGAGTTTCTAATGATCTGACTATCGGCATTTTGGAAAAGCAGCAAGGAGACGGCCCCATGTAATGCCCAGTATGTAGCTAAGTAGTCTACATAAGGCAAAGTCCTCGGACACTTCAGGGCCACTTCTCAACACCATTTCAGGCAGCCCAGGCCTTTAGTCTTACTGTTGTCACCCTCAGTCAGTGCCGGTATCAACAGTACTCAGTGCTGCTGGGTCACCAGCACCAAGACGTTGTTGAGCCATAGTCATATGTTAGTATTCCTGTTGTAATTCTCAGACAATGGCATGGCTGTGGTTGAGAAAGTTGAGCAGACTTTCCATAACCTTCAGCACAGAAGCGATGAGTTATCACACTTTGGGCTAATGTAGCAATGTAAAGGGATAACCTTTTCTAGTCAGGGCCATCCTGTCAGACCACAAATTTGCCCACAGGCACTGCTATTGCCTGTTGTTGTTGACACATACTGGTCTTATTCAGTTTATGAGGCTTTCTTTGCAATTAACAGCTTTGAGAGAGGTTGTCTTTTTTCCCCTCGGTGAGTCTGCATGTGACCTCCTTAGGAACCCAATCTGCTCACAGACTGGATTTTTCCAGACAGCTTTCTTCACTTCCTAGTCTTCTGCCAGTACTGTATTCTGCAGATGTGTCCCTTTACAGCTTTACATTCCTAATTGCTGCTGGAGTTAATTTCTTCCCTGCTATACAGGGCTCACAGAGCCATCACTCCACAAAATGGTTATTTTACTGTAGACTGTATTAATCTACTTTGCTTATGAAGATGTCAAGATCTATAACATCTATTATTTTTCTCTCTTTTACTAGACCAATTATTATGTCAAAGAAGAAAATCAAATGGATTTTTCAAGAACAAATCAATGCTGGTTTTTACTCATTTTTCAGATATTTCTAAGTTGCTTAATAATTTGTTCAAGTATCTTTTAAGTTAACAAAACAAGGAAGATTGGTTCATAATTTCCAGAGACCTCTAACACTCCCTCCATCTGACCCCCCAAATCAGAGAGAAGTACTACACTGCTACTACAGCTGCTTTAGTTTTCTAGGATCTCACCTATTCTCCGCTAGCTCCCCAAAATAATCGCTAGAGGTTTTGGCAAGTTGCTTAAGTACTCCAGAGTTAATTTCATCAGGCTTTGCTAACTTGTAGTCATACTATCTAAATATTCTTTCCCTGTTGGAGCCTATGTTTCCTCCTTATTGAAAGGAACATGCTAATCTACAGGCCACAATTAGTCTTTTTTTTAATGTATGCAGACAGATGTAAAAAAATCATTAAATACTACAGTCTTTCTTCTGCATTTCACTTTTCATTCTCTTTCCTTATTAACTAATAAGGCATTCCTTTTATACTTGTATAGGCTTCTTTCTTGTCTTTCACATTTATTAATAGCTGTAATCTATACATTCCCTACTTCCATAGGTGACCCCTTTATATTCACCCTTTAGTTATACATTATTGTTTACTTAATAGTTTTATTGTTTATATATAAATTACTGATCCAGCTGCAGATATCATACGGCATATTTAGATATTGTTTTCAGCTTAACGGAAAGCTGAATTCCTTAAGAAAACAAACAAAATCTGTCCTTAGACCACACTGCCTTCTACTACTACCCCAGATCCTTGTGCATTAATACCCTCCAGGGAAAGGGCCCATACTGAGAATTACTAGATAAGCACTTCCTTCTTTATCCACACTGAAACAGTTTATCTTTGTAAACTGTTTGATATTGTTGATTTTTTTAATATCGGTTCTTTTGATAATTACCCTGCATTCCTGAGCTACTTTCTGCTCTCCCTTAATATTTATTCCCTAAAGATCCTGCACAACAATTCCCTAAATAACTAATACATTCTATTGTCCTTATTCCTTGTTATTCCTTCCTTGTGAAGACTGAGGTGTTTCTAAGAGGTGTTTTTGGATAAAGAGAAAATTAAGGAACTTTCATCCCAGCTTATAAGGATACATCAGAAACCCAGTACTAAAGCATAATATTGTATCCTTCAGACACTTATAGCACTTGACTTTTTAGAGGAAAAAAAATGCACAGTAGTGCAGTAAATGTTTGTTGTAGAGACCTATTTAGCAGTATAAGTATTCTAATGATACCTTCAAACTGTTAGAGACCAACTTCTAATAAAAAGGAATTTTCCACCTTTCTAGAGGCTCCTTCAAGCATCTATACATTACTGTCTTTGAAGACCATTACCCCTTTAGGATGTAATAAAAAAGACAAAAATTAAATATTTCCATTAAAGAAATTGTGCAATTATATATTGTAAAGTGTTGTTTACAGTCTTATTTACACTGATTTACATTGTCTGGTTTTAAATGTTCTTTCAGTTTCCTTCCCACATTATAAATACCTAAAACCTCCTTCACCATAGTTTCAGATTGTGCTGCAGGATGGGTGAACATTGCAACTCACATGGTTTTAAAGAGCTTTGTCTGCATTAGGATTTTTCCCCTTCCTTGCCTCAAAGCTTTTTATTACTCAAATCTCTGAAAATTTTAACAAAATAATAACTTAATCTTACATTTTACTCTAGGAAATAGTTTGGAACTGTTGTTTGTGGGTTTGTTTTAGTGAAATCTACAACTTCCACAGGCATCACAGATTTTTTTTTTTTGTTTACTGGCAAGTTTTAGTAGATTGGAGTTTTTTTAAGAAAAGTTTGCTATTATAGGACCAAGTGATGTTCCTTAATAGAAACAGATCTTCATGATCAACAAATGTATCTGGGATGGTCTTAACATAGTAAAAAACTTCTTGTGAGAACTGTGTGCTTTCAGGTATATCTATTTAAAACAATTCCTGCACTGCAGCAGTTGAAAACTTCGATAATTAGAAGCACGTCTTTTTTTGGCACAGCATCAATGAATGCCTTTTGTTGGCTACAGAACAATTTTATCAGCCTTGGCAGTGGAAGTTGTTGCATTGCCTTGATTAGTACTACTGAAGGTACCTTTGAGAAAACAGAAGTAATTTGGCGCTCATTGGCTTTTGAGTGGAACTATAGATGGAACTTTTTTCAGCATAAATACCATTCCTTTTTAACTTTCTTTCCTTTGTTGTCACATAAAACTAAGCCACAGTTGGGGTGAGCAAAAGACTCAAGATTGGTTCGTTAAGACTTCAGAGTGTCTTCTGTTGGAACAATTTAAATGATGAAAATTTCAGAGAAGACAGTAGTGTAGTCATCTGCTTAGGACTGCCTAGAAAAATAATTCGCTGTTTCTTTATCAGGTTTTTTTTATGGCAAGACCTTGTACTCTGGTCAACAACTTCAGTACCAAGTCATCAGAATCACAGTTTGTAGGTGCTTTAAGGACTAAAATTGTTATGTTAATTGGCATCTTCACTAGTAATACTATTGAGAACATCTGAAGTAAGCTTTGATGACATTACTTCCAGCACACAGATGACTGAAGACATGAACATACCACCTTAGTTTAAAAAATGTTCCAAACTCTTGATGGTGTGCAGCCTACAGGTACCTTTATTGTTTATGTGGCAAAATATAGTGCAGTAACCCCCAGAAAATAGACTTCTCTTTGGGATGGATTCAAAAAATCCTCAGGACAGATCTGCTTTTAGCTTTCACTCACTTGAACTGAAAAAGTAAAACAGAAGGTATATCAATCCTCTTCAACTAGACCATGCTAGTCTACAAAGAAAGGGAAAAATGAGAAAGTAGAGAAAAAAAGGCAAACAGAAATCTACTAAAATGGTAAAGCCATAAATATTTAAGAAATCTATATCTTTCTTTGTTATCTTCTTTTATTATTCGTTTCTGTACAAAAAGCTCTCTACTATTTTGGACCTTCTCAAGCAAGAAGAACCCCAACACACCTCAGTATTTAAACTGATTATGCAGCTTTGCTGTGTGCATTAAGCTGTGTCTTCTCTCATGGACCCATCAAGCTGGCAGAGGAGTACGTGAGGATAGTAGGTTAGCTATTATTCCAGATGAACTAACATATTACATGACTCATAAAATCCTTCTGAAGCAAGAATAAAAAAAAAATCATAAATGTGTTGTCAATACCATAGCATATATCTGAATTTATTCATGTGCAGAAACATTTTCTGCTCTGAGAATTTGGTCCTATAATATGTATGATACTGTAGTCATAACCCACCAATAGGTTGGTGCTGGAAACTCCAGCTGATTTCAACATCAGTTCACCTCTATTAAAGTGCAGGACTATGCTTGTTACAGAGACTTAGTAGGTCGAGACCTTTGGTTTAAGGAAGAAAACACAGAGAAATAAAGATAATGTGACCATGTAAACTGTCACTTTAAAGTCTCATTCCTGACTCTCCTGATTCAGACTTTACTGAATCTATCAGGCAGCTAGCTTTTGCTGAACTGACCACTATAACTGGAACAAACCAGGCTCTTGGCTGTGTCTACGCAGTTGCAGGGAGCTGGCCATGAGATGCTGGGTATGCAGTGTGCCCTAGCGGCAGGCGGGGCTGCGCGGCTGGATGCCTGGGCAGAGCTCACCCAGCACTGTTCACCAAGCTTCTCATTCACACTGACATTCCTCTGAAAAGCTGTTTGGTTGTGTTTCGGACAGTTGCTGCTTTTATAAGATGTAGGCAGACTGCAGGATTGGTCCTGACTATAACCATAACTGAAATATTTCCATACTTGTGATTAAATATATATGTGAATGCCTTTTTTGACAGTGTTATAAAGCCCTATACATTGTAGAACTAAGCCCCAATCTCAGGATATTGGTTTTCAAACACATTTTGCACACCCTGAATAATCCAATGATAATATGCTATGCTAGTGACACGAGATATATATCATTCAATATTTCCCTTTCAACCTCATTTCATAAAAACACTTTTATGAAACTCATCCTTCTAACCCCATAACTACAAGTCACATTTAATGTCTTCACTGTTGTGAAACAGAAAAAAATTAGTTTATGGTCTGAAGAAATATCAGTTTTATAAAATTTATGCAGGGATATTTCTTAACAAATTTGCTTCTAAAGGTCCACTGAAATGAATCAAGTACCCAGATTCTTGCCAATGATTTCAATGAGTATATTTATAACTATTCAGTATAAGGAAGATAGAGTAGCTCTTTGACTTCACCCTGCAAAAGTTACATCTTTATCTAGCACTTTTTACTGTAATAAAGCACTAATGTAATTTAATTGGCACTGCTGGTAGGATGACTTCATATTGTGATTCTTCAAGGCACAAACAAAGCATTTTTAAAATGTTTTTTTTAATTCTCTTGTTAAAGATTTATAGTGCTTCAGACCAATGCATACAAAGTTTTGAGATCAAAAGTAGCAGTAAACTTAGTCTTTATGTTTTAATTCCAGTCTAACCAGTCTCCCAAAACTACATGACAGCCAGTTTCCTATATGATAACTATAAAACAGACAACAGAATTCTCTTTTTTTTTTTTTTTTTGTAAGGAAATGCACCAGTGAAGAGCCTACAGCTATATATGTTACATGCACTGTGAATAAATAACTTCCATGTTCTCTTAGCCCATAGAGAAACATGGGCTAATTAACCATGTAAGTTAATAAACATAGTGCCTCTACTAGTTGTGAAGATAAGGAACACACACCATTCACAGACCAATTTTTATATATATATAAAATTAAGATCAGCTCAAAAACTGGATGAAAGATGATTTTTTCCCAGGAAAATGAAATTAGCTCATTGTTCCATGTGTAATAACTAATGATCATACATAGATGTGACCATATTTTACATAAAACAAAGTACTATGGTAAACAATGTCCTAGAAAACAAATCTATGTATCAAAAATGTGTAGCACTTTTTATCAAAAGGGTCATTCATATTTTTTAAAGAGGAAACATTTCCACTGTATCTGTTTGGAAAACATAATAAATTGTTTGGCATGTTTGTAAAACAAATTTTGTGGTTTTCATTCTAATTTATTTTAACAAAGACCACCATAGTTCGCTTTGTAAATAGCATAATATGAAATGCATAAAAACCTAAAAGTATAAAACATCAGAATAGCTTTTTGTATTGTTGTTTTTCTTAAGGAGCATGTTTTCTAGTTAAATGGTACATTTATAAGCGAGTGAACATTTAGCCATCTTAATCCATTTGCATTCTGTCGAGATAAGTTATCAGTAGTTCAGTAATTGAATTTCTTTCTAATTCATATGGAGTCTGCCTGCAGGGGACACATTAACTGCTAGGCCCAAAATTACATAAACTTTACAACTTTCTGCTAGAAATCAAATAACAGAAAGCCAAAACAAACACACACACACCAGAGCTTTGAGACAACTGAATTTTAAAGTGTTTTCAGGGTGGGGGAGGCGTGCGAGTGGCAAGTTTATTCTTGAGATTCAACTTACCCAGTTTACCAAACTGTGCTAAAAGCTGCTTAAAATCCGTATCAGTATCCATATAGACATGATGCTGACAGTATTCTAAATCAGGTAATTACTCTGTAGACCAGCACAACACAACTACTTTAACGGAGTGATGGGTCTGGAATACCACCCTTTCCGCTGTGGTTAGCTTGCTTAATGGCCAATAAAAGTGAGTCATCAAACATTTTGTGTGCAGAACAGATATGTAAAAGGATAGCTACTAACACAGACACAGTTCCACAGAAAATGCAGATTTCTACAGTACTACAGCCTAAGGCCACTATTTCTTAACTGTAGCTATGTAGAACAGCTTAGATAGATAACATAAATTATAGACAAATGTCATGGTTTAACCCCAGCCGGTAACTAAGCACCACACAGCTGTATTGAACAGTGTTTACCTGTCTCTCACCAGTATGATTGCATCAGTTAATGTTATTTGTGGATCCCGCCTTTTGACCGAACCATCAGTGGAATTGTAAAATAAATATGAACCCAGCTCCTCCTCTTCTCCTCCCCTCCACACCCACACCCGGGACTCTGCCAGCAGCACACTGTACCAAGCAGAAACCATAATGTTAATGTGTACCCCCAAAACCTACTGCTTCCAGCTTAATTGTGTGATCATCACTTATCCTTGCAGTACAAGGGATTCAACCGACTTTATTCCTCCAGTGATGGCAATTCAACTTGTTTGACACTGGGCACAAGATGTTACTGCTGCTGATTTCGAACCCATGATAATGTATATGAAAGGTTGCTGTCTGTGAAGGTGATCATACTCAGATGGCACCCAAGAGTTTACAAAGCTGACTTGGACCCACACTGTAATTGGGAGGGTAACTCCCGATGGCTTATTGCTGGTATTTCCATTTGTCTTTAAGATTTAGTGACAAAATACCACATTTAGATTCACCGACCTAGAACTGGGAGTCACTACTGGGAAAATTTAGAAGCTACATTAATGAAAGTGTTCTCCAACCTGAAGAGTCAGAGAGAAAGGAGAGGGGCTATTTCCTGGCTTTGATAGCTCCTTCAAACCCACTGAGCGCCAGGAAGAAGGAGTGGAGAGAATGTGACCTTAACACATCTCCCAGATGAAATTTGACTCAACCTGACCAGTACTTTCACAGCAATAAGCTTTATTGCTTCCAGTAGAACAAAGCAGCGATGCTTAAATATATGGTATTGTCAGCATTTAAATGTTACGGATCAGAGATCTGATACGTCACCCTAGAATCACATCATGACCATCTGTCAACTTCAGTTTTTCTCATTAGCAGTTGTCTGTTGAGAAATACTGGACTCCCACTCCTACTATTCTCTGAAAATCCCTGGCTGAGGTATCTGGAAGTCATTCTCAGCCTGTGCTGCTGATGAATAGCACTGTGATGCAGACAGCGTACACATCCGTGCATCGGCTGCAAAAGGGCTTAGGGATTTAGAACCACGGATCTTTTAATAAAAGCTTCTTTCTCCCTACTTCCTCTGCCATCCCAAGCACTTTTGTCATATATAACAAAAGCAAGTTTCTTTCTCTCCTGTAACAAAAGTATGAAAAATTATGGCTTTGCAAGAGCCCTAATGTATGAGACCTGTCTTTCTTTTTTTTTGCCTCACTAAATATTTGCAAGTGTGAGTGTGAGTGATCTGATTCTTTACTTTCTTCTAATAAAAACAGGTGTTAAACACAGATTCTTTAGATGTCAAATGCTGGCTTTCTTAAAGGGTTGCTAGTGCTCATCCTTGCAACATCTCCAACAAGTATTATTCAATGGACAAGTCACAGATTCAGTGAGAATAAACTGCAAGGGAAAGCACAGGGGATATGAAAAGCTCCAACAGTAATGAACATAATGCATTAAAGAAAAATGCTTTTGAAACTTTAAGTGTGCAGAACATCTTTCCTAGAATGTAAATCTCTGTTGTTTTCCCACTTCTGTTGAAAAACAGAGCAGGAGCACGCTGAACCTCAAGTTTCTATAGACAACAGTGTTATCTGTCCCTGAACCTAGACTGAAAACAAATGCTTCTCTAGAATGATATTTCCATAGCCTCTACAGAGTAAATCTATTGACCCTTCTGCAATATTTTAACTATATATTTGATGTTTATGGTTGAGTTTCTCCAGCTCACTGTAACCCAAACTAAACAGTAAGTTACAAAATGAAAGATGAAAGGTACCCTTTAGAGTAGCAAAGGTTGTGTAAGAGCCTCGGTACTAATCATTATAGCAGCAGAAATGTGAGATAAATGACAGTTGGTGTAAGGGATAGAGAAGCCTACAAAGATACAGCAAATCAGTAAACCAAATTAAAGCTGTTAACTAGATATTGATGAGCTGGTTTGTCAGTTATTGTTGAAGGATTGTGGGTGAAGAATCACTGAATAAGTTGCTATATCTGAGAATGGGAAAATGAAGTTGGGGGTTTTATTGCCAGTGATACAAATTTAGCTGTTTACAATTGATAAATTACACTGATTTGTTCTTTATATTTTCCTTAGTGGCAAAGTCCATAAGTCAGTCTGATTCATTTTAATGAATGGATTTTACATGACTACAAAGGACCTTAATTTTTTTTACTGATGGCCTGAGCATTACTCATTATACTTGTCTGTTCAGTGTGGCTTTGTTTTTCACATCATTTGAATTACCATTCACACTGCTAGAGTTAGTCTACTGCATCTACCAGGTTGCAGATCCATTTGAAATAATTACTCATCTATTTCTAGCCCTGCTGTTATCCTCCAAATCCCTTTAAAAAAAGAGATTGGGGCAGGGGGAGAGAAAGAGAGATCATAATTTCAGGTCAGTTGTTTGGTCTGAATAAAGTTGGAGACTACGTGATCTGGATCAAGATGACAGTGACTGGAATATCAGTACTGATTCTCTTCTTGTTTACTTTGATAAAACCAATAAAGACTGCGCAAAACTGGCAAGAGAAAAGCCTGGAAATCTTAATTTTATAGAGGATTTGAGAATATTTCTAGGGAAGTTAAAGGACAGGGATTGACCTAAGGAGCAATGGGAACCAGGCGTAACATCACCCATAAAAAAGTGTCACTGGCAAAAATTCTCAAATCATGCTGGGTGGGAAACTATTAATACGACATATGGCTATACACTATATGTACAGCCTTTGTGGTTTGAAGCTTACCTAAGCCAGGGATTCTCAGTAGTGCGGTGGTTCACCCAAAACAGAACTACATGCACACCATAGCTTTGCAAGAAGTTGTATAGAAAGTCTCTCTGATTTAAAATAGCTGCATAATTCTACGGTGGACATTAAACAGCACAACACAAATTGGGAAAATTATGCTATTGGCAGGCTTTGGCTTGGAAGGCATTAATGAATTATTAGAAAAGGATACAAGGAAAAAGCAAAGCACTGATCTCATCAGTACATAAGGTCTCAATGAGGAAAAGTAAGACAATATAAAAGATATATTTTGTGCAGAACTTCAAAATGGGCTCTTCCAAATTTAAATTCTCAAAAACATGCCATAGAAGAAGCCTGTACGGACTTTAGTGATGACAGAGGAAAGGAAGATGTATGGACATGAACAATAGGCAGTGAATGCTTACATAGTGTAACTAGCAACAGTAAAATTAGATTAATTAATTTCATCATCTATGAAGACTCTGCAAAGAGCACTATGTATTTTCATAACAACATAAACAGGCATAGTTGGATACTTACATCCAAGTTCACCAACCAGCTTAGCCATACTCTCATTAGTTTGACACATGAGTAATGTCCAAAATTATCATACTGTCAGAATCTAAGAAGACTTAATTATGTTTAGGATTAATATCCTGTAACAGCAACAGTATGTGTATGTGTTTCTGTAAGTGCTGTTATATTATAGAACAGAGAGAAATAGGCAAACCAAAGACAGAATACAGAATTTCTGAGGAATTCAAAATCTAATCAGAAATAACAGTAACTAGAAATAGATTTGAAAGTGTAGAGTATTGTCCTTCAGCGCTTAGGGAGAAAGTTAATACCAAGTGGAGATGATCAGAGACATGACAAAGGTGAGATAATCTCAATAACTCAGAGTAGAGACAACTAGACATGTCTTGATTGTAGAAAAACAATTCCAAGCCAACTTGCAAAAGGACAGCGCACCTTCCACGCCAAGCCGTTTGATGGAGAACAAAATTGTGAAGAAATCCAAAACTACATCTCAACACTCAGGATCCAAAAAGCAGGTATTGACAATATTTCAGGGAATTATTAAAAGAGGGAGAAATAAACAGAGTTAAAGTCTTCTTACAAATGACTTTCACTAATTTAGAGCTTCAGAAAAGATCCTGAAGTCATGATAGGATGAAGTCCTACAGCTGTTTTTGAGAAAAGGGGAGAAAAGTGAAATGTAACCATAGTGAAGTGTCCCATTTCATTATATTCTACAGAGTTTCAACCTTTCACTTTTTAAAGACTTACTCCTTGCTCAGCTAGTTTGGGAGAACATCAGTTGGATGCCACACGGAAACTCTACCTGGGATCAAGTGTTTTCTTGATCAAGGTAGTTTTCAACTACCTTGTAGAAGATGGGAAGATATGTAAAATATGTTTTCTCAAGACTTTAAAAAAAAGCTTATGATAACAGGTTGTAAGATGGTCTCCAAGTTGAAGTGGCATAATTTTAAATCATACTAAATTACCAGGAACACCTGTATGTCAATATAGAATGAAATCTCTTCCTCTTTAATTTTGGATTAAGCACAGTGTCTGTGCTTTTCTTAGTATACCTTCACAAAGATATGGAAAACTATTGATATTGGCTTGTTAAGCAGTTTAAATACTAAAAAGTCTTGATTTCTGGTAACTATTTGATAAGAGAAGAAAGCAACTAATTGATGTAAACCCATTTTTACTTCCTTTGTAAGTTGTCTGGGTTTTGGCTGGGACAGAGCTAATTTTCTGCCTAGTAGCTGGTATAGTGCTGTGTTTTGGATTTAGCATGAGAATAATGTGATAACACACTGATGTTTTAGTTGTTGCTAAGTAGTGCTTACACTAGTCAAGGACTTTTGAGCTTCCCATGCTCTGCCAGGTGCACAAGAAGCTGGGAGGGGGCAGAGCCAGGACAGCTGACCCAAACTGGCCAAAGGGATATTCCATACCGCATGACGTCATGCTCAGTAGGTGAACAGGGGGGAGTTGGCCGTGGGGCAGCCATCGCTGCTTGGGGATGGGACTGGCTGGGCATCGGTCGGCAGGTGGTGAGTGGTTCCATCACTTGTTTTTCCTGGGTTTTGTTTCTCTCTCTCTCATTGTTTTCATTTTCATTACTCATTATTATTATTAATTTCAATTATTAAACTGTTCTTATCTCAACTACAAGTTTTCCTACTTTGGTCTTCAGATTCTCTCCCCCATTCCACCGGGGGGGAGGAGGGGAGGTGAGTGAGCGGCTGTGTGGTGCTTGGTTGCCGACTGGGGCTAAACCACAACATAAGTTACTTTCTCTGAATATTATTTTTATCTGCAACACCTGAGAAAATCTAACTTCAGTTACAAAACATCATTCTGTTTTATGCTGGCATGAGAACAGGGAAGGAATTAAAAGGGAAGAAAAGCACCTGAAATGGTTATGAGAATGAAATATTAAGAAGAATTTTGCAGTAAAAAAGAATTATATGTGGACCAGAAAGGCATATTATAAATACAAGTGAGCAAATTTCAGTAGGATAGGTATGTACTTAGATACTAGACAGATAAGGGAAAGACACATTTTATACAAAACATGACCTAATAGCTCTGAATATGAACGGGTGTAAACAAGAGGGAAAATCATATTAAAATCATTAAGGCATGTTAGCCACAGTATTTTCCGTTAAGATTACCAATCTGCATCTGTTACAAAATGACAGACAGTCCTCTAGATATCCAGGTTACACCTTCATTAAGACATATCCTGGTCATTACAGCAAAATAATTTCACTGAAAAATATTAAAAGTAAACTAAAAATAATATATTCCAGTGTCAAAAAACATATTGTAACCAAGCGAAGAACCTTTACAAGGTTCTTTCTTTGTAAGTACATTACCATTATCAGACAGATATTAACAGTGTGTAGTCAAGGTAGTAACATACACATACACATCTAAGAAACCATTCCTGTGTCAAGTGAACTACCAGTGACCCTAAAAATAACAGAGTGTGGAGTGAATGACTGCAGAATGATAGCAGAAGCCTTGGAAGCACAAAGCACAAGCACGGATTGAAACCAGAGGGTCTAGGGCTATGAATACAGATGGCCACTTATTGATCAATCTGAATGCAACCTGGGAAGCCACTGGTTTTAGAGAACAACAGAAGCAATGCCCATGGCTTAATTGTGCTGATGAAGTTATTAGCAGGCTCTCAGAAAGGTGTGTACCCTGAGAGAAAACAGGGATCTCCAGCCAAAGGGGACTTTATGGTTTGAAGAATAGTGAGGGAAATCAGGAACTTTCTCTTAAATTCTTTGTCAGCAACTGTCCAGGGATCACATAATTTAATCACATCTAGAACTGTGTATCAGTCTATGAAAACTGCCCATAACTGATCTGTACAAGTCTGCAACAAAACCCACTAGTTCTGCTGGCTCCATCCTTCAGAATCAGGTATCCAGAGCAGATCACTCTGCTAATCTGTATCGTACTACTACATATGCAAGTGTTATCTTATTATCTTCAAAGGGAATTGTATTTTCACATTTGATCTAAGGTCTTGCTTATTGTGTTTGACTTGTCTGGTCACCCGCCTTTGAGGACTGGCTGTCAAACGCGGATGCAACAGTCAGGCTGTAATTTTTCTTTCTATTTTTCAGATGCTAGCTTTCAGTACTCCAATAAACTGAAGGTATTGCAAGATTGAAAAGCCCAACCTGTTATTTCACTGGAAATAAGAAATTACTGTATAACACTGTTTGGTAAAAATTGTATTAAGACGATATAGGAGTAGTTTCCAACACTAATGTTGAAGTGGGTATTGTATTATAAGCTCAACTGTACCTTTTCCTTAAAACTCTCATTAAAAAGGTTATTTCTACTTCAGATATTGCCTCCTTGAACTGTGACAGCAAAATTTATTTTACCCACATTTACAGTGATTTGGAAAAGCTATTTTTGATACAGAGGCCTCAAGAAAAGATGGTGCTCGTCTTGTTCAAAATTTCCTCTAAAACTTTTCTAACCTGGCCTATCTCAAAAGCAGCTTATCTTGGTAACTGGAAATGAAGGTTATTTGAAAAATGTGTTGATGTTTACTATACAGGGCCATTCTTCAGAGGAAGGAAAGTTTGTCTAAGAAGTTATTTACTAGTAAACCAGAAATGTCAGAATAAAGTATCAGACACCAATATAGCATATCAGTGTTTGAACTTCCAAATTCAAAGCAAAAAGGCAATGTGCAAAGCAATGCCTCAGCTCTCACTGTGAGCTATGTCTAATCCCTCTGGCATTTTAGAAAGCTGATTTATCTGATTACCTAGATTACATACATGTTTTGCACCAGGAGATGGGGGTTCATTATGATCCCATTAAGAAAAGCACTCAGACTCTGTAGCAAAGTCTCCCTTAAAATGCCATTTATGGGAGCTAAAAGTATAAAGAAAAAGAGGATAGTATAGACAATCCTACATCGATTCACAGGCTGGAAACCCTGAGCTGGGCAGCACTGAACAGACGTCCAACCAGGGCACGGCATGCTGTGCAGATCCCATCCATGGTAAGGCAACCTCATTTTGGTCTTTTGAGCTCTTATAGGATTTTCTTAAGAGAAAAACATTCTAGCTGTAATTTCTACTCTCAGACAAAAAGCATTTCACATGATAACTTGTTGCTTCACTTTTAGATAAAGGCAAAGACACACAGGTGGCATAATGACCGGTACTGGATGGGAGCTGCTTGCAGACTAAGTTTATCCTGCGGCCAAGGGGTATGCACAGCACAGCACCGGCTTGGGGGCCGCGTTGTGCATGCAGCACAGCACAGCGCAGGGCTGCACCTACACAGGCTTATTGTTATGGGGATCACTAACTCCTCAATGCACAATGGTCTCCCAGTCAGGATCACAGCAACACGAATTATTTATTTTAAATGAAAATAGAAAGGAGGAACAACCTTTTTGAACACGTGGTCTTCGCTGACTTGACCAAAGTTGGACAACTACTCTTTGAAAAGTCCAAGTCTAGTAAACCAGTTCCTTGATTTCCATTTTACAAGAATATAGCATAACTAAAATTTTTTGCACTTTTTTGAGCAACAGAGTTGTTTGACATTTAACTTGAGTAAAATGATATATTCACAGGTGTGTAAAAAACCTACAAAAATCTTTGCCCTAGAAAGCAAGCTCTAGCGTGCTTAGATTACCATTTTTTATCATGTCACCTTACTCAAGTTGATTCATGCTTGGTTAACTGGACTTGAATAGGAACACAGACTATAGTCTGGGCAGGTACCAGCAGAATATTCCTCTTTCCATTTATTGCACTACTATCTGATAATTAAAAAAAAAAAAACCCTCATAAAAGCAGTTTTACTACAACTTTGTACTTAATTCACATTAACATTAATTTTCAGGCTTTTTTTGTGACACATTATCTACTTGGGAAGGTGGGGTGTCTGTGGTTCTGGTTTGGTTTTCTCAGTTTGTTAAGTCACAAAATACTGAATAATTCTTTATACCCTGACATGGCTCAAATCATTGACTTAAGAGAGGCACTTTTTAGCTGCACGACTTTGACATGAGAAGTGTCTTCTTTATTTTCTTGCTGAAACATATTTGTGGTAGAGAGACTTTATACAGCTCTACAGTTTATGAATTACTGCACTGTCTCCATGGATACTTCTCAATACAGGCACAAGTAATATCATTAAAGTTAAAGGTGAAATTCCCCAACAATATCACAACTAGATATTTTCATACTCCGACACCCCCATGATTAAATCTGTATAAGCTACTTGAAATGGAAAGCAAGTTTCCAGAATGTTAAATTAAAGCAGATAATAAAAGCTGCCCTTCTCCCCACCTCCAAAAAAAAAAATTTGCTTTAGCTTACGGTCTGTAGCAATCTTTAAATCATGATCCTAACTAGGAAAGGTGATTCACTAAGGTAACACTGTGTTATTGCATCTCTGTGATTCTTTTTATCTACCTGCTAAATGTACTTTGTATTATTTGGCATTAGCTACATAATTGCATACACACTGAGCAGCGGAGCTGAACATTTCCCCAGTTCGGCATAATTCTTTGCTGCTATAAAATTTTCTTCATCACTTCTCTCTAAAGCCGTTGGTGCCGGGAAGGAGCGCAGCCAGCAGACCTTTTAAGAAGAACATGACGCAATCTGCTGATCTCTGACATGGCAGAGCAGTTCTGACTGGCGCCGTTCAGGGTGGCCCTTCAAAGCTGTTGAAGGTATAAATATCTCAGACTCTCCTGTTTTCCTGCTTCCCAACAGAAGCTATTCACAAATTAGAACGATGTCCCATGTGTATAAGTGTGTGTGGGAAGGGGGTTGGTTTTGTCTTCCAGCCGCCAGTCCTGCACACCTGCCTCGCACTCCGAGAGTCAGCTAGGTTTTAACTCTTCCAGTGCCTACATTTTGCAGCCCACGTTTTGCAGCCAGCCACATGTACACAAACCCTATGTTGTCGTGATACCCAAATACTTTTGTTGTCAGCAGTGAGCTTTCATGGAGGAAAAAGTCTGGGGCACAATAAAGAATTGTGACTGCACATTAATGCAACACTGATCTGGCCTGGACAATATGAAGCCTAAATGTTGCATCTGAAGTGATGGCTGCTTAAGAGGATGATTGATAAAACACTAGATAACAGACTAATGAGCAACATGTGTATTATCCGGCAGTGAATTAGCAAGGATCCACATAAAGACACCAGTCATACTGTACAATGAGGATATGCATGGTGGAAAACATTATTTATACAGCATTTGATGATGTCTCACGTGAAACGAATGCCAAAGTGCTGCTAGCACCTAGAGCCTGAATAATCTGTTTGACTTTTGGCTACGTCAATTAATAAGTCAATAAAAGCATACGAGTTTCATGGCAGAAGACAACCTTTAGGAAATAAAAGGCACAACATACAAAGGCCTGTTAAACTTAACTGATTAAAGATGCATCGGCACAAGGAACCCATGGGCTCATTTCTTTGAGCTTGGTCTGCTGGAGAGCTGGACCTTACCAAACATTCTTTTGCCACTGGTATGTAGTGTTTTGCTTTTGTTTACCATTATTACCTGAATAAAGATGCCTACAAATAAAATTCAATCTTGAGTTGGAGTCCCTACAATACCCAGGTATAATTATGAATTTGGAGAGAGACAAGATCTGTTTAGCATAATGCAACACATTCCAGAGGAAATTATAGAATACTTTTCAAAGGAAAGCTGTACAGGAAAAAGTATTATTATTTTTTAATCGGGATTTCATCTTCGGGTTTGTTTCTTTTTGTTCTCTTCCTTGTCAATCAAGCTCAATAATGACTCCAAATCTCTGATTGGACTGACAATGCAAATATTTCTCTTCACTGCTGACTTGACACATCAGCCTTTCAGTCAGTTTTTTCAAGTCTCTTTAAACTGAAAGCAGACTGACTCCCTTTTCTCTGAGCATGAGGTAATGTTTTAGGAGCAATCTTCAGGCACTTACCCCTGCATATGTTAGGTCAGACATTCATCAAACTGCCTAGCTGTATTGATTTCCACAGCACCATACTGACCTACCTTAACCATATACATGGTCTCACAGCATCGCTGGAGATCAGTATATAAACTTCATTCTCCAAGGGGTCAGTTGAAGGTGTAATACTAAAACATTTGTTTGATTTGTCCTCTTCTAGCAAGCACAGGACTGATGTTCTGCCTGACACTGCTGTGACCATAATCTTTAATTCCTAGTGGTACATCGCCTCCCTAAAACTAACAGAAGTGGCTAACTTGACATGACAAGACATGGTCAAAGACACAGCTCCAGCACCCTGGAATAAATAAGATCTAGCTGACTCGTACGCAGCGTTTGAGAGAGGCAAGTGTCTTTTCCTTGAGAAAGGTATCAGTAAAAAGGATCTAAGGGGGAAAAAACCCCAAACAATACCATGCTGTCTAACACTATTTTTCCCCTTCTCAATAATAGATTAAAATCTTAATTACCTCTTTAAGAGTACTCCCAGTTTAACCTCCACAGTATTTTCCGTAGCCTCTAATGCAATTTTAAATAGGTTTATTTCTCTTCTGGGCTTTTTTTTTTCCTTGCACTGTTACTTTGTCACTTTTTGAGATCCTTTGTGTCCTGGGTAAAAGTCTGATCAAGTACCTGTTGAACACCTCTCCCTCCTGCAAATGAGAATTGCAGCTGTTCTGTTCTCAGGTGTTTTCAATACTCCACAACTTATCAGGTATAAATTCAAAGAAAAGCTATTCTGAAATGAGTTAGTACAAAAAAAGGCCTTGATACACAGCCAAAGCTCTGAGAACCTCTTTCTCTCTCAGTCAGACTTCTGTTATCTTCTGAGAGAAAACCAAAGCTTTGAAAAATCAAATTTGAAAAGAAATAGTACAAGAAGCAATTATATATTAATTTAATATTAAATGCCATTGGCATGTATTTGCTTTGTTAATTTGTTATATAATACTTACGTCACCAGTTTCATGACTTAGTATCACGAGTTGAAGATGATTTCACCTGAGGATCCGGACTGATCCATCGATTTTTACCCAAAGATGTTACACTTCTAGGTACTCCATCTCTTTGTGTGCATCTGTACATCACAGCTCTTTAAGGTTTTGTTTGTTGAGATTTACAAATATGGAAAACTAGATCTTCTCCTGCACCGCTGATTGTTTTGCTACTGGCTTGAACAGACTGACAGTAACAAGGAATAAGTCTTACAGTCAGGTGACTGTAAAAAGCTAAGATTACCTATTCCTCCTTTTAACAAAGTGCAAACAGTATGTGATGCAACATAAAATCAAATCTCTCAGTAAATGAAACCGCAAAATAGAGATTGTATTGCCTCTTGAAATGGAGATAAATGAATAAACAACACACAACAGCCTCACAGGTAGTAGGACTATTCTGCTTCTTACCAAGTATCTTCCAGTCACTGCTAGGATTGCAGTGGATCATACAATTTTGCCTTCAGGTCAGTCCCATCTGGAGAATTCCCATTTCAACAGAAACAACCCATAAACATACAGACAGATTTCAAAGCGCCAAAATATTGAATGAGGACTATGATTTTCAGGGGATCCTGTATAGATTTGGATCCTATGCATATCTGAAGTACAATGTAGATTCAAGAGCCTTTTTGGAGTTTAAGAAAATCCCATCCTGCACACTCAGGGAAGACTTCTAGGAAGCCTTTCAACAGTTTCATTTGATCGTGATACCACTCTCCCCATCAGGGTTCATGCAAAACAAAGCAAGTGCCAATCTCAGCTGTCAGAAATTTAAAGGAACTGTAATTAATAGCAATAATGCCTCCATGATTTTAATAATTCAGAAAGGCTTAAGTTACAGCATTTACTCCAGCTTTCTTATAATCATGACATCTGTAAATAATAATTAGGCACTGAGTTGAGACCTGAATATTGCATCATATTTCCTTGCAGCGTAACTATGTAATTATATTCTAATAGACATGTTATATTCAAATTGTGCTCTAATTTAGAGGATCTTTAAACACTTGATAAAGTGATGATACATGGATACAATCCTCTCCACTAAGCCACCAGTTGGTCTTATAAAGGAGAGGTTTGAAAGCATCAAGCCTTCTCAACTGCAGACATTCCAAACCCAGATTTCTCTCCTTTTTCCAAACTTCATCTTAGAGGTCAGGCTTCTGCTTCAGCTAAATTGAATGTTTTTCCACTGCTATCAGCAGCATCATTTTTCCAGACATTATCAATGTGTGCAAGAAAATGTTCCATATATTCTTATTCCTTTAGAATACAATGTTTCCAAGGTAACTGTACCCAGGAGATCTACTAATAGCAAAAAGTGGACAACAATGTAACTTCTATTTTAAAATTACTTTTCTAAAGGGAAGAGGAATTGCATTCCCACAAAGTTTTTCCTTTGTAACTCTATCAGTCTCTTTAACAAAATCAAAGAATTCAAAATTTAATGCTGAGGCTTTATATATAATCATGTTGGCAACAGATAGAGAGGATGTGTTGGGATGTATTGTATTATAGAGTTAAGTGTTAGCTCAAAAGAAAGAAATTGGGTGAAACTTAGTTATGTTTTATGGATGGTCAAAATGTTTCAGATAATATAAGACCCAGCACAAACTTCTGTCCAACTGTCAAGCCAAACCGGCACGCACTTTTTTTAAATAAAATTCAGTTTTTAATTGTTGTTAGAAAAGGTTTTAAAAGTCCTAGAGAATGTTTCAGTAAAACGTCAAAAACCAAGCTGGAAAATAAAACTTGATTTAGAACTCTATCACTCAACCTTATGAAAGTTTGTGCTAGACTGCCTCATGAGAGCTCAAGACCATCACGTCAGCCAAGATTTCCAGCAGGGTTAGCTCTTTTATGATACCTAAAGGCACATACAGACTAAACAACTGCAAATGCAATTACTTATGCAAACATTTACTCAATTGCTTTAGGGAAACATGACTTTTTATGCATACAATCACAGTGCTCATCTTACACTACAAGTCTTTAAATACAGCCTACTGCAAATTCTTAGGTTTTGGTAAAATGACAAAAGTCCTCAGATTAGAGGTTTTTGGGAGATCCATGCCAGTAAGCAGCTTAACTTAATGGTACATAAAATGATCACATTTTTTAGTGAAATACTAAAAGAAAATTAAAATAGGCAAAGCATGCACTGCAAAATAAATGGGGTTTTAATAGCTTCTGTGACAATGATTGACCACTTTAAAAAAAAAAGATAAGAAAAAGATTACTACCTTCTGCAAAAGGTAGGCAGTAGAAATCCAACAGCTGAATCATTGGAAGTGCACTAGACTAAACTTTTTGCACATATTATAATAAGGACTATGGAGACTAAATGAACTTTGGCAGAAGGAAGAAAATTATCTACTGGTCATTTATTTATTTGATTTGTCTGATTCTCTGATACACAATATTTAGGTATATTAAAACCATGATATTTTAGTTTCTATATATTCACGCATTTGCTATTTGAAATATCCATCTGAAGCTGATAACAGAATAAATTGAATTCAGCTTTCAATTTCAGCCAGAAACATGAAAACATAGCCTTAGATCTATAGGAGGTCTACGTACCTATCATGTAATAAGAAGACACATTAGGTTGCTAAACTAAATATTTAACTAAGAAGATACTATGTTTTAGTTTTCCTCATTCCCTCTTCAGTCTGATCCACTGCTATTTACTATGTTTGCCTAAAATACTACTTTCCAACAGAGATTTTTACAGCAGGCGAACATGAGCTAAGAACCTGTGTCAAGCAGTCTGATGGTAAGCTGCAGCTCACACCTCATTGTAACACAGAGGAGGAAAACAAGCCACATTTTGGTGTGAGCCTGTGTCATATACCTCCACTGTGACACAACACTATGCTGACTCACTGGGCACTGTTGAATTAAGTGCAGTGCAGTAAGTCTGTCATTTAAATACAGAAACAAACTGCTGAGTCTAAGCTACTGTGCAACCAGAATTAATTTTTTTGCAACTGAGATATTACACTTAACAGCCTAAACAGAAACTGTAGTCAAGTTAGACAGAAAATGATGCATTATAAAGCATTTCCTACAAAAGGAGTTGAAACACACATTGGTTTTAGCTCATAAAGCTCCTTCTTGGTAGACTAAATTTTACTACTTTTGCCCTGACTTCCTGGAGTCTGACAAATATTTATGATCCAGGCCTTTCCGAGAATATGTGATAAAAGTAGTGCAACAAATGTTCAAGAAAATGATGCAGTATTACATTTTTGAACCATGGAGACTTTCAGTGTAAAAATCCTAAGAAAACAATATATCCAGTCAGACATGATACACAGAGGAGGAAACTAATTGTACATAAGCTAGAGGGCTAAATATTTGCATCCCAGATTCTTATGAAAACATAGGTATTGCAAAAGCAATGTACAAGGGCACTCTGAGGCAATCAGAGCAGCAGTAAGTAGGAGGGTTGCAGCGTTAGCTGTTCTTTGTTGTGGTCTACAGAGACAATCATACGATTTACATTAACATCATAGGCTAGCAGGAGAATGAAACTCTTTTTTAAAGAACAAAAAGGCATAAATAACAAAAGGCAGTAACAAAAAGGCATAAATTAATTGGTAACCTGAGATTTTAGGCATAAGGCAAAAATAAATTTAAAGACAGAAGGCAGAAGGGGGAAAAAGAAGCAGGAGAGACAGGAAGGCAGGAAGGCGGACTGACTTGAGGTTTGAGCTGGAACTCTACATACCCATCCACCAAACTGGGACGTTCATGCATAGGCGGTGAAGTGATGTGTGCCAAATAAAGACTACGGACTAGTGTATAGAAGATCCTCAGGGCATGTCTCATCAGGGATGCTGAGTCTCCATGATCAGGATGCTCCACGATCAGGATGTCCCCACTGCAGCTGGCAATCAACTCCACAGGCAACTAATGCATCATAAAAGCTCCTTTGCCACTTTCAAGTACGCAGCCATTCTCCTTGTTCTCAGATTAGGGAAAACTAGAGCTCTCACTGTACATCTATAAGCCATACATTATTTTACTCGCTCTGTCATGTTCCCTGCTTTCTCTGTCCTTCCTTCAAAGCCTGACTCCAAAATAGAACAGTCTCTCAACAAGTCACCTCAGGATTTCATTGCCAAACTTGTGCATGTACATAATTTCCCTGGAAGAGTAAGAACTGTTTGAGATGAATGTACCAACGATTCACATGAGGCTGTAATATCATATTATTGTATTACTTAACCATCATGATACCTAGCTTCCCTTCTCATTGTAACTCAAAGAAATAGAAGTTTACAGTCCTTTATTTATACTGACCCTTACCATTTTTTTCCTGAGTTGTTACTTTTAATCCCAAACCCAGCAGAGTTGCTAAGTAATTCCTACCACTTTTTACAATGCACTTCACCACAAAAATCCATCTACCACTTGTTAATTTTTCTACCTCTGTCCCCCTTGAAATCTTTCATGGTCTTCCCTAATCCTCACAATTAGCAGCTATCTATTACCAACTCTGTCATCACTCCAGTTAATGCACTTTCCAGATAATTAATAACCCCTTAAGCCCCATCAATCTCTAACAGGGTTGTATGCAAATACCTTAACTTACTGCAGCCATCAGACTGCTTTAGCACATGCTAGAAATGGGATCAGCAGGAAAATCATAATTCTTTGAAGATATATCTATATTCTATGTCACCCTTTGAGACTCAAATCCAAGCAAAATAATACGATGTTACAGGTAATCACTGAAACATAATGATCTACTTAAAACTTCTTTGTACCAAGTTTCCACACCTTTTTCAGCTCTTTCACCTAGCACCTTACTTGAACTGCCACTAGTACTCAGACCCTCCACCAAATCAGCAATGGTGGCAGCAGCAGCGGGGACATGGAGTAAGGCATGGCCATGAGTCCCCTTCCTCAGAGAACCACTCAGAAAAAAAGTCCTTTCTACAAGTCCTGTGGACTCTGTAGGTGACGGAAGAAAAACTATCATTTACTGAAATCCAAAGTGGTATAATACTATAGGCAGAAGATCCTCTTACACTATTTAAAGTGTTTTCACCACTTGTTACTGGTCTTTATCAGAGACTTGACATAAAGTCTTTCCAAATGTCTGTAAAAGATGGGGTTGCAGTAACCTTATATTAGAAAGTAGATATAAATTGATTAGTTTCCCCGTTGTAACGGAATTGTCAAGTTACTGGAGCATCCATATTGGTATCAGAGCTGACATTGAGCTTGCTATTGCTCATAAAAGTATGTATAAATGTTTGGCTTTAATCAGACATGGGGTTTTTTTTAATTACTTGATATCAAGTATCAATGAAATCACTAACATAGATCCTTAGCTTCTAGCTGAAAGGTTGGGCAAGTCTCCAGAGACACATTGTTCTCAGGCCAAAAAAGAAATTCAGCCGATCTAGCACAAGAGGGAACATTTATTTATTTAAATCCCAGATTTTTGGAGATGTTTCCCCTGCTACATATCATCAGCAACCTGTCAGCTAGCCTGTCTATGCTTCACTAACCGAATGAACAGTGAAAGAAAAAAAAATCAAAAACTTTCACATTGAGAAAGTTAAACGTCCTTTGAAACCAGCTATTTTGTAAAACAGAAGCACTATAACATACAAATAATATTAATGTATAAAATACTTGATTCACTTTGTAACTGAACATGATTCAATAGTTCTGCAATAGGTCTTCATTAAGAATAGAAAATAAATAGTAATGTATTTCACTCTTCTTCAAGCACTTTAAAATGAAGCTTTTCCAGACTATCAGGTTAATGAAAGATCTGTTGGATATATCACTTACTCTTTGATTAAACTAGCAGCATTTTGCAAACTTGTCCTTAATCCAAAAATTAAACTCTCAAAACTTTAAAAGAGTAACCCAGAAAGCATACGGATGAGCATATGTACATGTTATTAAAAACAAGAACATATAATTCTACTTGTACTCAAAAACTGCAAAGAGCAAAGGTCTCCTGCAGAGATTCTTGTCCAGAATCATAACAAATAGAGCTAACAGGGCCCTGAAGAGGCCACCTAGTTCGTTCTGTTGCTCCTTGCATTTTTCAACTGTCTTTTACATGCTCAAAACTCTCCCACTGTATTTCCTCAACCTCTTTTTTTTTTCCCTTGGTTAAATTACTCCAGCTCTTTCACTCTCTGCACACAGTCTGCCCAATGTTTATTCTCTCTGCTCTCCCACACACACTCTGTGGTGTGCTGCCTCAGGCTGGATGCTCCACTCTTACTGATATCTCACCAAACTGGATAGAGAAGAAAACAACTTTTTGTGTCACAGACATGTCTTTGGTTGTGCCTGTTGCTTATTGCAATGGCATAATGCTGTTGACTAACAGTCAGACTAGCTAGAAACTCCATGTCCTTTCCAACAAAACTTACCACTTGTTCTCCAAAAAGAACTTGTGCAGGTGATTAACATTGCTTAAATGTAAGATTGCTCTTATCCATATTACATTCATCCAGTGTCATAAATTTTTTCTTATGATTTTCCAAGAATATTTCAAATTCAAGTCCTGTCCTCTAATGTGTTTATACCCTTAACAAGCATATTCTTTGTTCCATTATTTATGTCCGTCTTATGGTCCTAAAAATGACCTTCCCAAAATGCACAGGATATGTATCAGGAAATTTTTTTTTTGACAGTAAATCACTGATAAAATCCCTTTGACCACAGTTAATCAATGAGTTTTACATTTACCTTCTAATGGTTTCATCTAGACTATGTTTCCCTAGCTTATTTATGAAGACATCAAAAGAGACAGATATCTCTTACTACATTCAAGATTAATGACTTCTATGGCTTTGTAACTGTCCTGGTTTCAGCTGGGATAGAGTTAATTTTCTTCCTACTAGCTGGTCTAGTGCTGTGTTTTGGATTTAGCATGAGAATAATGTGATAACACACTGATGTTTTAGTTGTTGCTAAGTAGAGCTTACACTAGTCAAGGAGTTTTCAGCTTCCCGTGTTCTGCCAGCAAGAAGGTGCACAGGAAGCTGTGCGGGAGCATAGCCAGGACAGCTGACTCAAACTGGCCAAAGGGATATTCCATACCGTATGACGTCATGCTCAGTAGATGAACTGGGGGGAGTTAGCTGGGGGGCAGCAGTCGCTGCTTGGGAACTGGCTGGGCGTCAGTCAGCGGGAGGTGAGCAATTGCATCACTTGTTTTTCCTGAGTTTTATTTCTCTCACTTTTTGTTATTTTCCTTTTCATTATTATTATTATTATTATTTA
>WAAD01018469.1:4918-41079 GCA_013389945.1 Fregata magnificens | reverse complement strand
TTATTATTATTATTATTATTATTATTTTATTTCTATTTTTATTATCTCAACTCATAAGTGTTCTCACTTTTACTCTTCCAGTTCTCTCCTCCATCCCACTGTGGGGCGGGGGAGTGAGTGAGCGGCTGTGTGGTGCTTAGTTGCTGGCTGGGGCTAAACCATGACAGTAACTCACAACAAGGCCTGTTAACCTGTCAAAAGGAAATTAGCTGTTTTTTGACAAATCCAAATGGCCTGGTACTGATTCCTTTGCAACCCTCCAGGTGCCTGCAAATAGTCTGACTATTTTTAGAGATTGAAGTTGAGTGGTTTGATCTAAAATTTCTTACCTTGGCTCTCCCTTCTACCCCTATATCTCCCTCCTCACGGTATTCCAGTACTCCCACTTTATTTCGGAAGATAAAAATCCTCAAAGATAACAGCTGACAGTTCTGAGATGACATCAGTCATTTCTTTCATTTGATCATGCCCAATGTATACATATCACCAGCCTTTCCATTCTGTGGGATTTGTCATGCCTCTTACTTTGATAACAGCCACTGCCATAAAAATTAAAGATATTTTTGAAGTCACACACATTTTTGAACTCTGAATCCACCAATATCAGTTGCAAAATAAAACAAAACAATGTCATAGTTTGGAATAAATCCTTCTCTTTCTATTTAAAATTAATTAATCCCCCAACTGTCTTCATGTGTATGCAATAAAACAAGTATTTGGAGACATTAAGAATAAGACACAGGAAGCTGAATTTTCTAATCTTTAGGTCAATTTAGGGTCATGCAAGATATCTGAGATTTTTCTTCTGTATGATGAAAAAAATCTTACTGAGTAGTTTCTTCTTTTGCTAGGGTAAAAGACTGGAGTAAAAAGGAGTTCAATAGCCCCCTGGGGCAGAGCACATACAGAAAGGCAGAAAAGCTGTCCAAACAGAATAGTTATGGTTGATATGCTAAGACATTATTTTGGGGTTGACAGGGACCTTATAGTTCCACTCACCTTCCTGGTTCCCCAAGCAGAGGGAGATCTTGCACCTCCCACCTCCACGACCATCACCACAACAACCTCCCATTCTTTGTTTTTCACAGTAATGAGTCCTATGTACATGGAAAGGAAGCAACTGCTGGAATGACTGGATGCTTAGTAAAGCAGAACCACAGGAGGGCGTACCATGGAGACTCTTGCAGCAGAGCCTAAAGCTAGACTCTTGGCCCTTGGAGTTAAGGTTATGTGGCCTATCACACATCAGTGACATTTAGACAGATTTACTTAAAGAGAAAATTATCAAGTCTAGAAAATTCATGGACAGGAACAAAGCTGTTACTGCACTGTAATATCAGAAATTTTTTTTAAAGCATTTGGTATACACAGAAAATTCAAAGGGCAGGCTTATAATTTAGGTTTTGTTTTCAGTGAATACAGAATTTGAGGTAGTGTGCAAAGTAATCACTGAGACTCTGGAAAAGATTATGCAAAAAACTGCAACACCCATTTTTTCTTTAATATTTATGATATCTCTGAATGCATTCATTATATGCAAATATTCACTGTCTAGTTTACTCAAAGAGTTAGTTATACTCTCTGTGTTTACTGTTCATTCTTGATATTTGATGCTTGCTGATTATGGTGTGCAAGCAGCCCTTTAAGCCGTTCTGATTTTCATCCCTGACTGGATGATGGAATTTTGTAAACAGAATCTTCTAACATTTAAACAAAACAGAATCTTTTACAATATAAAAAAAAAAAAAAAGACAAAAAAAAATCACTAGACAGGTCATACAAATTTAGATTGTTCTTGGATTTTTTGCCGTTGCTGTGATTCAAAACCAAAACATAGCTCATCCACATTAAGACGAATAAGTAGAAACCAGAGAAAACTCTGGTTTCTGTAATGTTTCTTAGTTAAAAAAACCACCCTATGTCATTTAAAGAGTTACCTGTCTGGCTTTAGTAGCACTCTCACACTCTCGAGACACATAAGAGATGAAGGAATATACATTTTGGCATTACATTTATGCAGAATTTATGAATATAGTTTGGGATTTCAGAGAGCTAATTTCAAAAGCAGAAGGATAAATAATCAGATTAAAAAGTACAGTCCATGCTTCTTGCACATTAGATTGTATCTTGATTTTTTATTTCTATTAAGACTGAGTATCTAATCAACAGGATAACTTAACCCCACCAGCAAGACCTCATGTATTCCATTATTCTCTAGAACTTTACAGAAATATGGATGATACCTTCTAACTATCTCACATTTAAAATGGTATCTAAAACATATTTTCAAAAAAATTTTTTTAATAAAACCAGAGGGGAAAAACCTATTGAATTTTCTACATTACTGTTACACCTACCTTCCGTTTATATCTTCTTCAGATACGATATAAACCAAGAGTCCTGTAATTTCAACATTTCCATCTGTCAATAGTGGGAAGTAATTTGAGCTTTTACACACATTCTGGTTCAGATCTTCAGCACAAGTGAAGTTAGAAAGACTTATTCCTGCTAAGATTCTTGTTTAATATATTATTGTATACATAACACAAAATCGAACCCACATATGATTGCTGGAGGGAATGGATTGAAGGCAGCATCCTGTCAGGAGTTATAAAAAAGGCTGAGTGTGACAATAAAGCAGGAGAGCAATAGAGAAAAAGGACTGAAAAGGGAAAGGGAACATTATTATTACTGCAAGATCTGCAGAGTACTGTAAGGTTTGGAAGGTACTTTCTAGAACTTGTTGAATCTTTTCATATAAAAAGAAAGTGAGCAAGGCAGACTTGTTAACCTGTTATTGTGGTGAAGAAGTGTGAAGCAACAATAAATGAAATTTGTCTGAATTATTCTTGCAGATCCCACCGAGGAACAAACAGCCACAGAGGTAATACAGAGTATGGTAAAGATGGTTTACAGCAGTATATTGCAGTTACAGATCATGCCACTGTCATTTAAAATGAAAGCCTTAAAAGTCTATACTTTAAAATGCTACACTGCCTGTAAAATACATGACTTGCCTCTTCTACAAACGGCACAGATACATTTCACTCTTTCGTAAGACATAGCTCTGGCCTCACACAGGTTAATTACAACTTTTGAGGGCAAATAGAAAAGACTTCTTTTAAAATATTACAGTAATCTTTTCTGCTTGCAATAGAGTTTATCCATCAGCTGCAAAGCTGCTGCGTTTTGTAAGGAACTCATTCAACCCGTATTGAAGGCAAAAGTCAGACTGGTAATGGGAACTAGCTTGGGATCTTAATAACTTTGGGACCCTTGGCAGCATCCCAGCTGATGGTGGGCTTCAAGGGTCTAGCCTTCTTAACACTGATTTCATTTTCCCCTCCTTCAAACGAAGTGGGCAGGTAAAAAGTATTTCCTGACATGTTTGTTTAAAGCATAAGGACTATGGTTGACAGCTCCATTCCTGAAGCACAATGGCACGTCTTAACCACAGAAATAAAGCCTACCTGTGCATGACTTATTTTGAGCGAGCCTGAGCCTAAGGACTAAACTTCTACCAAGAACTGCCTCTGATCTTGCCAGCCTACATCTTTCAAAAGAAAGATATTCTTCTAGAGTCTTGCCTCTGGGAACATGTGTTTTCAGAAATGCATACACTAAAAACCCAGGCCACTGTCAAAACAAAGAATAATTCCAAAAATGAAGCTGCGTCACCTACCCCCTGCCATCTGGGTGAAGATAAGAGAGAATGAGCAATTAGTAGAAAACATCAGATTCATCACTCATGAAGCCTAAATTACATTTACTTCCTTGAAAGCCGGAGGTTTGGAAGTAGGAGGGAGAAGCAGAATATACAGTCGAGGAACAGAGGACAATGGGGAGACAGGGGCACAAGGGCTTTGTCTTGTTTGGGACAGATGGGATGAGTAGGTGGGGAGGGTAGGAGGAAAGAAGTGCGGAGCTGAGGAAGAGTGGGATGAGCGGTGAAGGACACAGGCAGAAGGAATGAAAAATTATTTCTAGCATAAATTAGTCACACCTGTGAGCCCAAGATGAGCCTTGCCCAACTACCCTGCCTCCCCTTACATGATGTCCTGATCTGGAACCTGAGCTGTAGAGCTGTAGGCAATAAGTGCAATAACTGTACAGGAGGCTTTGCTTCAAGAAGTGAAAGGTACCCATGAGTTCAACTTAAAAACATCACCCCAATGCACTGCTGAATTTGGAAATTGTTTACTTAGGTGTTTCCTTTATGTTAAGTGGCTAATAAATTCAAAAGCCTCTAATGACAAAAAAATTAACAGTGGATAAATAAACAGTGCAACAAAAAGTTATTTCTAGACCTCCAAAGCCGAGGGGTCGTGCAGTAGCATTGCAGGTTTCTTTGGGTGAGGAGTGGAAGTTTGGAATAGGATGGCTGCAAAAATTTTAAAAGGCAAATGATCTGTGGCAAGGATTTAGTGATTTTAGTTACAGAAAAAATTACACTGTGTGTACAACATGCAGACTATCGCTAAACTGTCTATAACGATACACAAATTGATAAAGTAACTCAAAAGAGCTGAAAAGAACAAGAAAACATAATTGAACTTCAAGTAACAACTTCAAAGATGCAAAATCTGCAAGATCCCAAACTCCCTTAATTGTTTAGCTAAGTGATACCGTAACCAAATGCTATGTCAATCTGCAAGTGTTGTATTTATCTCAATGAACAGGCTAGAGAGCTTGCCCAGTATGTAAAATGTCTGGCAGACTTCTCTATACATCAAACCACGGGAGAGGAGAGGAAAGGTCCAAATGTCTAGGACCTTGTAAAAGATAATGAAATGACTCATAGATTATGAAATCAAATGCAAGAATTTAAAAAAAAAATCTTTTCTTTGAGGGGGATTCAAAACATACCATATAACAGCCAGGACCAATTAAATAGTCCTCAGACTAGAAATTCTAACAGCTTGTGAAGAGTAAGAAAGCAAAGCTGAAGAATCCCTATCAAAATCACAGTTAACAAAACAGCTATAACATCCTTTCCTCTTTGCCATTAATTTGCTGCAGTCAGGGTAAATGCATGCTGTGTGGAGGAATGTGTTATGGCACAAATTTTAAAAGATATTTAGCTTTCATTCACAAAAATGCCATTTCCACTAAAAGGAGAGAGACACATTTGTTTCACAAACTGAGGGACATTTCTTCAAACATGGAAATTACCTTAATATAATTTACTCACTTTCCTCCTCCAAAATATGGGCTGAATAACTGTTGTATAAACTAAGTGTGTAAATATGAGATAGCTGAAATGCTAATACATATCTAGTCCTATCAGCCTGAAATAATATGATTGTCTTACTGCCTCTTTCTGCGAACAGAGAAAAAGTAAAACCATTCTTTTTTCTCTCAATTAAAAGGTCTCTGGGAGTAATGAAAAGGCTTGGGAGTGGGAGAATAGTGGGGTTTTCTTCTTTTAAATCACATTAAATACAGAAAATTATCTTTACTGAGATCTGCTTAAAGATACAAAAAAATCCTTCACAAATTATTAACACTTCCATCTAACTCTCAAGTGTCATTTCAACACAGTAACCAAAATATTCCATGCAATCCAGTAGGAAGTATTCACAGAACTGGAGAAATTTCCTCTGATTGCAAGCTGGATGAGCCTAGCAGTGAGATTTGTAAGCTTAATTTAATAAAGGAATACATTTGGATACTTGTCCAAAGACTATCCAAATTTATTGAAAAAGGCGCTAGACTTCTATTGAGTGCAAGGAGATACAACAAGGATATACATCCAGACACTGAAACAGGATACATACACACTGTATACCAACAGCAAAACAATTGAAGTCTGTAGGTCGATAACTATAGGTCAGTTCTTGCCTCCAAAAATGCCAAGTACATATGCGCGCCATTCTCTATTGTGGTCATGCCAGGAAAGGTTTTTTTTAAACAGGCTTCATTTGAGTAGAATATACAGGCACTGCAAAAAGTACTACTTCCAATCATAATTTCCAGATTTTGCATATAAATAATTTCTGTGGGTCATTAACCAAAAGAACCCCAAAACAAAACTTCAAACAGTAGAAATGACACTTTGTTTACAGCTCATTTCCAGCTGAGCCAAGGTAAGAATTGCAGAAACACTAGGAAGTCCTGGAAATCCACAGCATGCATGCAGCTCAGGCACATATTCAAATTCCTCAGTGTTTACCTCAACCCATAAAGCAAGACAAAATGCTAGGAAAGTTAGAAACATGCATTCCCTGAAACAAAATTTGTACCACATTAGGACTACTTTTTGATGACACAACCACTAGGCCTTCACTGTAGAGTTGCCTGGGATAAAACTCAGATAAAAGTCCTAATTACCTGGACAGTCTGAGCACCTAAAATCTGTGCCTTCTCCCCCATTTCTGATCAGTGTCACTGATGCCACCAGGCAGGTGAAACTATCACGTTTCCATTTCAACACCAGCAACATGGAACTGGCCAGAAGTACAAAGGAGCTGCTAAAATTATACACTCTGAATGTTTGAGAAAACAAAAAATGTGAAGAAAGAAAGCTAAGATAAACACGGGCAGGTCCACATGCAGAAGAGGAGTTGTACAAGCAGAGGAAATCAGAGCCAACAAGAATATTTTTAAATGCAGCATTGAATTGTTCAGTGCAATAATCCCAAACTGCATTATTAACAAGAACAAATTTTTCTTTCTCATACCTTCTTTTGTAGACAACTACTAGTATTCCCAATTTCTAAATAAGAACTAGAATAGTGATGAGCCTGATCCAAAGCCTACCAAAGTCAGTAAAGCTCTCTGTCAAGATGAAGGTAATCTATGTGATTTGACCTGCAACAGAGATGTAGGGTACTTACACTTGCATCCATGACTCCAGACTTAGGAAGAAACGTTGTCTCTCTAACTATCATGGATATAAATTTTATGCCTACAACAGAGAAATATATCAGGCCTTACTTCTGAGAAAATAGTGTCTATGCAAGGGACTGTGGTCAGGCCATGAGGCATCACTTCTATTAATAACAGTTACATGAAGACCTAATGGACTTTGCCTATTTTTGAGCATAAAAGTTTGGAAAGTAAAAAAAAATCTTCATGTGATAGTTTTTCCATCTAATTGTAGACACAGTCAGTTTAAGCAGAAAAATTATGAAAGCAGCAATTCAAATTACCTGATCTATTAATAGCTGATCTATTAAATCCTAGCTGATACACTTTCGTCATTAAACCACAAAGGTTTATCCCTGAAATTGCTTCAGAGAAATCATTCAGAGAGCTATCTCATGTAACACAGCAAGTTAAAATTGTATTCTTAAATGCTGAGATGACTTGGGGAGCTTACCAGAGACCTATATAAGTAATCTGAAATGCAGGGCATGACAAGAAATAACCCACAGAGTGTAGTCACAGAATAAAACCGTGATCATCAGTAAGTTCCTGTCAGTCACGCTTGTCTACGATTCCTGCAGGAGAGAGAATATTTGCTCAGATTCCCCTATTTATTTGCCTGCCATGCTTGTTTTGATATCCACCTGACAATCTGCACAGAATGAGTGGCACAGGCAAATGCTGAAGAGTGTCAGTGCTGAGATGAGATGAGGGCTGACTGTATTACCATTTTAAATGGCCTGCCTGCCGAGTTGCTGTGATTTCGTTCCTCCCTTACCTGTCACACTTCATTAACCAGCTCTCACCGCAGCCCTGTGCTACTGAGAGCCCCGCTCAGCCCCTTGTTCTGGATGAGAGCTGCGGTTACCTCCTCCTACAGCAGCAGATTCCCCATTTTCCTTCCCTCTCTGCACCCAGCGCCAAGGGCACTTGTGCCCGCGTGTGTGCAAAGGCGTGTATACACGCTGCAATACATTGCACGACTGAACGTGCCTGGGCGGTGGGAGGTTGTTTGCTGTTTTCAGCCTATTAAGCAAGAAAGCCTCGAGTGCTTTGAGGACTGCTCCTGGGCTAGCATGCCGGAGAGAAATACTTTGTTCCTCGCTGTGCCTTCGATGACGCCTCCGAGGCAAGAGTCAGGTCCTAATGCATCTAGCCTGCAATTCACATCAGGGTTTAGACAGCAGGCTTGCAATAGCAAAACACCGCCTGCAGCAAAAGCAAAGGAGTTCTCTCTCTTTACATTTATAATTTATATAATGACAGAAAAATTAAACAGTACCATCAAACAGGTAATAGAAAACCTGATAGTTTAGATACACAGTGATATAACAACTCCTTTTTTTCCAGTTTAACATCCAGTAGTTGGATTAGCTTTTCCAAAACGAGCGATTCTCTGAGATGAGAGCACAGGCCCATTTCTGAATGGTGCCATTTAGGAGAACAGTGATGTTTCATTCTACATGAACACTCACAAATACTTCATCTGACTCCTGCATAAAATAACCTTGATCCTACACTATACTGAGCAAATATTTAGTTTTCCTGGTCTTGTGTGCCATAATATTAATCTTTTGAGCTATTAACACTCAGTGAGTTCAAATCAGCTGGCCATTTGCGAAAGAGTGGGCACGACAAGCGAGGTAGTGATTTCTGAGTCACCCTCTCTCCCCCAACATAATGTCAATAATTAGGAATAAATTCAATGGTCATATGTGGCCTTACAACATACTTGTTTGCAATCCATTTCACTGCAAAGTACAGAGTATTACAGTGCATTTTGGAGAGTAAATTTATCAGTCTTTGAAACTATTTAGGCTGTTTTTTCCCAATAGTGGGGAGTAGAGGTTTAAGGTTTTCTTTCTTTCTTTTTTTTTCTTTTTTTTTTTTTTTTCCCCCAAACACTATATAGGCACTAAAAGTGATAACTAGTAACATTTGGAACTGCTAACTACAGCTCCAGTCCTGTAGCAGAAACTGTTTACATCTCTGTGAAAATCCCCATTTGACAAATTTTTAAAGTGTGTTTAAATATATTTTAGCTACTGTCACTATCACCTTCTTCTGAGCTTCAAATGTTTGAATTTATTCTAGTTAGGTTCATAAACCCTTACATAACAATGCAGTTATATCACAGAGTGTAAACAAATACATCTGAGGAAAATGAAGATTTAAAAATTAGAACTTTTTTAAAAATGTCAGGAAAGAATTAACAATTTTAATTTAGAAAATCTCCAGTATTTTAATAATATAGTTAAAATGTAACCAACCCATAATTGACTGCAGCAAACCAAAATATGGTCCATGATGGAAGGACAAAAAATATACCGTTTTCTTTGAAATTTTTATTTAGTAGCTACAAAGACAATCAAAAGTTTAAAAATTCAATGTATTAGCATTTCAGAAATCTGACCATCTCTAAAACCGCAAGCCAGACCAACATGACAGCAGCTAGCTTGCTTTCAACTATGGTCAGAACCAGAAGAATTCATATATTGGATAATTATGGAATACTTCATCACTAAATAAAGTTCACTCAGTTTTCTCTCAGTTATTAACCATTTTTTGTTCTGAAATACGAAAGTCTTTGTACCATAAAAAAACTTGTACACAGTGTTATGTACTGCATAAAGGTGGATTTACATCTAACAGTTTAGGCTTTGGTATATCTTTTGTTTTAATTAATATTATTTTTCTTGTATGCAGAAAATGCATACCAGCAAGAGTTCCTAATGAATCAGGCAATTAGATAAGATGCATTGTTTAATAAACTGAATTTTAGAACGAGATCTTGGTTTTCCTTGAAATGAAACACTTAGGCAGAGTGCGCAGTGCAAGTTCAGGTAGAGGAGGCAGAGCTCTTATCTGTGACCTTCCCTTACTGGACCAGGTTTCTGGAGGTTTTAGAGTGTTGCAAGGTTGTTTCAGTACAGGAACTGCCTTGAAGAGCACATACTCCCTTCTTTGTTTGCCTTCATTTGACACAATTCCCCAGGCCCCTACAGGAGAACAAGGCTTTCAGGAAAATGTCAATATAAGAACGTCATTTATTTATAGTTATTAATTCAGCTTTTCTGAATGGTAACCAGCATCACAAAAACTGGGGATTCCTGAACCTATGAGGAACCTGTATGTGCTCTGTTTGGTCAGCTTTGTAACTGCTTCACACTAATAATCAGTAGAAAAAACATCATTGGGAAAATCCTTTTGAATAAGCAGTAAACATTAATTTGTACTTTCCTAATAAGGAGCTAAAAAGTACCCACAGCACTAGAACATTGCTTAAATGTGAGTCAAACGTATGAACAGAGGATGGTACACAACACACTACAAAAAAATTATAAAAAAACCAACATGTACACTTTAATGATAACCCAACCAGACCTTTCACGGTCTCATTTCCACGCTTATGGTCTTCATTAATTCCTTTGCTGCAGCTGTATATATTTATGCAACAACACTGTCTTCCACAGGGAGTTGATTTAAATAGGAGGAAAAGTGGAATATAATGAAAAGATACAGGTACTTCATTCAGGCTTATAGAGTTGATATAAAATTCAGAGATACTGCTTGATACAGTGCCATGAATATCCACTATAATGGCTCTGCATAATGATGGTCCCTTCGATAAATATGAGAAGCACTGTAACATTTACACCATAAAGAAAATTTTAGCCCTTGCCTTTCTATAGTTTATGAACTCCATCCTTTAAGATCAAATAACAGTTACTGACTCTGAGTGGATTAAGGCTTAAGCTTTTTTTTCAATATGAATGATAAAAGGCTCATTTTTTTCTTCTACAGTGAAATGTTAAAATGCTGGTAAAAGCATAAATTGTATTAAAATGGAACATTCTGTGAATAACTTAACAGCATCACAAAAAGGCAAGAAAATAATGCATTCAATTTCTCATTCACTTATAAAATCTATAAACTATAGACCCCTTCAGGGAGCATTAGATATCATTTACAGTATGAAAAGGAATGACTTTCAGATAAGGAAATTAATCACCATGAGTTCTGTGGATCTGTTAACTACAGATAATAGTTACTGAATGTTTTTTAGGCCCTGAAATCAATAACCTGCAGCCAGTCTCCCTTTGTGACCTCTCCAAACATTGTAAGACATAGCAGGGCTCTCTTTAATTAGAAGTTGGGTCATTGTAAAAAGTGACACTCCAAAGAGCTGTTCAAAAAGAAAAGTTTAAATTTAAACTCTACTACCAAATTTGAATCAAATCTAATTAATATATATTTTAAAAGTCCTACCCCCACCAAAACAAAACAACCACCTCCCCAAGCTTCCAGTGTGTACATCTGTTCAACCAAATACATATTCTTGCCACCATTAGCCCTAACAACAGAATATCAATTTTACTGGTCAGCTTTCAGGCACTAACACAATTGCCAGGTACATGCAGACCTTCCTCGCCCATCTAAGCTGGGGCTGGGGATCCCATAGCCAGCAGGATCTCTGGGTGGGCTGACTGCAGAGGTCCTCACGTCCTCAGCACCAGGTCGTGCACGTCACAGAGCTGCCCTTAGACCCTTCAACTTCTAGGTCTCTGGCTCTAGAAGACACTGCTGATAGCCCAGAAGGTGAAAGCAGGATACCAGAGTTTCTACTGTCTCTGCTTCAAAGCCAGATCCAAACAGTTTCAAACCGTGAGATCAAATTTTCTAGCATCTACCGGCCATAGGACTAGCGCAAAGGAAGTTCTTGCATTCTACCATCTGAATATCGAACCAAAAACTCAGGCTGTGGGCTTATGCACTTAATTCGGAGTGATCTTGTTCATTTTTATTCCCTAAATGATTCACTTTTCACACAGATGTACTGTCCTGTCACTTTAGAGGCTTAAAATTATTTATTATCCCTAGAACTGGAATTATAAAACACAGTCATTCACCCTAAAGGAATAAAATTCATAACATTTTAAGCAAGAAAGAGATCCATTCCCCTCATTTTGAGTCTCTTTCACACATTATGTTCTACATGGGGCCTTGGCAGGATGAGATATGTCTGTGCTGCTGGAGATGCTGTCTTTCAGATAATGAGACATAAGGCCAAAACTGTCACTTACGTCACTAAAATACCTCATAGCACTTCTTTAGATGCTTTTCGAGGGCATAACAGGATTTATTAAAGAACGACACCATGCAGAAAAAGAAAAACCAAACAAATAGTGCTTAAACTGTAAAATTATTCTTAGTAGCCTGCAATAGTGGAAAACAACAAAGGTCATATAATCATTAACTTGAGTAACTCAAAGAACATATAAGGCTCTGAAATAAAAATAAGTGAGGAAAAGAGCTTTGATTTTCAGAGGCTTCCACAGTAAAAACAGTGAACAGAATTTAGTGTAACTTTTTATCAATTTCTCAAAGGGAAAACAATCTTTCTTGGCTTAGCCAAATGTATCCCTAAGTAGGCCGTGATTTAAAAACTAACTAAAGACCTAGAATGAGTACTAGAGATAGGTCTGATGAAGTTAGCTGTTGAGGTAACTTGTTAAGGTTCCCAAGCAGGTGAAATATTAATTTGTAAGAAGATTTTTTCCAGAAGATCAGAAATCAGAGAGGTGCCAACCAAAAGGCACAACCAAGCAGAAAGACAGAAAGAGATTACTGCACATCATTTTTGTCCCTCACAGGTCTGGACCTACTTTAGGAGCTTTATTGATATGAGACGGCTTTGCCTACAACTGCCAGAACGTTGTCATCAGCCCACAAAATCTGGAAGTAAGTGTTCCAGCTGCACAATCCTTCTCAACACTATATAGTCTCCCATCACAGAGTTTGCCTAGCATGACTGCCCGTGGGTACAGGAGTCTTCTGAAAGGAGAAGTTCTCTCTTTTCTCTACTTGAGAAGTCCCTAGTAGTGGGCTATACTGGACTGTCATTCCAAATAGCAAAGACATCACCTTGCAGCAATGGCAGTGGAATACAGACAAAAATACGCATTAACAGGATTTCCACAAAAGGACAGTCACCTATATACCATCAGAAAAGACACTGAGAAAATTGTACTGCCTCTGCTGTAAAAAAACCACTCATGCTCCAATTCTCTGTAGCTTTTTTACGTTTGTTAATAACTTCAGATTATGGTGATGCATTAATCTTGTCTCTACTATTTATTCACATTGCCTTCTAATAGGAGCAATCCCCTTCTTCAGTCAAAAAAAGTATACTAGGCACTTGATGCTGTAACAGTACAAAGTCTTAACAACAGTTAATCACACAAACAAGTCAAGCATTGCATGCCTGAATTAATATCGAATTATGAACATGAATATTTCTAAATATTCGTTTAGATGCACTGAGAGCCTGGCAGGTTTCTCTGTACAATTTGTGATGCTAGTAGAAATGCCTTCTTGACAAGACTATAAAATGAGACAATCATGTAACTACATATTGCAGTGACTACCACCATAAAATCATCAGTTGCTGTAAACCAGCCAGATTTCACAGAGTTCCTACAGGGTTACATCAAAATACAACAGCTGAAGTACCAGATCTACGAGCTACAAATTGCTTTCTGTTACATTTGTGATAGCAAATCCTGATAGAAATTTTTGGGTTTTGTGATAAACTGTGCAAACTAAGGGGAGCACGTATGAAGTCTTTAATTAGAAGATCTGAACCTCTGCTGATTTAACACAGAAAAGACACACGTCATCGCATTCTCTCTGTTTTCTAGAACATCCACTCTTGAAAATGGTAATTCACAGAAGTGAATCTGTGCTCCTATGCCAGGCAGGGAGCTAACAGAGCACAGATGAGCTTCTTTAGAAAGGGACTGAGATGTAAATTCCTAGATACACGTGAGAAAACCTAGAACATTTTCCCCAAGTGGAAGAAGATTATTATTCCTAGCGGCTAGCGCTTTTCTGTGAAACCACAATGTCCCTTCCTGTCTCTGAACATTCAATGCATTTCTCTCAGCTGGGAGAACTACATAGTCACAGAGAATAACAGTGACTTCATATGAAATAATGCTGACAGAAGGCCCCATCTTAGAAAATTGATTTCCTGATGGGTTGTTTGACTAGCATATGCTAAAAGCCACTGCACAGTAAGGTCAAGCACAATATTTACAACCCCACCTATATGGAAAGTACAGACACACATGCACAGTCTATAAATGTCTTCAGCAAGGCTTCTGAAAACATATACTCCCAAAACTATTGTGAAAAGCCTGCAGGATTCATATATTTGCTTTAGATTTGCAGATATTTCTCAGATAATTAACAAAGGCTCCAGCCAGCAAGGCTTGGGCCCATATTTTCAAATCACCAGGGAATTTATTTTGCATACCACACCAAGCCAGTTCCTCAGCTAGCAAAAATTATTACAATGCATTTAAAGTCATGCATGCATGACAGTCTGGATACGTGCCGTGTACCCACTGTACTATGGATATGCTGTAATTACAACAGATACAAAGCACGCTTCCCCGCTTTATTAGGCCTTTTTGAATGCACTATAATATTTTTACTTAGATGTCCTACCTAGGGTTGTGGCAGCTAAACAGTCATCTGTTGTATTAGGATGCTTCCTACTTTGCTATTCACAGAGATAGTGAATGAATATCTAAGAGCACACCCTTTTAATTTGGCTATTAATTCTGGACATTTTTACAGTGAAGAATCCTCAACCACAAAGAAGGCCAAGGCACCTGAAACGTCTGGCTGATAGGAGTGGTGGAGACATCAGCAGATATTGCTAGTGGAATGCATTGGGGTCATGAGGATCCAGATTATGCACAGATGCACTGGCATCATCTTTGGCACATCTAAGACTCTTCTATCCATGGTGTTCACTGAAGCTGTGTTGCAGCTGGTGCACATGGAGCTGGAGATCATCTGTGTGTTGCTGATGCTTGCTGAGAGACTTAGCTATTTTAGCTCTCAAATGCAAACACTCTGGTGATCTGGGAAATGAGATGAAGACTGAACATAGAGTTAGCATCACAGTGATAAAGAAACATGTCAAAAATATTTCGGAAGTCACTGAAGTTGCTAATTTGTGCTAACATATCTCCTTTTGCTATTCTACTGGAAAAAATACAGGATTAATATTTGTAAGTTCATATTTGATTGGGAAAAGAGAATTATGAGCTGTCAGCTTAGTATTTATGTGTCCTAGCTGACAGATACAAGTGAAATATGCATATGACAATGTTGTAATTTCCTTGTTCCTCATGAAAGTGTATTTTGTCCACATACAGTATAACCTTACTATTTATTATCTTTGCAGACAGTTCTTTATTTCTTGCCCTCTCACTCACTCTTCCTCCATCACCCATGCTACATATTTCTGAAAATTTATACAAACTGTGTCCAATTAATATGTATGGTTTTCTACCAAAGAGGAGCAACTCTACTAAAAGTTTGATAGAATATAGGAAGTTTAAAGCCAAGCCTTTCTACACTGTTACCTAATGACATGGTTTTGGCACAACCTTTTCTGTGCATCAATCTTCATCCTTTAGAAGTCCCACCAAAGTCACTTAGGACTACATATGAAAGTGAGACGAGATCAATCTGAGGGAAGAAGTGGGAAAAGGAACACATTAGTGAAGCTTATTCCATCACCAGTCTCAATGGAAAGAACTGTCAAATCTGACTAAACTGGGGGACCCATTTTTACCGTGCAAACAGGCAGCACATGACAGATGGCAAGGTATAAGAGTGCCTTTTAGTGAGAGACAGTGTCTGAATAAGGACAGATTCTGCGACTGAATGTGATGTGAGGAACAGCCGGCTTGAGCAGTCAGCTTGAGGAAAGTCGCTGTATTTTGCCTGCTGAAAGGGTCTAATTGCCTTTTTAAAATTTTTTTCTTTCCTTTTTTGGTATGTATCTCAGCCAGATCAGAGATCCAAAGTGCTATATTGGATAGCAGGAATATTCTAAATAGCTGATCCACCATGGAAAATTCTGGGTCTATTAATTATTTAACCGCTACTAAAAAATGATTATGCTTCCCAGGCCAGTCCTTTAGGTGATAAAACATACTTATAAGCTTCAATGAAGCTGTATTGATTTAACACAAGTGAACACATGGATTTTTTTACTTGGGAATCAGTGACTGGTTTTTGACTTCTTATCTGTTAACAGCACAGAGCCCCCAACAACAGGCAATGATTGCAACTGCAAAGAGTATATCATATTCACCACCAAGTGTCATTAATCCCTTAAATCTTCAAAATGTAAAAAGGTCAGTATTTTTGTTTAAAAATTTTTAGCTATATGAATAGCAAGTGCCCTCTAGGTCACACTTTCCCTTTCAGTGAATGGCCAGAGAGATTATGGCCTCCGCTTTACATTGAGGCTTCATTTTATTCAGATTGTCATCATCTTCCAAAGAAAGCAGCTTTTGTCAGTTATGATTACCCTTGTATCTACGTTGCTGCAGTGAAAGAATCTTCTCCCCGTACTATACAGTTGCCAACCCCTCATGAAAGGAACTGGTGATGGATTCACAGAAATAAATATCCATAGTTCTCACAGACCTCACCAAGCTATGCCAAATCTTGCTACCCTGTGAGTAAATCAGAACTTAGCTGAAATCCCAGCAGCAGGAAATTTATTTCGAGTGGAAGGATGGACGCTAAGCATAATTCATGAAGTATAAATCTATAGTTCATTACAGTCTTAACCTATTCTTTCAAAGCATCATCTGTGAGAGTGCTCAATAGAAAGGTGAAGGACCAACTGCAAACTTAAATGCTTTGACAAGCCGTGCATGTACAGTCAGAACTGAAACTGTTCATGAGAGTGGCAACAATTTTGTCATGTTACTCCCTAGTCCACATCCTCTAAGACACGCATCTAAAATATACCTCAATTTATATAAAATTTGAACAATCAGGTTAACTGCACATCCTTTTCCTATCTTTGATTTGCATTCTGTGATTAAATGTTGCTGCTATTCTAGCAAATATGCCTCTTCCATTAAGTTCAAAATTGCCAGAATTTATCCCTATAGTCCTGATTTGTCAGAATTCCCAGTAATATCAGAGGAATTTTGACTAAACAATGACTACAAGCCATGTAGAAATTTACAGAAATTTGGCCACTCTCCATTTCCTACAACATTTACAAAGCATTTTGTTAAATGATATGTTTTCTGATCCTTAATTAAATGATTTGCTATTTTTTCAGTTTTAAACATTCAGCCTCAATGAATATATATTTAAATATTTTTGTATATATGACACACAAATATATTTTATGTGACATTCAGACAATAAATTATAGATCTCTTGAGAAATACACTTTGCATGCATCTCTCCCTCTCAAAATGTTATACACTGAAAAAAACAGATTAGGTCACACCAAGTGGATTGCTAGTAAAAGAAAATATGACATCAGAGCAACAGAACTGATTATTCCCATTTTTTTTTTAGAAAATTTATACAAGTTGTCCGTACACATATACTAGGAATTGCCAACACTATTTCACAATGACATAGTCAAATACCAATGTCAGAATAGTCCAACTGGTGCATATCATCTCAGGCCTCACCGTTTTTCTCTACCCTTACTTTTTTTTTTTTCTTACAAGAGTCTAGTACTAACGGAGGAAGTCAGAGCAGCTCCAATTTTTCACACGTCCTTCACGTTATTCAAATAGATTTTCTTCTCCCACGGTTGTCCTTGTTAATTGTTCTTTACCTATGCTGTTAACATTGCAATAGACTGCTTTAATTTGCTCATCCTTACTATTTTTCGTAAGATGCCTACAGGGTCCCATAAGACATGTCTTCCAGGGGGCATCTCTGGCCAACCCAGCAGGTTGAGGTTCTAATACCCGCACTGTAGCATTACAGTAGATGACCTACAGAGACTATTAGGATATAGATCAACACTGGATCTTATTGAAATGTTGGGGTTAACATGAAGATGTAATGTGTAGAGGTCAGAAGTCTGTTTAAAGCATAATATCATCTTCATTATATAGATTTTCACCTGTTAAGAGAGCAAAGGTCTTTATCTAAGGTCTGCTCAACAGAACTTAATGTTGGTATCTACCCTTAAAATAAAAATAATTTTAGATCTAAAAGGAATCAAAACTGTAGTCATCAAATATGGCACAGAAGAAAAACAAACAGACAATATCATCAATCAAAGGTAAATCACTTAAGTCATATAAATACACACATTCTCAATTAGTGGGTCACTTAATGATATCCAAGAAAAAAGCCTGAAGTTACCCTTCCTCATCAGCAATAAAAGGATTCCAGCATCACATTTGACGTAAGGACAAAATATGGTCATTTCATTTAAAAGAAAACAAAATTAATCCTTTGATTTTGTCCCGACAAGCATTATTTCCTGATCACATTCCTCAAATCCACAATGACTCCAGCTACAACTGAGCACTTAGTAGGGCTTAAAAAAAGTAGAACTCCTGTTATTAAACCTAATCAAGCAGTTCCCTGCACTGTACAGCTCCCATATCAGTACAGTCCCCATATCTGTTCCTTCCTATTAGCTCCATATAGCAACTTTATCTTCTCAGTCTCAGTTGTCACCAGATTCTTCATCTCCTCTCACCTTCCAAGACTGGGTGGGGAGAAGTTGTCATGGGCTCTTCACCCACCAGCCCTCATTTTGGTCCACATCATAAAGGAAAGAGGAAACGAGCAGGGGAGGTGCTTGTCACCTCAAATGGAGAGACAGACAGAAGGACTGGAGGAAAAGAGAAAGAAAGAGAACTACCTGGATTCTTCCACTCCCTAATGACAGGATGTAAAGAAAGAAACTTCTTTGCCTCCCACAGCAAGAGTTACGAGTTGTTCGCTGGATCTGTCGGATGGGACAGCCAGCCTTTCAGGAAGGGTTTTCATCCTGGAAGCACACGTTACTTTGCCCACCTGCGTGCTCTTAAGATGCATTATTTGTCATTCTGAAATCTGGCACATACCTGAGAACTGGTAATGCCTCGCTTGTCAGCCTCAACCTTCTCACAGCAAAAGGAGGAGAGAGAGAAGAAAAAAAAAGCATCAAAAGCAAGGATGCCAGCTACAGCTTAGCAAATGTGCTGAAGTTATTTAAGTCATTACACACAAATAGAGAAGAAATATCTCAAGTCATTACTCATTAGTAAAAATAAATATGTTATTTGGTTTTATTATCCAAGTAAACTGAGGTGAAATCTGCATAATAGAGGGCTAATTGACAGAGGTGTAGGTGTATAAAGCAACTAAGCTCAGAGAAGAGCTCGCTGAAGAGGCTAAATGTCATTGATGTGGCTGTTCAGAGCAGACAGCTGCTATTGAGCGCTTCATGTTTGCCCTGTGGGGCTGCTTTTGTTTTCTCAGGCTCCCTAAAGCTCAGGCTGAAGTCAGCAGGGATCCAGGGCATGCCCAAAGCACAGGAGCTGCAAGAGCCAACATACTGCCAAGGAAATTCATGTAGGGATTTCAGAGGAGACTGAGTAGCTGCACAAAAGAAGACGTGGGTGACCTGAGCTGAGCAGACATCTCTGGCATGGCAGTGGTCAGTGCTGAAGTGGATCGAAAGGCAATGGCAGACACAGGTGGGAAGGCTGGGTCAGCTGAACCCTGTCTGGGACCTCTACACTCTAGATTAATGATCATTCTGCACTTTTCTACAGGCCTGATTAGTGCACACATATTCCCAAAATCTGAGGAGTGCTGTCCTATGTCCCAGGTGTAAGGAAAGTAAAGAGGCAAAGAAGGCTGCAACTTGAGCTTTCCAAAAAAAGTTGTTTTCTGAGGCCTAAATGAAGTTACATACACAGACAGAATCTATGAATTAAAGGTACAGAGAATTTGTGTTTTCTGGGAGATAGGAAACAGTTCTGCCTTGCTTAAGGGACAGGCCCCACTGTCTGTTTCAGTAAGGTAGAGCTGCCTTGCAGAACTGGGGGGCATTAGTAGTGAAGAGGAAGCTGAGAGCGCACAGAAGAGGACCTGCCTGAACCCAAGGTGCTAACTCCTACCTAAAGAGAACACTGCAAGAGCAGAGAGAGCACTGAAGACCATTTGAGTCCTGAGAGAATAAGTGAGGAGGCAGCTGTGCTTCAAATATCCCTTCCACTTGCCTCGCAGGAGTGCTTCCTTGCTACCTGGGTGGCTTGGTTGGTAAAAGCCATGGTTTTGGCCTTAGCTCCTAGGACTCCAGGGTTTAAAATGGTCTGAAGATGCATGTTTCAGCTTTTGCATCCAGGTTGCGTTCCCAAAACTACCAGCAGTGGTGAGAGGAACTGTTGCTCTTACCAACGCTGAGGCTCTGCACAGAGAGGAGGGCAAAGCCGGATCCCTACCCATAACTGGCAAGCGGCTGAATCGATCTGTCAAGCACTGCCCTCTGGTAGCCCTCTGTTAAGTTACAGAAGAATACCTATTAAACTATATACTACTTCTTTATCAAAAGATGGCAAAATTCTTCTGAATATAAAAAGAATTCATTATAACATGTCACTTACTATGGAGTCTTTTTTTTTCTTTTTTGTAACAGACATGAAAATGAAACAAAAATGCTAATTTAATGTACTTTTCACAATACTTTATAATTAAAAAATGAATTGCAAATTTCATATAATTTAATATAATTGTCACAAATTGCACCATAAATGCTTTAAAATTAAATAATCACTGTTAAATATCATATGATTACATACATTTCTCACTACTAAATTTATACCACGTTTCTTAAGCATCTATCCTCTCATACTAACATAGAAGTGCATGTATTTACCCAAATCTCTAGCTTTTCAATTTTATTTGTCTTCTGGTTTGAAATTAGTAATTCAAGTAAAGACAAATATTGGACGTTGGAATAGTGATTTCAAAGGGCTTAAGTGATTCAGAAGTCAATGTGCTACTGTCAGAGTTTAAACCCAGAACTTCAGAGAGATGCTTCCCTTCCGAATTGAAATATCTTTGTGAAATGAGCATAAAGATAAGGGAAGCAATATTCCCTTTGCAAAATGCTTGGATATCTATATTAGAATGGGAGAGTACCACTACATTTAATAAAACTCAAATTTTATTGGGTACAAAGCAGATGTTCAGGTAATCACAAAATAGACCTTGCAAACTTAAAAGGAATGTAGACAATCATAGCAAGAGGAAGCACAGCCATTACACATGCTGCTGCATAAACCATGGCACAATATATCCCCCACATCTTAAATGAGCTGCTGAAAATACAGGCTCTTATTTTATGAGTAATCTGTTGCATTTTAGTAGCCGTACACAGTAGTTCATTTTGTACATTATATGCAACTCTGTACAAAAACTAATCTGGGTTTTTTCTGTGTTTATGAATCAGATTGCCATTTCTGTCAACTCCCACTGGAAATGTTGCAAAAGATCTTACAAATTTTTGAGTTTCACTCAAAACTAATCTTCACTGGAACATACATGTAAAAATAATAGAGGGAAAATAGAAGAAAAAAGTTCATCTGATACAGTCCCTTGCTAACAAGATTATTCAAAATGGACCTTTCTGCCTGCTTTTATGTGGTGCTGTAATATAAAACAACAAGCTGTAAACACAATCCCTGTACACAGCATGCATGTCTATTCCTCCTGACACCAGACAGGCTGTCAGGAGGGATAAGGTGGAGAGGCTCTCTTTTGCTCATGCAGAACTTGGCTTATGAATGAGCAAACCATCTAAATGCATGTACAACAGTAAATACATGCATATGTATGGTCTATGAGACAGCGTAAACACATACTGACTCTTGATTGTCTCCCTAGTTTAGCAGTGTCCGTAACTCAAACCACTTTGAGGTTAGCGTATACAAATGGCTAATTTAAGCAGTTTGGCTTTGAATTTAGCGGCGGAATTTTTCTTGGTTTGGTTGGATTCTCCTGGTAGAGAAGAGGAGCCATACACTTCAGTACAATAGTAAACATGTAATTTTTACTATTTCAATAGTACTGTTGGGACTCCTCACTGATTAAACTTAGCAGATTGATACCTCATCACTTTGGATCCTGACCTACTGCAGAGGCTTTATGCTGATGTCAAGAATGCTGCAGTAAATTAAGCACTTTTATGCTTTGTACTCTCAGAAAAATGTTTTATTTTACATTCCCTAGTAAAAACATAGGTGCAGAGACTACTGTTTAGCGCATCTACCTTACAAATAGATTTACTAAGGTAGCAAAAATAAACTTACTAATGTTCTGGTTTTACAACTTTCATCAGAACATTATTGCATAAATGACAAAACGTAATGCTGAACAGTCTGCCAGAATCAAAAGGAAAACAAATCAATAGCAAGTAAATTAATTACCTCCTCATGCATGTATATACATGTAAATAAATGCATACTGTTTATACTACTCTAAAGATCAATAACAAATTTAGCGCACATGAATTGTGGAATATGTATGTAATAATAGCACTGTCAAAGGGAAATAATCGATCACATCTATAGACACTGAAATCCAAGGACAATGTTTCAAAACATCACAGAAAGATAAGGGCATCCTGACGTCTATTCTGGCCTGCATGTAAGTCAAATAAAATATCAAAAGTAATACTCTCAATGTACTAAATATAGCACTGTGAGTCCAGAAAAGGAGCAATTTAAATACATGCACTATTAAAACTACCGTTTCAAAAAAGGAAGGAAAAAAGAGATTAAAGTTTCTGTAAATCATGGATGATCATATAGCTTCAATGCTAACCTTCTCAATCCCTAATAATCATTATAGATGGATTTAGACCGTGTCTTTAGACCAGGTTTCAAAGTTATCCTGGCACCCTTCCTTCCACCACTTCCCTCCCTATTTTGCCATGTCATTTGATTATTGAGTGCTGAGGATGCCAGCACACCCTGCTACTCCCCTTCCAAGGAGCTGTGGCATTTAACCCTTCCAACCTAACCACTCCCTGTTATGTCATTAAATTACATATTCATTTTGTTACAAATCTAGCACGCTCTCTACCTTCTCATTTTATCTCTGACTTCATAGTAGAAATTCAAGGACAATGGTGTCCTTACAGCTTAACAGAAACTCAAGCACAATCTAGGAAAAAAAGGAGCACACATTCAATTCCACGTTGCTGGAAGCAATGACATCTCTATACCAAACCCTACCCTGGATGCAGTGAGCTCATTGTCCAAAGAAGGGAGAAGTCCAGGGGAGGAGAAGGGCAGAGCCCAACAGACTCGGCTCAGGCTCCCCCACTTCCCTGCCTGAGGGGGAGAGGAGAATCTGGGCCTGTCTGGCTCCTGTCCTAGAGGATTTCCCCAGCCCAGATAACCTGCTACATGCTACAGCCACTCCCCGATATCGACACTGCTGTCCCTGATGTCAGGCATGAAGAAACTTTTTTTATTCATACCCTCGTGACAGCTGGTTTTTTGACCGGTCTCACCCATCACGCTAACTGAACCTGTGACTTTTCTAAGCTGTTGGGTGATCCCCCAGATGCCCTTCATCATCCAAATCCTACCAGGAAGTGCGACCAAAGGAAAAAAACCAAATATCCACAGAGGCTTGCTATAACTTTGCTAATACCCACCTCTTCACTTTCACCAACAATGGTTGCGTTCTGCTGCATATTTCCAGAGATTTTACTGACTCATTGAATGCTTTTACGAAAGGCACGTAAAAGCACAAGTATGAAGCAGGAGAAGTTTCATAAAGAGAGTTTCCAATATAATCTCTCCTCCTTATCAAGGACTTTCAAAAAAATCTAACAGTTATTCATCATACAACCAATTACTTTATAAAGAGCTATTACAGCAAACAGAGCAAGCATATCATGGTCACAACTGTTCTGAGTCAGAAGCTGAGACACTGCTGCATTTTGCATTTGCTATAATGCACAAAAAGATCTGCAGCAATTTGTCTTCATAATCAAAAGGAAATACACTGATGTTTGCATAACTGGATAAATAAAGACATAGCCAGTGCAAACTGTAATACTGGAAGAAAAGATTTCCTTTCATAGCTCATCTGAGGAAGACCACAGAAAATTAAGTTTCTTAACTTTCTTCACAGTATCTCTATAGGCCACCATCTTTGAAAAGATGTACCTCCATGTATTATGAGGTGAAAACTAGGCAGCTCTGAAAAATAAAATTATAAATACCATTCAAAAAGCCTAAGGTTTAGGAAAAGTTAGCAATCCCACATCTACCAGAATAACAGTTTTGATTCATGAGTTTAATGGCAATACTCGATGTAGTATTTGAAAGACAGACCAAGTTTCAAAAGCAGGTATGTGTCTGGACCAAGGCAGATGTCTTCGACATAAGCTCTCAAATACATAGGCTACATTTTGACTTCTTGTACAATTTCTAATGATTATCCCCTGTACTTTAATGTAGTGTTTAGTGGCATAGGCTAGGACAGTACTTTGTACTCTACAAATCAAAGAAAGACTACTCCTGCTCTAAACATGACAGTCAGCAGACATTTCCTGAAATGTCTAAGCTAATTACAGAAGGGTTATTGTTTCCTGCACCACAGATACAGGACACTTTGTTATTTCAGTTGTCTCTTGAGTAGAAAAGTTTCTTACCAAACTTCTCTAAAAAAAAGCAGCACTTTCTAACAGATAATTTCAATGACACATGCTGTTTCTCATAGCAGAAAGAAGACCACCACCACATCTCAAGAGTTATTTGACACCTCCCAGGTGAACTTTTTAATTTCAGCCTCATATTACAGAATTCACCTTTCAGAAGCCAAGACATATAATACAACAAGCCAGTAAATAAATCAGCACCATGCATAAACCATCCATACATCATCACAGTACCTTGAACTATTCAGCAGATCAGTATAGCTCCTACAGTCCCTCACTTTATTCAAAGAAAATCTTAACATTCAGCAAATGCATTCAGCATCAATGTCCATGAGCAATTCAGCTAACAAAAAGACTTTTTCCATGAGTACATCAAATCCCTGAAAATGACCTATTCCTAAATATTCCTTTTTTTGTTTCACTCTGTAACTCTGTAAGAAGGAAACTTATTGTTATAGTTTTACTACATTTTATTATTTTCTTCTTTTTTTGGAGATGCTGCAATATTTTGCATTGATATGAGAAGTAAATTTTTCTTTAGATGGAAACCAAACCTAGAATATTTTAATGGTACTATAAAACAAGACAGGAATTAATCTTAAAAATTTGGAAACATTCCACAAAGAAATTATCTATGGAAGATTCAAATATAAAATTGAGACATTTTATTTATTTAGTATATTAGAGATATTTCTCCTAACTTTCATTTGTTTGTCTTTCATTCTTTCTTATAATATAGCCTCTAAAAGAAAAAACAGTCAGGTAGGAAACTACCATAAAACCACCTTCACCCTAATGAAAGCCTACTGTGCCTTCAAACCCTCATGATGTCTTCCTCAGATGCACATTAAGTAATTTGAGGTAAACAGTCAAATAAGTAAAGCAAATAATCAGCCATACTTAAACAATGTGTAACAATAGTTGGGTTAATGTATTCATGATCAAAAAGTGATTCTACTAAGCATTTATGAGTGATGTATAATGTAATAGACCCATCCAGCAATTCTGCATGGGAAATACCTCTTCGATTTACAAATCCAGTTCAAGTTTACATTCACTTTAATGATTTCATCAATTTCCCTTTTCATAATGATTCCTCTGCACATTTGTGAAGGAGCAGATCATCACCCTAATTGTCCTACCATCTCATCAAATTTATTGTTGAATTCATAACAATGATGAACTGTCTCAGCCAGCAGATCATTGGCTCATGTCTTTAGCTAAATCACAGGCAGTCCTAATCTCTGGCATACTCAGGCTATTTGCTATCCATCTGAAGGGATGGATACAGATCGGCTGTTACTACACTGCTTTGACTTTATATTTCCAACATTAGTTTTGGAGGAATATTAGTCCAATAACTTCTTTAAAGAAAGAGAAATATCTCTTTTCTTCTGTTTCAGAATAAGAATCACATTTAGGCAAATAATCTGTTGGTATAGTTTAAATATAGTGGGGCAGGAAAACAAATGAGTGGAGTAAAATAACCCCAAAGAACTAGGGTGGGGATAGGCATACTACAAGTAGGTGGGTTTGGGTTGGGTTTTGGAGGGGAGTTGGGGAGGGTGGGGTTTGGCTTTTTGTTTGGGTTTGGGGGGAGTGTTTTTTATTAACTTTTAAATATACTAGATGTATTTATATTCTATCTCAAATTTTGCAAGGCATCTTTGCAAGGGTATAATGGAGTAGTTAGAAGAGACTGTAAGTGTAAAAGAGAAAATTGGGAAAAGGCTGGAAGAAGCATAAAAGGGACAAAAGAAGGGTAAAAACCCCATACAGAACACGGATATTAAGAAAATGTAGGAAGGATTCAGGGTGAAAAACTAGTGTTCACTGGCAAAAGGATAACAGCTAAATTTCCAATTATTAAATCAAGTTAAATTCCCACTTAGTACTGCAAATCCAGCTTGGATTCCTCTGGAATGAGTTATTATAAATGCCTGAAGAACACAGTAAAAGGATGGTAACTATCATAGAAGCGAGATGTGTCCCGAGCTTCTTTCTAATTGATTAAGCAGACCCAGAATTGTGCAAGAAGGAGAGCCTGTTCGTTCTGGTCTGCACAGATGATGATAAGTGCAAAACTGCAGTTCTTCTCCATCAGATCCACTAACAGCTGATGGTGTCTCTTGCCATGAGAACACAGGGCTTTGCACATGAGAAAAGCTGAGAAGAGGGGAAACCTGATAGTGACTCCACACACTCCCTCCTCCTTTAAACTCCCTGGATGCAGGAGCATGCCAGATCGGTTGCAAGCAGCTTCCAGCAAAGATGAGAAAGTCTGCAGCAGCACCTGTGGCACGTTCTGGCTGCAGCATAAAACCTGCCTTCAGAGAGGATTTTTAGAGGTTGTAGAAGCCTAGCAAGAGTTTAGGCTCTTGTTCAGGAAAGCACTTGACCACATACTAACTCTTACTGAATTCAGCAGTATCTAAGCTTGTGCTGAGCCTTTAATGAGTTGGGTGGGGTTCAGAATGTGTTCAAATTTAAGAATGCAGCTTAAGTACATCACTGAAACAAGTCCTTAATTGTGAAAATTTCTTGTTTAGTTTGGGGGCTCTCTGCATGCAAGTAGTTTTCAAACTGTGGAAATAAGCATTGCAACAAATAATCCTACATACATTCAGGAAATGCCGACAATCCCTAAAATATGTTACTCTGAATATTAAAGGATTTCATAGTTACAGATTTAAAAAGAAATGTGCATGAATTATTTATTCCTGTTATTAAAGTATTTGTAAGCTACTGGAGTCACCCACCTAAGCCATAAGCATTCTCTATGTAAATAATTTACATTTTTGAAATTGCTACAAAATGTGTGATGACTTGTTTATGTAAAAGCTGATGGGGGACCATTGTTAGGATGGTATAACTGAAAGCCATTACCTACACAGGAAAAATAGCTATTTAACAAGTTCCATATACTTACAAGCTAGAAAAATGTTCAAATATTAATGTTCCTATAACAAAAAATAACCCAGGTTTTGTTTATATACCTGTCTGCATACATATAAACATGCACGTATGTATCTATAAATAAACACATACCTGTATATAACTGTGCAGGGAGGCTGATTTGCCTATTAGCACATTTTCACATGACTGATATTCTGAACCACTGTTAATATCGTCCTCCTTGATACAAGCATCACTTGGATATTGAATTTCTTGCCTGCTTTTTCCTCTAATTTTCAAAACATATCTCTCCAGAATCCCTTCAGGATGTACTTTTGAACCTCCTCTTGAAATGTGGAAAGAACTTCAAAGTTCTGTTAGTAATTTATGTATAGCATGATGGACTGGGGTCAGTTCACAGCTGAATTCCCAAGGCAAGAAAATTATATGATGGAAAAGACAATTTAATATAAAATGCCTCCTTGCTCAAAAGTTCACACAGAGGCAGCTCCAGCATGCCTTGTTCATGCAGGCAGTCCCCTTTGAAACAAGAGTCCTCATTGCCTTGTGATTCTTATAGTCTTTCACACCAAGGTGGATAAATGTTAAAGATGCCAGACCTCTAACCTAGCAGCAATTTATCACACTGCATTCACTGGACCTCCAATCAGACATGGTTCAAGGGAGATGGTTTCCAGTTATAATCAGACAGCAGTGTAAGAGTAGCCCCAAAGCTAAGCTGGCCAGCTGCCTGTGCGGCATACCTCCCGAAGCATTCCTCACTTTTTAGGTCTAGGATGATGCAGTAGCTGATGCACTACAGGGAGTGCCCTGCGTGCCAGAGCCTATTTCTCTGCCCTGCATGTCTGGCTTAACCACTCAATCCCATCCGGCCTTGCAGCCGAACCACATGACAGACCAGTCAGAGAACAAGACAGAATGGTCTCCTTAGCAAACGGTCCTGTTGTTGTCCGAGGCAAGCACAGAACAGGCTTGCCGGCATGGTGAATTCAGGCTGTCCATAAAGACAATGTGGTTCGGCCTCCATAACGCTCCTGTCTGCTGGTCACTGCTGGAACCAGCCATCTCAGGCAAGTGTAGGTTTTGCCCATGCATAAATAATGGCACCAGAATTTTCTTTTCTTAAATCTTTCGCTTTTGCACTTCAAAACCTAAAACCAGCTTTTTGGTATAGCACATTTGTGGATTAAACTTGATCCGAGATGTCACGGCTGGTTCATCTGGCTCAAAATCCTATACTAATCAAAATGTAATATTCAGGAATACTTGCCCTTGCAATCACCTTTGTCTTCCCCCAAAATATTTTTTTGAGCTATACAAAAATGTTAATGAAACTTTTAATTACATTCCTAAACCTACACTATGATATCTGAATCAGCTTGACAGAGTTGAAAATCAGGCCACCTATTTAAAGTGTTAAAGAAACTTTTCAGAGACAACATCTTCAAAATTGTAACCTATTTCTTCATCCCTATCTTTTAAGTATTCCTCCCACCAGCATTTTGACTCTTTTTCTGTCTTTATGTTTTTTAAACACCTAGCCAGTGTTAATACCAAAGAATAACACCATACATCTATTCTAGAATAATACAAATTTTTTTGTATCAATTATATATAAAATATGTTCTCTGGGGTAAGAAATATATGCATTTCTACACTGGCCCACACAAGCCAGTGAATTGGCTAAGTAAAATGAAAGATACTAAAAATGTAGGCAAAGAAGCACGTATGTGTACTTGCCTACACACAGCAGCTGTCGTCCACTTGAAAATTTGGCACAAAGGGCCTGATTCTGTCCAGAAGAAAGTCTTGTTACCAGTAATTTTCTTGAATTATCAAGATGATCATCACTGATGATTTGCTAGTGATAATCATATTTTTTAAATGTAAGTTATGCTTAGATCCAAATAGTGATTTAATGACATAAAACTCAGTATTAATGCTGTAATTACTTCTTTCTCTCTCTGCTGATAAGCAGATATTCATCATGGGATGCTCACAACAGCATGTCAGTCTCTCATGCCGTAAAACAAGCCATGGAAATACCAACATAGAAAAGAACTTTAAAGAGAGAATTATTAAAACTCATCCATAAATTTCATGGCTTTTCTAAGCTTAAGACCTATCATCTTACATTAACATAGTTTCCTCTGATCTGCGCTGCTTTTAACTGGAAGTGTCTCCAGCTTATTATTCAAAAGAGATATTTGCGAGGAGTATAGAATGGGAAGCACAATTAGAAAACAGCTGCTGCTTAGCATTTGCCATAAAACTTCAAGACTCCTAGTAGGTGTTCTTTAGAAAAAGTCAATTAGTAATTTAGAGCAGAACAGAGCTCATCACAATTTCTGTCCTCAGTAGCACCAGGGGAGTTCTCCTTTGATTAGAATGCTTGCAGTGGGGGCTTCCTTTGTATCCTTCATAATGGAGTTTACGTTATAAAGGCATTTTTTTAAAAACACTACAATACTCAGAACACCGATAGACAGTTCTGTGTCTCTCATCTTTATCTCAAAGGACATGGATAAAGTCTGTTGTCAAATTAGTCAGTGAGGAGGGAGGATAATCCCTAGCAGAGAGGCTGTTAGGCAGATCAAAGATGAAAGAGTGTCTAAACACACACTACACCTATGAAATTAATTGCGCTTATGCAGAAGTGCTGAACCACTAGCGTAGTCCCTCCAGCCTAGGATATTGAACTCCAGGAAACAAACTATATCCTATCTGGCAATTGCCCAGAGATTTCTTCTTAATATCTCAGCTAGGCATCCAGGGGAGCGGAAAAGCACAGGGAGTATATATTGAATACATCCATAGTCACTGCAAAAAGCAGCCCCCACTGGTTCCGCCAGCGCCGAACTTGATCAGATTGCAAGCGCTAGAATCAGGTGCAAAAGGGCTGCCACTTGCTTTCAGGTGAGATGTATTTGAAAGCATTCGCCATCCCCCGTGTACTCCTCCTGCTTTGCCAGGAGAAATCTGAGAGTAAAACTCTCTGATCACACACCGTTGCTTGAGCAGCAGAGTATAGCAATGCAACAACATGAAATCTGACCTATGTAGGCTCTGTATTAAAAGAGTAAACAAGAGAATCAGACTTGTAGGCAAAAGATACTAGGCACACTGCGCTCCACATTAGAGGCTGCTAGAAAACAATACTGATTACAAATATTAATAAATCAATCGTATTATACTAATCAATTAAAAGGGCTCCTTCAAGTATATTTCCCAGCCTAGAGATTGTTTCACTTGTACTGATACAAGTGCAGAGATACTGTTCTAATTTCTGTCTGCTTTAAACAAATTTTTTTGTTTACGAATGTACCAAGGTACGATTTATTATATCTTACATGCACTAAAGCAGTGACAGCATGCACCCATATTCAGAATATTTGTAACATCACACAGCACAAGCCACGCCAGTTTTTAAGATACTTGAATTCTCAACAGTTGGTCTCATCAAACTATTCTTGACTGCAAGCCATGATCTAAACCTTCCCATGGTTTGCTGTTGCAGCTTTACATTCAAGCTGATGAACAGTGATGCAGAATAGGACTGAGAGGCACTCTGCAAAGTTCAGAGGTTGCCCTACACTTAAGGACACAAGCTGTAGAGGAGACTTATCACCACTCTGGCTGCTTTTCCCAGGTGCCAGACACAGCAAGGATGGCTCTGCTGGTGCCCACAGAAGAGATGGTTGTGCTCAGCACTATGGGCAGAGGCCAGGCTCCTCCATGAACTCCTTATACGCCCTCAATTGCTATTCCACAGTGTCGATTATAAGGCCTTGATATCTCCTGTATGGCTCCTGGAAGGGACGAGAGGAGTCATTTTAAGCTAGCTCCTTCTCTTTGTCTTAGCAAAGACAGTAAAGGTTTGCTTTCAGTGCTTGATCTTCATCTTTGAGACGCACAGTGTCCCGCTGAGCTTATTTCAATGCTTTTGCATTTCCTGTTCAATGCACATGTGAGGCTGGAAGAGAAGATCATGAACTGACTTGGTGTGCAATTAAGTAACAGCTTCAATGCAGTACAGAGAGTGTTTCTTTCCCAGAAGTTGTTACAGAGAATCTGACATGAATTTTTATTTGAGGGGTTTTTTTTTTTTATAGAGATGATGTTGAATCAATAATTTGCTGTTGAATGTTTGGAGTGTGCTAGCAGAACTACTTCACTTGCAAATAAACTAATTTCTTACCATATTTAAAAGGTGTATAGAATAAGGAATATCCTATGGATTTCTCATTTATTAGCTGAGCAAGACACACATGCAAATAGGAATGTAACTGAAAAATAGACAGCTAAATAGTAATGTTGTTCTTTTATTTATTTACTCAGCACTTACTATCTGTGCCTGTGATTTAATTTGCAAGGATATAATGGGGCATATATAAATACTGACCGGCAGCTCTCCAGGAGATTGTCTAATATGAATTGATAACATAAGGAGTTAATAATATCTGTCCACAGGATTGTTAAGGCACACTGAACCGTGCATGTTTTCCCTCATTTGTAGCCTGAAGCTCCAACCTATGTGAAACTTTTTAAATGCTTAATTAGCGGTAATCAGGTATCAATACAGCCTCAATCTAATTGAGGGGATGGGACAGCTCTCCAGCTTGGCTGCTATTGCCGGAGGCAGAAGAACCTGCTTCTCTAATATTCAGCACTTCATCTTTATTTTTTTGTATCAGAATTTTCTGTTATTTTTCTATAAGCTTGCTAAACAAAATTGAACAAATCAAGTATTATCAGCTGAATAAAGTAACAGTTTGATACTCTGAGAAATTGGGTATGAAGAGCTAGTAAGGTGTCTTTATAAAATAATGTCATCGAAAGCACTTTATGTATTGCTGCACAATAGAACACTTTGAAAGTGTTTCTATGTCACAGCACAATGCTATTTTGCGAGACTTAAGTCCTGCAGATTAAAAAGAACCATGTTAACATCAGAAATGCATGAATGTGGATTTTAGGAAAACAAGCTTGCCATGTTTTTTTGATCTTCTCAGATTTAGGTTGCTTTCTAGTATCTCCACTGTATTTTCCTCAGCCAAGAATAATTTTGCTTGTGAAGGAATCAAAAGCCAAATTGGAAGTATGAACAGGAGGGACTATGTTTTCAGCTGTTTAAGTATCTTCTGCTCTTTTTATATGCATTGCCTTATCTCCACAGTTGGAGAAAGAGAACATAGTAGCAGGAATTCTAGTTTTTAATGAAAAGCATCTACATTATGAAGAAAACTCACTAGCACTTCATCCTGATGAGGTGTAATTTCTTCCTTTGTCATTTGTTTAAGATGCAAAATCTGAAACTGGTAGAACAAGCTGAAAAAATACATGCATCTTCAGGTAGAACTAGCCACCACAGAAGCAACTCAGTGAGATCTACAGCCATAAGAAAACAGCATGAGTCTGAATGAAACCCTTGGAGTGTAACATGCTATAAATTTATCTTCAGTCACATAGCATATTCAAAATATACTGGATACATTATTCCAAAAAGTGTGTTTTCTTTCTTTTCTAAAACAAATGGAAGATTTTTCTATTGTAGTTCTTGCATTCAGAAACCCCATAACAATTTACCAGTTGAAAAATATTTTAGTAAACTACAGCTGGGGGCTACAGTAATTGCAGATTTCTTACAAAACAAAATGTAAAACAGGAGATTTAAAGGGAATTACAAAGCAAGCTTTTAATAATTTAGAAACTTTAGATAGTCTGCCAAGAAAAGAATTCTAGACAACGTTTTGTGATATTTTATAAATTATTCTTATTCTCATTGAAAAACCTTTATGACATACTAGAAATGCTTACAGAGAATGGTTTCATTTAACTGACCATTTAAAAAATTTATTGTAGCAGTGCCACATGTGAAATTTCCACTGATGAAGAAAGTTTTATGGAGGCATAACCAGAGAAAAATGGAACTGTGTGAGCTCTATTCATAAATACTGACAGGACTGACAATCATTTCAAGACTGCTGGTTAAGTAAAATGCCACTTTTCATACAGACTACTATATTCTAGTCAAGGCTTTATGACTCTCACTCAACACTCTTTCGCACATACAACTGTCAAATTGTTGAATTTCTCTTCTGCCTAAAATCCTTCTTTCCTTTCTCTGTTCTGAATATTTTTTGTTTGCTTGTTTCCTTTTTTTTTTTTTTGGGGGGGGGGGGGGGGCAGGGGNCTTGTTTCCTTTTTTTTTTTTTTGGGGGGGGGTGGGGAGCAGAGTGGAGAGGATTTGCAGAGGTTTTCTTTGCAACGATGGAAGAATCTTAGTAAATTTTCCCCCATCTGAATAGGAAAAGAAAAGAAGAAAATCTGAAAGAACCTTCACTATTCCACACTGTAATTCTTTCAAGTGGTTAATAACAGGGTTTTATCTCCTTTCTTGTTTAAAATCAATCACAAAAAGTAAAATCTTCCAAGAAACAGTCCAGAAGTACCAGAAGGTCTCTGGTTCGGAAAACATATTATGTTATATGGTACAATTTATACTATGAAGTATCTGGGTTGTGAATAATCAATGCAGAGAAAGTATTTCTAGCAAATATCTCTAGCAAACTGGGTAATTTTACTCTAAAATATTATTTGTTTCACATCATTTTGTGTCATCTTTATGATACATCTCACAGCCGCTTGTATTTTATTATGTCATTTTCAGATTTTGCTGCTGTATATTGATGTGCAATTTGATATTAAGTACCATAAAATAGTAGGCTGTAAAGTAAATTACATCAATATCAAACAAGTGAGACATTTCAAAATACATTTATTGCCTCATCACGCACTATGATAGGCCAGAGAAGTACACTCAGCATTGATGGTTGCCCTGCTTACTTTTGGATATGCCTCTAAGTAAACTTCTATTAACATGAGTTTTTGCAACAGCCAAATGTTAATTACTTCTCAACCACCTGTGAAACTGCTTTTCTTAAGGCATCACATTAAAATTACATTAAAGCAGATGTATTCCCTCTTTAAGTTAAAAAGCCCATATTGAAGGCATGGATTTTCAAGCAGGATCTACAGCCCATCATTCCACCAAAAAAGGCTCTCAGAAATAAGATCACATTTTACTTTACCTGAGTAAAAAATGCAGAAAGATGAAAGATGCTTAGGCCATTTTTTCAGCCTCTCTTGGCCCAACATAAACGAATCCTCTGAAATGAGAAAGCCCTCTGGTTGTATTGCTGTTCAACTTGCTGCACAAGGGTTTGAATCTGGGTCTGCGACCATTAACTGCCTCAGCACCTTGCTCTGAAAGATTACCACAGACAGACAGTCTTAATCAGGGAACTTAGATGAGTGAACCAGCACCTATCCCATATTCACATGGGGTTACACTAGCACCTCTTGCCATGAAAAGAATGGGAACTCCTGGCTTCTGCAACCTCCTGCCTCAGGCAAAATACACTCAGGAATGCACGTTGAGCTGTGTGGCTACAGATCACCTGCTGTATGTCTAGCACAAAAAGGATCAACCATCTTGCAAGTTGATTTAAAAAACCTGGAAGTTACATACAATAATCAGTTCTCTGAAGGGCTTGAATTTATATGAAAAATGAGACTGAACATATGCATAGAAACTGCTTGCTGAGTTAAAACATGATCTTTGAATCAGCTCAAGATTAATTTGTTCTGTGACCTCTTTCTTTAGTTTCCATAGCTCTGAAAGTGGGATAATGTAATTTTCCCAAAATTTCATTATTTAGGGCCAGCTTGTGACCTATGTCGTGTCCAGGTAAGAAGGTAAGTAGTAATAAAAACTTGGTTTTACTACATCTTAAATGCAGAAATTATTGGGAGAGGGTGCAAACATGCACAATTCTGGAAGAATGGTGGCCCCATCAGCAAGAAGGCCAAAAAGTCTCACTGTTCATATAGATACGTGGTTAGTCATTATTACCTTGAACCTACATGGAAACAAGGAGAGCTATGACTTTCTGGAACAGAGCACTATCCTCTAGATATTCATACAGTCATCCAGCTTTGGCTTAAGTTTTTATAAAAGTATGAAGACATCAAGGTGCTGTAACAGTCCTAGAGGTAAACAGAAGAATAAAAATATGCTTTTTCAGAAAGGTCAATCATTTACTATAATTGTTTGTATTTTTATATTAGAATGCTGCATTTAACTTTCTTGGCAAATTTTCATAAGATCCCTCAGACTCCTCCTNGACAAAGTTACATTCACGGATTTGGCAGGCATCAAGCCAGCCAAGCTCTGCACAAGCTAATAGTCCCCTCTGAGATGCCCTAAGCACTGTCCTGTGTTAATGTGGTTAAATAATTTCCAATCAAGGTGGGCATCCTTGTCGTTACCCAAATGCAGATTTCATACTCATTTGCATTCAGGCTGGAAGACACCTACATGTTTGGCTTGCACTGCATACCTAAAACACCAATGAAAGTCTGCAGCTATTATATCCCAAATAGGTTATATGCGTACAGAAGTGACTATGCAAAAATGCAGAACATAGGCAATGTTTAGCATTTTGCACAGCTAATTATACACTTTGCTCAGTATTGTTAAAGTGTACCTCTCAGATACAGTGAAAAGTTGCTCAGATGAGCAGGCAAGAATTGCTTAGACACACACCATAGATTAAAATGGCAAACTGCCACATTCTTTAGCACAGAGGCACAGTACTATAATCCTACCAGGCCTAAATTGAATCCAAGGCAGGTTTATAGGATAATACAGCGAAGGAGAAGGGGTGAAACCAAAATCTTTTTGTCTACTCAGCTTATGTGTTGTGCCAAGAGCTAGGAATTGTCTCCTCTACGACCAAAGGTCTGGCCTCTACGCAAAGCTCGCCCATCCGGAAACCTGTTG
>WAAD01018466.1:5784-58979 GCA_013389945.1 Fregata magnificens | reverse complement strand
ATTATTGTTTAGTTCCCCATCATTTTGGTTACACAAAGGCCTTTTGTTGGCTACACCAATAAAAAGGCTGTTGATTCCCCTTCCTCCTCTCCTCAGGTTTATGGGATTCTCAGCTCCATAAAGGATTAACACATACCACCAAGAGACATGGAACAGATGTACTTAGAATTCAAAAATACACTAAAGTCAAAAGGAGCCTAGGAATAACTCCACAAATTAACCATTGTCCTATCTTTAGGACAGCAAAAGGCTTTATCCATTCATCGCAGCTTGAAGTGGCACTGGAAGTAGACTACCTACATATTAGTTTCTATTCCTGCATGATTATTTACATGAAATTGAGAGTTAATAGGCAGGACTTAAAACAAATAAAATCCCACAGAACGATGTGCACAGCCATTCTCCTAAAAAGCAGGAATTTACAGGTAGTAAGACAGTGCAAGGAACTGATTCTTGCTCACTCAAATATTGGATGATTGCTTTAAGATTTGGCCTACTTAAGACACCAGTATTCATTTATAATCCTGCATTGGAAACCTTATTTCTTGTTTGAATTTGACCTAATTCGATGAACAGTTTCAGATCATATTTCCCTGTATAGACTATTCACCAAGGGGAAGACATGCCCAACTCTGAATATTAAAATTGTGAGAAAAATATCTGAATATCTTCCTCCAAGAAAGCTCAGGAGAGAATACATTCTGGTGTGGAAATTCTTCTGACCTTTTGTTAAGCATTAATATTAAAAACTTACAGAAGTGGGGTGGTTTTCTGGCCTTTTTAGTCACTTAGCAGTTGAACTTTTTCTTTTCCCCCCTCTTTTTGCACACTGGCAACTCCCAAGTACTACCTGCTTGCTGTTTTTCAGCCCCAGAGCACTCTGTCCCCCTGTACAGCATTGCACTGCTGCACATCCATCATTTTTCATCATACAGAGCTCTAACATTCGTACTGCAAATCTGGCTTTGCATTTCATTCAAACTGACAAAGTACTGTGGTTAATTTTTTTTCCCCCCTCCTCTTCTAATGGTCAGTTTTACAGTAGGCCACTGGTTCTCAGAGATGAAGAGATAAAAAGAACAATAATCTAAGAAGCCATGTTATGCATTCTCTACTACTAAAGAACAGTTTAAATGAAGAAATCATGTAGAAGCACAAAAATAAGCATTCACTTATAGACTAACATCTCATTGCTTGAGCTTTGACTAAGAGCTTCCTGCAACAACCTATTTAGGTAAGACAGAAAACAGATGAAAGTATTGTTCCTGTAAAGCCTGTAGATAATGCTATATGTGCTAAAACACCGTTTAACATTTCATCTATTAACTATTCATAGACAGACATCTTACAGATTATTTTTGTAACAATTTCGCTGCTATAAGTGTGATAGAAAAAAATTATGTGAACTATACAGTTCTTGAAATAACTAAATATATCTATTGCTCTACCATTTCAATCAATCTCATTTTTGGTCCCTTTGTCATCTAACCCTTAGCTAATTATTGCACCACTAGCTTTTCTGACATCATTTTTGCTAACTGCTGAAGGTCACTTCTAGTTACATGGCATCACATAGTTTATGTCTGTTTTAGCAAAAAATTAGTCTTCCATTAGGCTTGATACAGAGCTTGAACACTAAGATTGCAACCACCTCTATCTCCAACTATTAAAGAGATTCTGTTGCTGTTTGACTGTCGGACAGAGGAAAATTCACTATTGATTGTCTACTATTCTTCCTTGTAAGATTTAACACTGAAATCGGTTATAATGAAAAACCAGACAGACAAAATTGAACTTCAAATATAAACAGAGAAGAAAATTGGGTCAAGTATCAGTCTATCCTTTTTTAATTCCCCAGAGGTAATTATATATTCTTATATAATTATAGCTTTCTGATCCACAAATCTATTGTATAAGCAACCAGATACAGTATAAAAATATTCAGTATTAAATACATCTGGAAAATCTGCACAGAATTCCTAGAATAAGGGCAAGAGGAATGATGTCACTTAGAAGTGCCACATACAGTAACTGACGGTTAACATTTATCCTATCTTAAAAAAAACTGTGCTGCTGAATTGCCAAGAATATTTTTCTCAGTTCTCAAAAAAGTTTTCATGTGTGATTAGATCAAATTTTGTCCTCTAGGTAAGTTTAAAAACACAGGATATTCAACAGGAAGAGTTAGTTTTAACTGGGAATCTGACTGACTGGGAACATCTTTTTACAAAGTGGCTCTTGATGAATAGATGTTTTCAGAAAAAATCAAACCACCACTTAGGTGGTAATGACCGGGAATGTGGCAATTTCGACTCTGGTGGTCTGTGAAAAGCAGCTTCCAGCCTTTTAAAACCTGTTTGAGTATTGAATCTGCAAGCTGAGATAATGCAAGACACCACTTCCAAGTGATGGCTTAGTCAAAGCATTAGAGAGTGATTACTTCTATCACTTCTGCTGAAAAAGCTAAACTAGCTGTAAATGAAGTGCCTCATACTTCAGCAACAACTGCTGATCTTACAATACAAGCACACTGAATGCTACATTTGACTACAGGTAGTAAGTTCTCATCTAAGAAGTAACCACAGTTCCAACCTTCAGATGGGAATCGCAGTCAAGCAGCACGCCAAGAGCTTGGAGGGAACAATAAATTCAGAGTGAGCATTTTTGGTGCCTCAGTTTTATTCCTCCTTCATTTATCAAATATTCAGTAAAGGGTTGGGTTTCTAGTTTTGATGGCAGTACCTAAAATAGGATCTTGAAACAGCTGTTTTCATATTGCATATGGTGGATTATAGAGCACATCATTTTTACTATTGTAACCAAAATGATGGGGAACTAAACAATAATGAAATATAATATAATGTAGGCTTATGATAATTTGTGAAAAAGTAACTATAGAAACATGTTATGCACCAGCAATGCTGCTCAAGAGTCCACCCAACCCTTCACATCTTGATTTAAATATCAAGGATTTAATCAATATGTAAAATGTGACTGCACCACATGGTATTAAGATCAGAGGTAGTATGTTTTGTTCTTTAAGGAGGAGCAGGTGGACAAGGAACAACTTGGTCATTTCATCTAAACAATAATATGGCATAGTGAAATGTAATCTTTCTGTCTTAGAACAAAGACTTTGGAGTGAATAATTGCCTGATTGTGTTAACGGTCCGTGAAGGGCCATTTAGCGATGCCAAGTTTAAGTGAACTTAGAGGAGAGGTAATTCCGGCAGGGGGAGATCGCGACCACCGACTCAAGGACCACCCACTCAAGAAACCCACCGACCCAAAAGAACAAGGAAGTAAAAGTCTCAAAAATCATAGTGGGCATGCGTAGTCATTTGCATGGTAGGCGAAGAGTCTTTAACCAATCATTTAGTAGAAGGATAATGAATATGTATTGGCTATGTATCCGTACATGTATAAAAGATTGTTTCTTAAACTGATTGAACGAACACGATCTTGGGAGGAACTATCCCCCGTGTTCCCGGCGCCGTGAATAAAGAATGCCTGCCTTTTAACACTACATTGGTGTTACGAGGTTTATTCCCGATTTCGGTGACGCTATCTTATCACTATAGGCATACCTGATAGAAGTAAGCACACTGCCAGTGTTAAGTAAATTGTCTGCTACAAATAATCAGTCAGCAGTTAATTGCAGGAAAAACAAGCAGGCCCATGTTATTGGAAGGACCAATGACTTCATATCCAAGTAGCATTTACAGTCATTTCCCTCAATGCTGTTCTGAATTTTACAAACACTTATGTCTTTAAACAAAGATAACATAAGAAGTCTAAAGCTGAATAATATCTTCAAGATTACTACCTAACTCACAGGCATCATGAAAAATTCTTTGTATTAGCACCTTAAAAAAACCCCAGAGTTTATTTTTATTTTAGGGAAAAAAGATACCCTGGAATTCAATGTTCAATTATTCCTATTAAAAGGGTTACCTACTACAAGAAGCAAGGCAATGTATGGGCTATCCAGAAATGGACCTGTGTTCTCATAAGGATTAGGTAGTTGAGCACAGATTTGTTTCATTTTTGTTTTAATAACCAATACAACAGTTCCAGACCCCTACTTCTCAGCCTTTGCTTTCTCTAGTTCCATTTTGATAATTTTGGTTCTTTAGCTCAAAGAACTGATTTGCTAAGAGTCAGTTGCTGTATTGCTTCACTGCCTCTAAACAGTGATACCGTAATTGTATTTTTAAAAAGCTGAATTTTTATTGGCAACTGCAAATCAGTATTGAGAATAGTTTCTGCAAGAACAGCACAGGAGAGTAGGGTGATGGGGTATTGGCACCAAGGTGGTAGGTGGAGGAGGGGGTTGGTTTGAGAAAAGTTCTTTTGGATGAATCCTACATCAGCAACCTTAATGCAAGTCAGATAAGAGTACCAATCTCTAGCCAGGTATGGTTTTATAGTACCCACGTTGTATTTCATTAAGTATTACCATTTCTTACAGAAGCTTCATTAAAAAATAAGCATTTAACACTTTCATTACAAGTTTGATTTAATGACTAGCAATATTTTACCTGTACACTGTTCAAGGTAAGAGCAGACAGGGCATTGAAACCATTATAATGGCCCTACATTGAGAAAATATCTTAGTCCTGAAGTCACTGTTATGTTTCTACAGTAAAAATCACTGTCAAAAGACCTTACTACTTGTCCAGTAATAGATATAAGACACAAGCAAGCTCAAACTGAAATGCAAAATGAAGTAAAAAAGTTTACTGAAGTATCTAAAAGATGATAAATACTTTGGTAGGTCAAGGGAGGCAATTCTCCCCCTCTGCCCCACTCCCAAGACCCCACCTGGCATACTGCAGCAAGCTCTGGGGTTCCCAGAGCAACAGTTTTAAACTGAGACTAGATTTAGACTGACTATAAGGAATTTCAGACACACACACAATGAGGGTTGTGAGACACTGGAACAAGTTGCCCAGAAGCTGTGGATGCCCCATCATTGGAAGTGTTCCAGGTCACATTGGAGGGGCCTTTGAGCAACCTGACCTAGTTAAAGATGTCCCTGCCCATGGCAGGGGGGTTGGACCAGGTGATCTTTAAAGATCCCCTCTAATCTAAATCATCCCATGAGTCTAACAGTAAAAAGCTAGGCTTAAGCTATGATCATTCCTAAAAAGTCACAACAGTTGAATGACTATTTGCTTAAGTTGCAATATAAAACAACTTGCTTCCTAGCAAAAATATGTAATTTCTGTCTACATTTTACTCATTTAAACATTAAAATAATCATTTATGGAAAAAAGTAATCTCTTGCACAAGGAGTACTTCAGCTCACTAAAAATCTTTTCTAGATATGCTTTTACAAGATACATGGGACTAAAATCTCATGTTTAATTATTTTGAGAGCAAGAGACACTTAGGAAGAAGAGACACTCACTATGAGAGTGGTGAGGCACTGGAACAGGTTGCCCAGAGAAGTTGTGGATGCCCCCTCCCTGGAAGTGTTTGAGGCCAGGTTGGATGGGGCTTTGATCAACCAGGTCTAGTGGAAGGCATCCCTGCCCATGGCAGGAGGGTTGGAACTAGATGATCTTTAAGGTCCCTTCCAACCCGAGCCATTCTAACCCAAGCCATTCTATCAGTCTATGTCAGGATTACATTTCACATGTAATTACGTCATCCACTGTCTGCTGCACACAAAAAAATTATGCCACGCATGTTTTTCCACTCATTGGGAAACTATATGGTAATTTGGCATGGAAATTAAGTTTGGGCTTGTTGAGTCTTCCACATATGTGATGGGGAAAGCATTCAGGCTCCAGAGGCAGAAAGTTTAAATTACTTTTTTTTTATCTCTCAGACATGGCATCTGAACCAGAAGAGAAACTGCATGCCTATCTGCTTTAGCACCTTAAAAAGAAAAAAGAGCATTTGCCAGCAGTGTGAGATCTCCTGCTGGAAAACACTTGAGAAGTACAGGAGACCAGCACTGGGACCAATGATTCCATCAGGAAATTGAGAGATTCCACCGAAATCTCCCCCATTCCTAGCAAAAGTAATTAGGAACAACTGCAGTTCTTCAGTCTTGCATTTTTACTTTACTTTGTTCACTAAAATCCACCGCCAATCCTTGCACATTTAAATTTAGTTTGGTGATTAAGTATTTTTAATAGTTCAATATTTTATATGACTTAAGACATAGTTTTAAGTAGCACGACAATATCAAATCACTACTTTTATCTGCTGTTCTGTTCGTTACTTTCATACTAAATCACCAGATCCTGTTAGCTTTCATACTGAACACTCCACAGTTTAGTCCAGGTCTCAGCTGTGCTACATTAGAAAAGTTTTACATTTAATTTTCCCTAAATTCACATTTTCCCTTGCATAGTACTTTAGCACTACTGCATCAGTAAACCATGGAAGAGTAGTAGCTGACAGGAGAGTGGGGAAATTTCTACAAGTCTATACTTATTTATAGTACCTGTGTTACCTGTTTATTTCATGTGAATTCATATTAATTTAACATAGCTCTAAAGGAAAAAAGAAAAAGAATATGGAGAAATTTAATAAACACTGCATTAGTTATTGGGATTTCAGAAATTTGAGAGAGAATTAAAAGATGAACTTAAAATTTCATACCACACTAAAACCCACAGATGAAGAATAGAAGAAACAGGGATTATTAAAATGGAAGGCATGTGTATTAGTCCTTCTTTGGAAGCATAATAAGTAGAGCCACTTTTTGCATAAAAGTTGTTTTGGTTTGTTTTTTTTAATTTTCCTTAGAGTTGCATAGCAATTATCACCTCTCAAGCATAACTTGTTATCACCCTACACTGAAAAGCAGCTAAGAAACAGCATATCTCATAACACAAAGTGACCAGCCATCACATAAACAATACTATGTTTCCACATCATATTTTCTCACTTCTCGTAAATAACTGCTTTTCATTCATTTCATTCTTTGGTGCTTGAAGGTAGTATTCTTGCTTGTACACTCTTGCTTCACTTCTGAAAACTCCCCACCACTGGGAGGCTCTACATCCATCCATAATTTCTGCTCCATAATTGCTCCAAAGACAAGACATCTATTGCTGCTCATTACCATTTCTCATTGCTGTGTATTTCTTATGCATTTTGAAAGCATCTTCAATTATGTAATCATTAGTCTTGGGGTCTTCCGCAAGAGAGCACCAAACCAGTTAAAAAAAATCATTCACAAGAGACTTGCCTATAAAGGTGTCTGGTACATCTGAGAATTTAAAGAGAAATTTAAAGGGATTTTTAGGAGCCTTTTTGAATTTCTTATACTACTGCCACATTTTTTTCATTCCACCCCACACATGGATACAGAAGAGCACCTGAAGAAGGTATCCAAAGGCTGAGCAGCAACAGAGGCTTATGAGCAACATCCCTGCGTCAGGCACTAACTGGCAATTTTCTCAGTGCTGGCACTACAGCACCAGGGGACCACGACACTTCCAGCATGCCAACGTGCTCCACAGCTGTCCTACCAGAAAGTAGATATTTACTGCTCAATTTATTACTGTTAATCTAGACTAACAAAATAATTAAGTGGGCATAGCGTTCTCTAATAAGTACACTCACTTATTTAACATGTACCTGGTTGCCACTTAATCTTTTACTTCAACTTCTCACAGATATTTGATTTAGCCATGCAATACTTCCTAAGGGTTTCTTTATTTTTATCCCAAATTCTACATGCACATGCTTGGCTTCTCAGGGGTTTTTTTCGGTTGGGTTTCAGTTTTTGGGTTTGGGTTTTGGGGTTTTTTTGTTTGCTTGGGGGTTTTTTTGTTGGTTGGTTTTGACTGGGGGTTTTTTTTGGGGTGGTGGTGGTTTTTTTTTGCTTTAAGTTACAAGCTAGAGTTTTCCTTTTCTTGTCTGAACTTGCCCCCCCTCCTTCAGCAGGCCCTTCAGGTGGACTTTGTTAGCTCAATTTGAGCTCTTAAGTACTTTAAACTCCTCAGCTACTAAATATTTCTCAATGGCTACAGTTATCCAATTCAAATGCTTGTTGAAAGCCTTAGTAAAAATCAGATGCCATTTCCAACATAGACATAGTACTGAAATAATTTCCCTGGGTTTTTTGGGTGGTTTTGGTTTTTTGTTTTGTTTGGTTGTTGGGGTTTTTTTTACACACTCTTAAATATTTAATTTTCTTGTTAAATGGAGTTTTCCGTGAATTAGACACATTTCTTTTCAGTTGTAGCTTTGCTACTGGTTTTGTCAGCTATGACAGACATCACATATCTGAGCCACTCATTCAACTGTGAGACCTAAATAATGATTTCTGCAAGAATTGTCGAAATATAATTTCTATTATTTACCTTTGAAACCCCATAGGGAAGGAAAGATTGAATAAGTATGCACATAACAAAACAAGAGGTAAGAAAGCATGTATGATGTTTTGCTGCCTAAGGAAAGAAGCTGTACACATTACTTTTTCTTAGATAAAAGTACTACAAATTCAGCCATTGCCAAAATTGGTACTATATTTCTTTTTCATTCTGGTCTATGACCTATAGGCATAAGTAGCAAGTAAAACAGGACAATGAGATAAAGTAACTAAGTACACAACCCAACTACTTGCAAATGTTCCACCAAAATATTCTCATGAGCTATAGGTTAATGCTATTTCAGTGCTTCCACATTTTTCTTCAGTTTTTCTTTGCATTTAAGTTCAGTCAATAGTATTTGACTAGCATCAGTAAATAGGTACTGATCAACTTAATTTAGTACAGACAGTAACTATGCTATTTCCACTGTATTTTACTCCCTTGAAGCCCATCCTTAACTGACTACAAATTACACCATCTAGACCAGATCTCCAGTTCTAAATCTCCATGATGTTGAGCATCTTGGCCACTAACTAGCAACTCAGGATGCTGAAGTTTAACGTGCATAAGCCTGGGTCGGCATCAGAAAGTGCAAAACCCAAGAGCTTTGTACACTGGCTGCCAGTGCTTCTGAACTAGAGAGAAATACTGTTCTGTAGCTATTGGTTCACCTGACAGCCAAGCTGTCTACATGGTACAAGTGTGTGGTTCAGCTTCTACTGCTTTTCTATTTCTGAACTACTATAATCCAGTACTTCGTGAAAGGACCTCCCTGCTACACAAGGACAGATCTGCACTGTATCATCAGTACAGTTACAGTTGGTATCTGACTATCATGCCTATAGCCCCTAGACATACAGGAATAGACAGACAAGAAGTTTTGCATCAAAAAGATTTCTTGATGGAAAAAGATGGCAGGTATGTCATTAAACCAATGCATGGCACACCTCTCTATATATGCGCGTGTGGAAAAAGGATATCACTGCTCTTTCCAAGAGTGATCTTTACTGCAGATCAACACTGCACAGGGCAGAGGTCTCAGTTAAGTAAGGTGCTGAGATACCATACTGTCCTGTGCCATACTTCAAGTACCCTCAGAACAAAGATGTCTTAACACATGTAGATCTAAACACAGCTCTGGCCTCTTGGTATGCTTGCAATGAATGTTCTTGCTGCATTTCATTTTGATTAATTGCTCAGGAATCAACATAAGCCAAGCATTTACAATTAATCAGTGCTGGTCAACAAAACAGCAAGCCATGCAACCCAATTTGGGGTAGCAGCATATATGTCTCTGAAATAAGGTTTTGCTTTCATTTACCATTCCTCACATGATTCATTAAAACAATAGTTAGCAGTACCATCTAGCCTTCCCCTAGCTATTGAACTCAAGGTGCTTAGGTAAACATTTATATTTGTTTATCAATTATTTACATACTTGTCCCATTTACCTTTTAAAGAATGGTGAGGTGTTATTTGCTGCTGTTATGCTATACAGACTTTCTTCTTAATTAGGTTATGATTTTTAAAAGGAGCTTAAAGGCAGATATATATATGGATTTTTTCAATAAGATAATCAGCAGTCTATTCATTTCTACCTTCATCTATCCATTCCACAATAAAAATTATCACTTTCTAGGGTAGCTATTAGCAAAATAGTTCTGAGCTAATGTTTTGACATATTGCCTTAATGGCAACAAGTCATCAATTGAGCTATTTCAACCAGACACCATGAAAAGGCTTTTAACATACAACAGACTTTTAATATTGTTTCCCTGGAGAAAACAAGTAAGCCTGACTGGAGTTCTCTGCAGTACATAAATATTTTAATACATTGAAGAGGCTGCTGCTGAATATATCTGGACTGAAAAGATTAAGCAGACAGACACAGTTAATAAAAAATTACTGTCACTTTCCCTAAATGGAAGCTTTTGCTCTTCAAAGCTGAAGGTACTTATAGTACCTTCAATGTCAATATCAATGTCTTTGAAGATATCTTAGAGTAATTTCACAAGAGTGTCAAAAGGACAAACTTATTACAATAAACCTTATTTTAAATGTTGTTGCAAGCTAGTCTGCTTAAAACTCAGAATAAGTCATTTTGTTCCTTGAAAGCATGATAAATAAAAATGTTGAATTTTACTCAGACCCAATAAATGATACTTAATCACAAGAACTTAAACTCACTTTAATAGCAATCAAAAATCTAGCATGACTACTGTATGTCTCTCCAGCTGATCATTACATCAGCCTTTAAGAAGAGAGCCCATTTCCCTTTTGCTTAGTTACAGTGGATGACAAATACTGCTAACAAATAATTCAATACAGGCCATGGCCTGAAGCATCACACCAGGAATTTATTTAAATCTCCCACTTATTCACCTTACAAGAGTGCTCTGTCAGGCAGGATTTCCAGTCCTACATGACACCCTGCTCAGAGAGCTGAGAAATAAGAGTTGTTGTATCCACAGATGAGACCAGAAACAGTTTCTGTTTTCAGTACAGCACTCAGTTGCAGGTGGAAAGGGATTTCAAGTGTGCCATCTTGTGCCACAGACAAACCACACAAACACCGAATACAGTGGTGGAATTGGGAGTCAGGCTTGGGCAACACTATGCACATGTTCACTGTACCCAGTCACTGTGTGTGATCATACGCACACGTGCCTCAGTAAAGCAGACACCATGCCCTTTTAAAATACAACCTTGTTGAATATTGATAATTACATAAAGTGAACCAGAGTTCAAAAACTTTCCTGTCCCCAAAACTGTAACACAGAAAGCCTCAACCCAGTGAGAACATCAGTAAAAATATTTTAAGCCAACACAGCAAAAAAGTTGGAATATCTTGGTTTCTTACTTTTGAGTCTGAACTTTCTTTTGCAAGATCCATTTTTAAGTGCAGAAACATCCAACTGTCAGTCCATCTGCATGTGAAAGAGCAAATCTAAATGCAGATGAGCAAATACTAAAAATACTCTATTTATTCATGCCCTAGGTGTTAAGGAACACCCTGGTATGCATGCCCTTCTGCCAGGGTTTGACTTGGGAGCCAACAAGTCAATGGAGAACAGCTAGAAGATCTGTTGAGAGATCTGAAATCTGTGGATTAGAGTCACATTTCTTAGCAGAGGCTTTCAAAAGGGTCTTTGCAGGAGTGGCTGAGAGGTGAGACACAAGGTATAGGATAGTTAGAAAAAAACAGTACAAATCAGGATATATGTGTATCTAACATTAAAATTACATACCAGAAATAAGACATTCCTAGTCCTATTCTGTGTTAGGGCTTTCTCCTTCAAATACTTCAGGAGGAGTATGCCAATACCACTACCGTCAACATAACAGTCAACTAAGACACAGCAATAAAAGGGTAAAACTTGATCTTTTGTCTAAAAAAGGCAAACAATTTGCCAAGGAACAGATGCATATTTGTGATCCCAGGTAACTACTGCAGACTGACACGAGACCAGAAGCAACCTATAGGACTGAACCCAATGTTTCCCACACAAGAGGGCTGGGAAGTGATTGTAGCATCCTTTCACTTAAGAATTTCTGCTTCAAAGCAGCAGAAAAACATTACTGAAGGCACTCAGTATTTAAATATAATAAAGTTCCTAGCTGTTTATTTAATAAAAATCCCCTTCTCTTGTTTAACATCATGCTTACAAGTGAATTGAAAACCATCAATCAGCATGCTCTGTACAACTATTGTTCCATCAGTGTCAAGATACCAATTTGCAATACCAAGTTTTTCAGTACAAATGTGTCTGCTTGTCTTCAAGCAAAGAGGAGAAAACTAGACAAACACACAACTACAAGAACAGAATACCTGAATTTTGTTACAGCAATTGGCTTTAAAAATTCCAGCACCGTAAATACATTCAGTTTGACTTCTTGATAATGGTAATACATGGAACAGAAATTGTCTCAAGGCTTTAAAAGTAAAAAAGATGTAAGCTGACAGGGCACATTTTAAAATAATTCTTCAAAAGTTCTCAACACAGGAACATACTTGCAGAAACCAGAAAGGTAAAAGTAATTTGAAGAAGCAAACTCTATAAAGGAACTAGATAAATTAGCATAATGAATTTAATTGTTTGGTGTTTTAATCCTTCCTAGAAAGCCTTACAGATTTCCCCTCCAAAGGGGGAATCAGGACTCCAGGAACACTACAGGACTTTCACCTTGTTCTTATTCTCATCTCCCTCAGTAATGTGCCTCTGGCTGGTCTTCTCTGGAAATACAAACACAACCGTCATTTCTGAGTGAATGATTCATCTCTCATCTTTCTATTCTGACATCTCCTTATGGCTGTTGATATTTCAGCTACAGCTCAATAAGGCAAAAATGGAAATCCTGACCTTCCCACCCAAGTTAACTCTTTTCCGAGTCATGCAAGGCAGTACGCTGCTCCCTGTCACTCAAACTCATCACTTGCATGTCACTGCCAATTCTTTCCCTCCCATCCAGTATCTGGTTAAACCTTCATTATTATGCTTGCTACCTTTCAGGTCGGGCTTTCCTATCCATCCATGCAACAAGTTTTCACAACCACTATTCTCATCACAATACATGGATATACTGTAATACACTCAACGTGGTCTAGAAAAACACTGCCTTGCTTCACTTTGACATTTAAAATGCATCCGTAAACACCACCTTCCTGATTTATTGTTTTGATCATTAAAGTGTTTTCTTCCATAATCCTTCACTACCTCTCTTGTTGAAAGATTGGTGCTACACACAAGCTCCAATGCACAGTACTTGTTACTGGTTATTCAAAGCCAATACTAGAATATTGCTTACAATCCTATGAAGCAAATCTTCACTGACTCGCTTGTTAATATTTCCAGTAAGTCCTTTTCCCCCACCATGTATTGGTATTCATACCAGGGGAGAGCACCTGGTCATTTGCAAGCCAGTTCATTGACCAGGCCTCCAACTTCATTGACAGCTCTCCCCATGCTTTCCCTTATTCGCCACTACCTTAACTTAAATGTAATCTCTTTTTAAGAGGAGATTATTTTTAAATGCAAGTGTGTATAATGAAAACACAGAAGTTGCAGTTGAGGTATGGCAATCTTCACTGGTCCCAGCTGTTGCTGAGCCAACTACTGCATCACCATTGCCACACACACAAAATAAAGCAAGTTACTGCATTCAAAGATGAAGAAGGACCAGAAATTGAGACTGATGGGCCAACTTCATATGTCACACACTAGACCAGGCACGTGACAAGGAAAGGATGGGGATGGAGGGGGAACAAATTACTATTCTGAAGGAGAAGAATGTCTGTAAGGAACAAGGACATAAAGGTAAGAATGAAAGCAGGCAGACCAAAAGAGCAACTCTTTTTACAACATAAAAGGCAAGTAGTGAGAAAAGAAAACATAAGATAGTGGCTGCACAGAGAAAGTGAAGACAGGCAATGGTTCCATGTTTGCCAGAAATCTCCCCTTTCATTGAATCTTCACAGGTAAGTGATTTTAAGCCAAACTCCTATTTAACAATGATGGGAGCCAAAAAGAATAGAAAATGCAAAGAAAGGAAAAAACAAAATATGATAAAGTTTGAAGTGGAAAGGTCCACCAGGGTGAAAGGATGTTCAGATCAGAGATAAGCTGCACAGAAAGACAAAACAATAGCTCTGATCTGTTCAAAATCAACAGGAATCTTTTGAATAGTTTTAAGTCAATCAGATTTTGGTTTGGAGGAAAGGACAGAGACAAAGAATAAATAAATTTAAAGGTGAAAATGAATTAGAAAGAAGGACCTATCCTGAAGGAAGTTGAAACAGACTGGAACACTGATTTTATCCATTCTTATTACTAGTTTCATGAATTTCTAGATAAGTTATGTCTTCTGCAATTAATATTTCAACTGTATTCTTTCATCAATATAAATACAGTAGAAATACACAGTAATTATACTAGCAATGTCAGTCACCATTATCTTAATTCAAATTCATTTACTCAACAAGTCTCTCCTTTCCACATAAAGTGAGGACAAAAACCCTGTGACTACCAAACTAAAATTTCAAACCCATCTTCATACACCTTTTTAAGTTTAATTACAATCCAAATTCCTAAATGTAACAGAAAAGACGTGATCCATAGATAAGTTACTATCACATTCAAAAAGTGTAATAAAAATGAGATACTAAAGCTTTGAAAACTGAGACAGCCCGATTTCTCATTTAAAACTACATCTGCTACATGCATTCTTTATTTTCAAGCCTTGTTCAACATTTCCTAGGACTTACTGATAATTTTCTCCTCTAAAAATATCCAAAAATCTTTTACAACAAATGCTGAACAAAATGCTGCATATCCCTTCTGAAGAAAGCTCTCACACAGTACAATTAGAAATGTCAATCTGCAAATGTCAAAATATCTCAAAAATAAACCATTTGAAATTCCAGAAATTTAAGTGTTCCAGCGCGTTGATCTGAACATTTTCTTTCAAGTCAACAGAAAATGGCACCCTGTCTACAGTGAGGCTTTTCAGTTTGATACCTCTATCCTGTCTTAACTATTAGAGCCACCCAAATTGTTTTCCTTGGTACACAACTAGCTGATCAACAGATTATCAGACAGAATTTAGGCAAATTAAAAAACTCCATCACTTGGTGACAGAAGGTCTGTTCCTCCAGTGCTCACCCACAGGGGAACACAGAGATGCAGTCTGAGCTATCAGGACATAGAGAAGATTGTTTCATGGAACTCGTTTGAAACAGCACATTGAGTCAGCTCAGCATAGCAAAGCTATACTCGAAGTGCAACAGTGAAGCCTTTCCCTCTATTTTCTTGACAGGCAAGTACCAGACTTTATTAGCAAGTGATCTCAGAAACTTGTTTCTAGTCTTAAAAGCCAAAATACACCTGTACTTTATGTGTCCTGCTTTTGGCTGAGATAATTTTCTTCCTAGTAGCTGGTATAGTGCTGTGGTTTGGATTTAGGGTGAGAATAGTTGATCACACACTGATGTTTTAGTTGTTGCTAAGTAGTGCTTACACTAGTCAAGGACTTTTCAGCTTCTCATCCCCCACCAGCGAGAAGCTGGGAGGGGGCACAGCCAGGACAGCTGACACAAACTGGGAAAAGGGATATTCCATACCATATGATGTCGTACTCAGTATACAAACTGTGGGAAGTTGGCCAGGGGGGCAGCGATCGCTGCTTGGGGACTGGCTGGGCATCAGTCGGTGGGTGGTGAGCGGTTGCATCACTTGTTTTTCCTGGTTTCTGTTTTTCCTTTTGTTTCTCTCCCTCTCTCGTTGTTTTCCTTTTCATTACAATTTTTTATCATCATCATTATTTTAATTATTAAACTGTTCTCATCTCAACCCATGAGTTCTCACTTTTACTCTCCCGATTCTCTCCGCCATCCCACCAGTGGGCAGAGTGATGGGGGGAGGGTGAGCAAGCAGCTGTGCGGTGCTTCTTCGTTGCTGACTGGGGCTAAACCATAACAGTATGAAAGAAATGACTTTGGTTCAGACATGCAAGTCTAAATATTACTTTTTCTCCAGAACTGAGCCTGTGGATTCAGTTCTGCAGGCTTTTTATTCAAGGAAATCTGTTTTATTTGTTCCCCTAGAAGTACTGGTATAGCTAACACTACTCATTTCTACAAATATTTGCATAATTACAATATAGATATTGCTTCAGCTGGAAGTCATACCTATATGAATCCATGTCTGTAACAAGAATGAGTGTTTCTATCCCCCCACCCCAATATCCTCCCTCACCTTCAAACAGATAGATATATCTTCCTCCTTTCAGGATTCAACCCATTAATTCCCTTTTAATTTAGGCTGACCACCTTTGCAAGCCTAACATCAGCTCAGAATTTGCATTTCTGTTTTCCAAGAAGGATTGAACAAGCACCCAAAAGTTTGGATTGAATGGAACCCTTTAGTTTGATCAAAAGCATTGATGAGAAGATACTTGTGGCATGACAGACGGAGTCAAGACACATGCCATGGCCACTACTTAAGCCCTATCTGCTCTTTAAGGCCACAAGCAGTACAGCCCGGGGGTTCTTTGTGAATCCAAGGCAGTTGCCTGCACATCAGTTCTTCTACTGAGCAAGAATAACTGGATTTTTAAAGGCTAACTTCTCGTGCTTCAGTAATCCCCATACCAAATGTTCTTTATGGGCCATCATCTTAAGCTATTCTTCACTTGATGAAGAATTGAGCTAGTGAGGCTTCTGCTAATTTGTCAGCTGTTGGAAATACCCATTAGTCACCCATCAGAAATGACTATGTCCTACAGGACACTACGCAATGTATTGTAGCAGAGTAATGAAGAGGTCACACCTCTGCTGTGTTGCATCTTTCTGAGAAAGCTTGCTCCCAAGGCCTCGCATCTGCCACATACACCACCCTTTTAATAATTAAAGTTTCTAGAGGCATTCCTTTTTTTTTTTTTTAAAAACCATCACACACCATACACAGAAAGACCTTCATATGCTCAGGCCATTTTGGTTTCCAACATTTTGCTCTTGCTTCCAGAGGAGAAGACCAACCCCAATGTATTTCTTCAACTCCTTGGAGAGAAACCAGGGGAAAAACATTTGACATGCTCTGTAACTGCTTCTGTCTAAACAAAAGCAGTGTGGTCCATCATCTCCTTAAGACTTAACAAGGGGACACCAGCTGGCCTGGAGCAATCTTGTTCACCTGCCATTTTCTCTACTCCACACCAATACTTCCACATACCATCCTTGCCATCCCTATTCTTCATACTTGAAGTATCAGGACAGCTAACACTTTGACCAGCTACATCAAGGATCTGCCGAGATTCGTGTCATTTACGGAAAGGCACGGAGCTTATCTTAGCTGAAGAGAAGCCATAAGCAACATCATCACAGAAGGATGATGCTAACTATATTTTTTCTTATCATAAAATATGACCATTAATCTCTCGTTGTGATTACTACCTCTGTATTTTTGTGTGCATGAACTTACTGTAAATTTTTGAGTTGGAAAGAACTTCAAAATTTACACTAGGGTATAAAATACAATTTTCAGTTCAAGTTATTTAATGATTATCCTGGATTTTACTTGCAAGTAGAGGGGGGGAAATTCAGAGGTGAGCCAACTTTTGTAGCCAAATGCTAGGAAAATGTGAAAAAAACCAGGAAAAAAGACTGACACATCAAAATAAACTACAGAGATTTAACCTCTCTAGTAAACAGTTTCCATCCATTGCCTCTTAGCAGAAAGCTATTTCCAGAAGCAGTCTGCTCTACAAAATATTGAACACTGGAGCTAGGCATATCTTAAGACAAAATGTGCCCATATTTTCTGAATATTAGCAGATTAATGCGGACATAGCAGGAGCTTTAAAGAAGAGTTGAACACTATTTAGGAAAAAAAGTATCTGAATTTATAAACGTTAGAAAAATCCATTTTTTAATTAGAGACCACTGAGGTACTCCAACATTTTGACATGCCTTTTGCAAAGGTTAGATCGAGGTTAGAACTATTTTACATAGTGAATTTAGTGCAGCACTGATGCCATTAGGTGGATCCTTTGAACAGTATTCTTGAGGTCCTCCTTAAAAGAGGAACAGACTTGATGGCAGTGGACACGAGTTACCTTCATAAGCAATTGAGTCTTGGAAGAGCTTATTTTGATTGCCACACAGCTTGGTCATCTCTTGCTATGTTATAGAAGCCTAACTTCTCTGGACATGACAGATCAAGGCTCAGGAAGAGTTTCAGATTACTTAGAGCAGTGCACACATGTGCATTCCCAACATGAACTGGAAGCTACCCATCACTCAGTCTGAACTTCCAGAACCCTGCTCACAGATTATCTGTGAATAGAAAGTGATGACAATGACTCAACTCCTTACACATTGCAAATTATCTATTATGAATTACTCATTCAGGCTCTAAACACCATATTTAAATGTGTGAATCTTCTCACTTCCTTGTTAATAGTGAAGGGCAATGTTATATTTACATTTCCCTTTGAAGGTTGGTAAAGCAGTTTTATGCCAGGTTCCTTCTGGGGGAAGAAACTGTTGTAGACTCCCAGTTAATATCTTTTTTTAAGTTACTGTTACTTTTTATATGTTCTGACATAAAAGCGTTCAGCAAGTATCTCAATTCTTTCAGTGTCATGCTCATGCCAACTGAGGAAAAATCACCCTGATCTCTTCCAACAATTAGTTATTCCCCAGATAACAATTAATGTTTGGGCAATAAACTCTTAAGTGTGGCTAGAGATAAAATGAATTTATAATCATCACAGCTGGAACAGAAATATGTACCATCATTAAATGTTCTGTTTAATATGCTGTAATGTATTATTTAAGTGATGACAGAGCCTTTTTCTGTACAGGCACAAATACAAAACAGGCATTACCATACACTGTGGTCTCATATAGTGTATATGCCACACATGCCCTACTTTTCCTCCTTGGATGGATCTTGCATACTGGAAGGCATTACAGTGGTTTAATGATTTTCTTAACCTATGCTTCAGAGCTACATAGTGTAACTACCTAAAACCTAGACCCTTCCCTTAAATCACATTATCTTCTTTAATACAAAGGGGTGCCCTTAAGAAATGCTCTAGAGGCCATACAGAGACCACTAGGACAGTTCACCGACCCTGAACCCAGCGTAACATCCAGGCACAGCAACATTCCTCCTGCTGCACTTTAAAGAACACTGCTAGTTTTCATCATCTATCCATAAGCATCAACTCACATAAGTCATCCTAACACACAGAAAGCTTCATACAGTAGAAGCAAAACTGACTTGAATCATCAGCATCAAATGTTTCAATATTTGTATTAACAATTAATACAATCCGTATTACCAAAAGCACAAGCAGCAAACAATGTCCCCCACCAAACACTGGACTTCTGCTGGTCTCCCATTCCAGTAAGACAGGTGCTCGCTTTCAGAATGTACAATATATTCATTATGTTCCCAGGAAGAAGGGGATGGGGAAGGCAAGTCAGCCTGATTTATCACACCAAACAATAACATTACGTATAAATCGCTTTGAATTAAATAATGCTAACTCTTGTCCACCAGATAACACAGTTAACAGTTAACTAACATCTGCAAAAATTTTAAAATGTCGAGAATAAAAGGAATTAATATAGAATATCAACCTTAGCTGGCTGGATTCAGCAGTTTGATGTTATTTGTTTTATTTTATTTTTTTATTAGTGGTTGCCTGATATTCTGACCTATTTTCAAGATTTGTACAGCTGGGAATATCTTTCTCAAAGCAAGTAGTAATAAATTTAGCTGTTCTAGAAAAATATTCTACACCAAAATCCATTAGTCGGAGGGGAGGGGTAGAGGTGTTTGAGGTTTGTTTGGGCTTCTTATTCTAAAACCTATTCTAACATAGCATGCCCAAATGACAAATGTATCCTGTTTTTACAAATGTTTCCCTCCAAATAAAATAAGTAAAAAAGCTCAGTCACTATCATAAAACAAGATATACATTTTCATTATACCTACCCTCTCAAATTTCTTGTATTTTTAATGTTTTTAATAAGTAGATTTATTATTGTATGTATAAGATACATGACATCTAAACTACAGACAACATCTATTGAAACATTTTAAGTAGTAAATTAAAAGAGACTATAAGGAAACATGTTATAACCAGAAAGTCTTTTTCAGCTTTTCAATAGCATCATGAACGAGAGAGTTCAAACAATGAGACAAAACCCAAATATAAAGTGAAAATGTCGTTTTGCTGATTTGGGGCATACAGACACATTGGGAAGGGGGTAATGCAAGTTAGAGAAGTTCATCTCAGTTTCTAGAGGAAGCCATATGTACATAGAACAAATGAAAGAAAAGACAATAGCAATTAACATGAACTGGGAATTTCAAGTTACAGACAGTAATAACCGCTGTCGAAGAGGCAGAATTCAGGGGAAAAACCTAAGTAAATTTCTGAAAGCACACTGAGAGAAGCATACAACCAGCAGAACTGAAGAAAGAGGAATGCTCTACTACAAAAACAACGATTTCCAAAATATTGACACTATTATATGGTAATGTTTGAACTTCATAACAGAAGAGGACAAAACAGTAAAAAAATCTTGTCACCCTTTTTCTCCAAAATGCAAAGCTATATTTATGTGACAAGACTAAATATTTGACTCCAAAAGTAACCAAGGAGGGTATTTAGAAGCCACTGCAGCCACTGAACACTTTCAAAACATCAATAACTTGACGACTTGCATTCAGCAATTTTTAGAGAGCTGGTCAAGAGCTGACCAGATCATCAGAACTGACCTGCAGTGCTTTAAAACACTGCCTACCAGGCACTCACCATACAAGATTCCTGCATCTAAAACCAGCAAAACAGGATGACATGGGAGCCAGGGAAATAAATAGTGGAATAGCAGATATATAACTCAGTTGAAAACAATAAATAATTATCACAATTATAGAATCTATTGTATTTATGGAACTAGACCATGTCAAGACAGCCTATGGTAAAACATTTGGTTCTACTCTAGCTATATCCATATGGGATAAAAGATATTTAGGCATCAGAAATAACATTTAGTTATATCTGATATCAGATATTTAGAGACTTCCAGAAGGTGCCTGCAACGATACTGAATGAGCTTTTGACTAAGACAGATGCCTTCAAACTGTAAGATGCTTAAGATGGTCAATTCTCAGAAGTAGAAAATACAACCGGAAAGCTGAAATTATTACACACACACGTTGCTGGTGAAAGTGTCCAAACGGAGTGCCTCCTTCAACCTTACATTACTTGCTGCTTTCATCAATATCCCGAAGACGCAACCAGATCACTTCTGCCAAATGATCTGGGATGCATCAGTAATACATACTCAAATAAACAACATATTGGCTTCTTTTAAATAAAAGGTAGTATATTTAGGGATGAAAATAATCATGCTTTCATATTAAAGACTTGTTCCTACCATGCCTTCATATAAAAATTTTTCTTGTTCTATAAAAACATCTTATGCAATCAATAAAAGTATATATACAGCCTTATTCCCCCCCCCAAGCAACTCTAATCTAATTTTGTTTCACTGAAATTGGGACAAAATAGCACTGCTAAATCAATCCAATCTTGTGATATTCTGTCTTTATAAAATTGAGCTATCCCAGGTTTTGATCACCCACAAAACTGTAAATTGATGGTTCTGTGCTTGAACTCAGTTTCCCCACCACAAAAAAACCCCAAAACATAAACCCCAACAAAACGCAAACCTCTATTTTCATATTTCTCATTCAGAACACAGTAGAAATATCCTGATGCATTTACCAAAAGCACTGATGTTACCCAAGTGGTATGCCAAAAGGAGCCATCAGAAAGGCATACATTTCAGCTGTGTGGGAGAAGGGGGTCTGGTGTCACTTTTATAGTTTGAAATGCAAAAGCAGTTTAAAAAAAGGATTCAATTAGCTCATGCATTTACTGTGAGTAGGAGGTCTCACTGGGGTTGTCAGAGGAAATGATGTTTAATCAACATGATGTCAGTCAAGTGCTTATCAAACCTACTACAATTTTTCAAAATCCAAAATGTTTCATACAATAATTGATGAAAAATTATATGTAGGGATCTGGCCACTTTAAAATAAATTACAGCATTCGAGCCTTTAAGAGTTTCTGGCAGGAGACATTGTTACTATGTTTATTTTAAAAGCCTCTGTTTCTGCAATATAGAAGAAAATTTTAATATAATTCCCCCCCATACCCCCCCAAGAGTATGACTTGGACCATCTACAAGAATATTTAATTACATAATTATGAAGTTACACAAGACAGGTATTAATTTAAGCTATACCATTTTCTACCCGAGTTGCATTACAGCAAGTGTTTCTGAAGGGTGAACAATCTAATCATCCAGAAATAGAATCCCCCCCCAGCAGTGTACTGGGACATTTGCAGTTTACTCCTGGGGAAATCAAACCTGCCACTGGACTTGCCCCACATCAGAGGTTAATTAGCTTTACATTAGGCCATTTTAGCAGCACTATCTTGTACACAGAAGGATTAGACTAGGGTTAGACTTAAAAGGCTCTAGAGAGAAGAAAACTAGAAGATACATTATGAACAAGGTTCAGGAGAAGCTGCAAGAAGTCAGCTCAGGGCTAACACCAAAATCAGAGCTACAGTTAAGTCTCAAGACCAACTGCTGACCTTGGCCTTGATGTTTGACTAAAGCAAGTCTAGAAAACCCTGGATTGCTTGCACACTACTGTGTTGCCCTCCCAGCAGGTGTCTGCATGTTGAAAATCCCGCAAAGGGCCAGAGCAAGTCCTTGGGAGACAGTAGTGGACAAAGCTCCACATGAAAATCTTGTAGAACTTGATTTGTCCAAAGGACTGTGGATCAGAAGCTCTAAAGGTTTACCTGGTAGTCTCCGGAGTCATCAGCTTACTACCTCTACCCATACGCCCAGGGCATTTCTCTTAGGTAACAGAAAAGTAATCCCCACCACCACCACCAAATGGAATGAGGGTCTAAGCAGCAAATTAAGTCATAATAACCCATAACTACTGTCTCTTGGAAACACCACAGTTTCATATCACGCAAGGATGCGGGTTAGAAGGGTTGAACTACAGGGAACAGCATAGTGGGGCACCGCGAGCCTGGTGATATTAAGAAACTGTGAATGCTACTCCAGAGGACTAAAACCTCTGCATCAGCTTTCCCCAATAACGAGCAAGTTCACTTCAGATTAGGGTCAAGTCACAGAGCACAGCACATTCCAACTTATGCAGAAGTACATATAAAATATGATGAATGAAACAGCTCCATAAGCATTTGCAAGCTCCAGCAGGAGCTCTCAGCACAGATAAAGGACTGCAAGTTCAAAAGGAATTATTCATAAGGGGAACAGACATTCCTGCAGTAATAGATGAACAAGCCATTAGCCCCAAATCAAATGGAAGACTTCTTACTTCTAAGTTTGATACACTGGTTGCCAACTCCCCCCTAACTGAGAAGAGTTTACAGTGACTACACCAACTGCATTAGGACACTAGAGGTAAACTGGTACTTAAATAAACTGGAAGAGAAACAACTTAGAATATTAGTAATACTGCAGTGAGGCCCCATTCAAAGCAACAGATATTTACCTTTACTTAAAAAGCTTAGTTTGATTTGATAGATGTTTAGAATTAGTGCACCCAGGAGAACTCTTTGCTTCCTTCCAGTAAGCTCAGGTTATAAAAGATGTGTTTCTGAGAAACACAACTTTTTTCTTTGCTTTGGAGAATAACATTCTGGAGACAGACTTTTGAAATCACTGGTTTGTTTTGCAGTTACTGCCAGAATCAGCCAGGGAATGAAGACAGTCTCCTTTAATCATACTGAGCTACAAATTACTATTAAGGCAGCATGTCCTTCTGCAAAGCACGATTCAAAATTATACACCTATATTATATACATACATTCAATAAAGAAATTCTAGCAATGCATCGACACATTTAGCAATACCTGACAAAAATGCAGCTTTGTAATTTGGCAAGAAAACTGCACTTGATCAGTAATTTGGCTCAGAGTCATCCCCACTATCACTATAGACTGGGGGATGAATGGAGTGAGAGCAGCCCTGCTGAGAAGGGTTTGGGAGTACTGGTGGATAAAAAAATGGACATGGGGCAGCAGCGTGCACTTGCAGCCCAGAAAGCCAACCGTATCCTGGGCTGCATAAAAAGAAGTGTGACCAGCAGGTCAAGGGAGGTGGTTCTCCTACTCTACTCCACTCTCATGAGACCCCACCTGGAACACTGCATTCAGCTCTGGGGCCCACAGTACAAGGCAGACACTGACCTGTTGGAGGACGTCCAGAGGAGGCAGAAAATTAAAGGGCTGGAACACCTCTCCTATGAAGAAAGGCAGAGAGTTGGGGATGTTCAGACTGGAGAAGAGATGGCTCCAGGGAGACCTCATTGCAGCCTTTCAATAAATAAGAGGGGGGGGGGGTAAGGTATAAGAAAGATGGAGGCAGACTTTTTATGAAGGTCTGTAGTGACAGGACAAGGGGCAATAGCTTTAGATTGGATTATATCCAATTTAGATTGATATAAGGAAGTTTTTTTGGTTGGTGGTTTTTTTTTTTCCTTCTCACACACACACACAATGAAGGTGGTGAGACACTTGGAACAGGTTGCCCAAAGAAGTTGTAGATGCCCCATCACTGGAATTGTTCAAGGTCAGGCTAGATGGGGCTTTGCGCAATCCAGTCTAGTGAAAGACATTCCTGCCCATGGCAGGGGGATTGGACTAGATGATCTTCAAAGGTCCCTTCCGACCCAAACCATCCTATGATTCTATGAAGCATCCAAACAGTTCACACTGATATCCCTAATTTTCAAGCAAGAAACCAATACCATAGATATTTTTGGTTGGTTTTTTTTTTTTCCCTTCGAAGTTCATTAAATCCAAGATATTTTAGACAAATAGCAGACAGAAAATTTGTTAGTTGTAGAAACGCATGTAGCTTTTTATACCATAACTGGACAACCAAACACACTGAGCGTCACTCAAACGTCACCAACAGAAATACTTGCAAGCTCAGAATATTGAGACTGCTTTGCTCAGTGGCTTTGAAGAAGTGGACCTCAAAGTGTTTGTTATCATAACCTGTCACTGGAGAACCACTCTTATGCAGCACATGTGCTATATATAAATACATATATTTTAGTCAGAAGCCTGAAAACCCACAGTTCTCTGCAAAACAGAAAGATTTGTGGGATAAAATGATGACTCAAAACCTAAATAGCATATTTAAATGCCTGTCCATTGCTACATCCAACCTCTGCATCTTCAAAACAGATCTGCACAACCAGTTCAAATAGACTGCTACCTCCACACTAAGATTCACCATTTAAATGGACTTCTGTTCCACATTGATCACAAACTCTGTAGTCCATTCCACAGAGACAGGATTATAGTTTTATTTGAAGTTTTTCTTCTTATTGCCAGGTTTCCCCAGTATCATTAGAAAGAATGAATGTTTGAATTAGTAATCACCCAAGTTATGCTTTTGCTTCTTTATGTTTGCTTGCCACTGTGTTTCAAATAAGCTCAAATGCAATTTTCAGAATTTAATACAGCCTATTTTTAGTAGTGCAGAAGGTCTGATTACAATTTTTTTTCGTTTTACTATTTGGTATAAGATGGGCATTCACATTTAATCATATCCATAGATTACCTCAATGAATACAAATGTGTTACATTATCTTTAAATAAATGAATGTCAATATGTTCTAGGGTAACAGAAGTAATTGCATATTGATAACAGTCATTATCATAAGTCACAGTTGCTGGCAGAAAATTCACTTGTATTTTCTAATAAGGTGCAATATTATGGTCTATTTTGAGATGATAGCTTTCTATTTCCCCATACATAATACAATATCACTTCAATATAGCTGGCAGACCCTGGAAACAGATAAAAATTCAGAATGTAAACCTGCAAATTGTGAGATTTTACAGTCTTTTGAAACTAGGGTGGATATTCCAAGTACCTCAGCAAAACTGATATGAGGGAATCATTATCTGTGCCAGGCTGATGTACCTGCCATTCCACTCACCACAGCCGATAACAGCGACTAGCACATTATCCTGAACTCATACAACCAGGTATTTCAGATTTTGCATTGTAGTTTATTGCAGTTTGCAAAGTAATCCGAAAGACACTTGAGAAAGGGACATCTCTCCCTCTTTTTTTTTTTCTTTAAGAGGCACAAAACTTTAAAGCTAACTCAGATATTCTGGATGCATCTGCTACTGGAGAGTAAGGAAGTTATAATATCCAATATCAAGATTGGAGGGTCTTGTTCTGCACTGGTGCTCCACTTTATTGCTTTAAAGTAGTAGAAACATAGAACTTGATAAAATAAATAGACAACTGCAGAATCCTGCACTGAGGACAGAATATCCCCGTGAAACAGTACAGTCTGGAGATGGACTACGGAGCAGCTTTGCAAAAAAAAAAGACTGGGGGGGTCCCATCTGGACAGGGATTTTAACATGAGTCAACAGTGTGTGGATCACCAAGAGCACAGCAAGGTCAAAGAAAGCAGAATGACTCTACCCCCTACTTGGCAGCTGTGAGGCCATACCTGGAATACTCTGCCTAGTTTTGAGTCTCCACACACAAGAAATACTGACAACTGGAGCAAGTCCAGCAGAAGGCCACTAAAATGGCCCTCAATGGGGGCCAAAACAGAGTGGATCTGTAACTCCCCAATAAAGTGGAGGCTGGAGCTCATGAAGCTTAGAAAGAGATTGAAGAAACAGGTTTTATTCACCCTGGAAGATCAGAAGGCTTCTAAGAGGTGGATCTTACTACTGTCCTCAACAGCCAAAAGCATGGTTATACAGAAGACATGACTCATGCTCTTCCCCAGGACAGTCAGTGAAAGGACAAGAAGTAACAATCACAGCTTGCAGCAAAGGAAATTCCAATTACATTCAAGAAAAGGGGAATGTCAAAGCAGGAGCAGACAGGCACTGGCACCACACACACAGAAAGGAAGCACCATATCTGAAACTTTTCAAAACTCAAAAGCTGTCTGTTTAATACCAAGCAAATTTACTAGCTACAGCTATGTGTTCAGCAGGTCAATGGAAGGTAAAGATTATTTCTATGGTATGTTGCTATGAAATAAGCTGTGTGGAGAATTAAGAAATTCAAGGTAATAAATTCATTTCTCTTATACCTAATATATCCTACTGCTCAAATTGCTACAGTAAAATCATCACCTTATAAATCCAAGTGTTGCCTGATGTACTGGGTCTGGCTAGGATAAAGTTAGCTTCCTTCATAGCAGCTCATATGGTGCTGTGGTTTAGATTTTTACCAAAACAGTGCTAGTAACACAGTAATGTTGTAGCTTTTGCTGAACAGCATTTGCCCAGCATCAAGGCCTTCTGTTTCTCACTCTGCCTCACCAGTGAATAGATTGAGGGGTCTGTAATAGGCTGGGAGGGGACCACCAGGCAGGTGACCCAAACTAACTAAATGGATATTCCATGCCATATAACATCATGCTCAGCAATACAACAGAAAAGAAGGAGGTTTAGGAGGGTTAGCCATCTTTTGCTCAGAAACTGGCTGGGCATTGGTCTACCCACAGGAGGTGGCGAGTGATTGCCTCTGCATCACTTGTTTTGTTTCCTTCTATTCTTCCACTTACCAAACTTTTTTTTTTAATCTTGACCCCCCCAAGTTTGCTTGCTTTTATTCTTCCTTTCCTCTTCCCCCATCCCACTGGGCGTGAGTGGAAGTGAGTGAGCAACTGTGTGGTGCTTTGCTGCCCACCAGGTTCAACACACACCACCTCAGCAGTGTGGTCTAACTCTGAAATTGGTCCTGCTTTGAACACAAGCCTGGACTAGATGAGCTCCAGAAACCTCTTCCAACCTAACGTATCCTGCAGAGCAATGCACAAGCTCTTTATTCCAAAGTTCCCCTGTAAAAATAGCTCCCAGTTTGTAACAGCGAGTGCCACTCTTAAAGACCATCTGAGCCATTCCCCTAACAGTCACAGCACAGTAGATATATTTGCATGTGAGATTTAGAAAAATACAGGTAATCAACCCACCTGGAGTGCTGTGCTGTCCCTTGGAAACACACCACTCCAGCCCTGCCACTGGCTCACACCAGGCCCCACCACTATTACCATCTCCTGAGAAACATCCACCCTGAGCACTGTAGTGTGACCCTCATTTATAATTATTCACTACACTGCAAGATAAATACACAGTAACATTGCTTTGGAGTACAGTTGTGTCATTTTATTGAAGCCTCATGCAGGCAAAAGGAAAGCATCAGCTCTCACTTAGCTTAGTCATCGGTGGAGAAAGATGTTCTGGCACCCAGAGCTGGAGTAGCCAGTGATCATATTAATCATAAAAGCTTTCCTCTGAAGTGAGGATTCTTGGGAGAAGAAAAAAGAAAAGAGTGTTTTCCTGAACTCCTGTATAATGAAATGTAATTAAATCTATATGTTTAAGTTTCTACATGACCATTCAATCACAATTTCAAGCCCAAATCTTTCTATGCAACATCCAAAGCACCCGCTTTAGAAAAAGGCAAATGTTTTAAACTATTAGTAAGAAAAAAACCCCAAGACATGCCTTGCAAGCAGGCTGCGCTGCCCCAGAGTACCCCAAAGCCTCATCCCGGAGGCATTTATGCCACAGGCTGCCTCACACACTGAGGTGTCCCTCAGCGAGGCAAACGCTGCCGAGCCCCTGTACCGCACCTCATTGGCTCCGAAGCACGTACAAGTGGGGCTTTTGGGGGGTTTTGTTTGTTTGTTTTTTAAATCATCTTCACCACAGACCCAGCGCCCCGGGCCCGCACACCCCCCAGCCCAGCTCTCCCAGCCCTGCGGTGCCCGCAGGGCCCAGCCAGCCGGTCAACTGACAACCCCAATCTACCCAGCAACCAGGGCCCCGCCACTGGCTGCTGCAGCGTCCGATAGCAGAGCGGCGAGCCACCGCCCGGACACACGGCCACCCGCCCGCCGCTTTGCTCTAGCAACAGTGGCGGGAATCCACAGCCAACGGCCATGCCCGTCAGGCCCCCGCGGGGAACATCTCCTGAGCCAAAGGTGGCTGCGGTGTGCTTCATAGCCCTCAGTGGACACCATCCTCATGGGTGTTGTCCAGATGTCCATTGAACCAGTACAAACTGAGGTATTTAGATGCTGCTGCTGTGACCTATTCCGCACTGGTAGGACAGGCTCGGGCCCCACCCAGCTGAACAGGCAACACAGCCATTCTCACACCAGCGTGAGGGTGGACACATGCCCTTCCAGGTGAGGAAACAAATGCTCTAACCCTGCTTCTGCAAAAGCTGCCCAATTAACTTTTCCACTCCAGTCAGCAACAACACAGGGCACTACCACAAGTTAATAGTCACAACAAAGACCATACCTTCCTCCAGGTTGAACTGTTGGTCTTCCTTCAGAGCGGAAAGATACACTTCTGTCTTCTCCATACCTACTGCTGCAGGAGCCCATCCCAACAAAGAAGAAAGGTGTTGCCACACCCCACGTTTTGTAGGCTGGGAGCCTGCTCTGATTTGCTGCAGCAGCACCCGGACGTTAGCATTGTTAATTGGGACCAGCTGGTGGGTGCTGCGGGCCCTCAGAGATGCTGGTGGGAACGCAGCCAGCCCCAGGTGCAAGTGATAGAGGGGATGCGGTGGGAGAACCTTGCTGGAAGGGCTAGAAGGACTTGGGGGATCTCAGGGTCAAGCTTGGGTGTTCCCAGGGCATTGGCTGTGTAATTGGGGCTCACCTAATGGACCAGCAGCCTCACAAAGCACGTCAGGTGTTAGGGCTTCAAAAGTTGTTCTGGATTGGGGTGATATGAAGGAAAATCACCCCTTTTCTTGTACCTTTCTTGTCCTTTACAGAAGCAATATGCTTCTTGAGAGTACCAGGAATCTTACAAAGCCTCTGGGATTCTCCATAGACCCAGATCTTCACCAGCTCTGTACATGAGATGTGGAAAAAACTCCACTCCTCTGTCATGTGTGTTACCTAAAGATACAGCCTCTGTGAGGAAGAATGGTCAACAAAAAGATGTCCTTCAGTACTCAGTTGTGACTGACTACATGAACTTAAAAATGGATTTCAGTATTCACATACTAATTTTTTTTTTAAATGGTAGAGGTCTGCCAGTGTTGGTATTATTGCAAGTGTAGTGTAAAGTCAACTTGAAAGCGGGCATGTAAATACTGAATTTGTAATATTTTACTGCCTCATGAAAGGCATCTAATTTGGACATGGAACATTTTTGCAGTGAGTAAGCATTTCTATGAATTTCAATATACATAGTTTCCCACAGATTGAAATTTTTATGGAAAGTTGCACATTTCTGAGCTGCAAATACTGTGTGTGCTTAGTTAACAGTTTTATGAGCAGCAAAGTTGTGGTTTCTATCAGGTGTCATTTTCTGCTGTGTGCTCTTCTTTAACTTCACCACAAGTATAAAGGTTGTTCTTAGGAGAAAATCACCTTTCCACTGAGAATTAATGTTTTTTGGTATGCTTCCTATCTCTGGCTTCCACTGTTCTGCTGCTGTCAATATCCAGGTTCTGTACAAGGTGACCTACAGACTGAGTGCCCCTTCCTTCTCTCGTTTTTAATAATAAAGGATCTGCAAACATAATGATTTGTTCATACTTTTGTGCATTTTCTGGTGAAGTAATTTTTCCTTTTATATGACTACTCTTCTCCAATTTTACTAATTTTTTGCAAATATTCCTGTTGCAATTAAGGTTGAAATAAAGAACAACACTGTTAAAACTATCCAATGGGGACCAAAGAAGTCAATACTTACAACCAGTCCATACAGTCTATTTCCTACAATTTTCAGGGTTCTTGAGATTTAAAAGGATTCTCGGTTAACTGTAGCAACTCTGAAATTGGACAAAATTGTCATGGGTAGTTCAGTGAAGGTCTCTGCTCAATGAAAGCAAAAAGGGGAACAAGATAATAAGATGTATAAGGAATGAGACTGACATTGTACTTATAATGCACTTGGGTACAGCGGTAATAGTCTTCTCAATATTGATCAGTATCGGAAAAGTTATGCGACAAAAAGTAATTAAGGCAGAAAAGGCTATCATTTGAGAAGAAACTTAAAAGATGGGATTGTTTACATTCAACAGGAGACACAGAAGGCAATATTTTAAAAATAAAAATATTTCAAATATCTCCATGCATCTTATAATGCTACAGGAGATTCACCTCTGTCTGTGTGCATATATATAGAAACTATATTATCATGTGAATTATCCAACTAAAATAAATCCTTATTGAGGGAGGGGGGTTAGAAATTGCAGTTATGATGAATTTTCAGTGTGGAGGGCTGGTAACTCCGTTACTGAGTGATGTAAACGAGATCAGAATTTAGTCCAAGGATCTGTTCTCCATTTCTAAACCAGTTACCTCCCACTATGGCAGATGTGAAAACATATGGGCGAAAGAACAGAACAGATCCATCTAGTGGGAGGACAGGAACAATATACATATTGCTGTATTATATGTGACCATAAAGCAAAGTTAAAATTTTCACATAGAACATGGACATATGTATACATTTCATGTATGACATATCTTGCATTTTTAATAAGCATTACATTTAAAATCAGGTAAAGTGATATCACAGACAGATATGATAAAGGAAAATCAGAAGTTATATTGTCAGCTATTCTTTAAATCAACACATTCTGCTATATTAGCTTCATCACTAATGTTAGCTTTAGTATTTTTCTGTGTTTGAGCTTGGAGTCCTTTAAATATATCTAATATGAACTGAAATATTTCTAATAAGTAATAGGGCACAGTGGAACTTTTTTATTTCTCTAATTCTTCATCCTTGCCCTGTCTGTATTCTCACTCTTAATCCCATAGTATTTTTTTTTACAGTGCCAATTGTTTTTATGGAATACATTTTCCAAAGTGAGTTAGTGACGATCATTCATTGCGATGGGATTTTGTTGATGTTTGTGTCAAATAGTACCAAGCTATCTTTACAACAAAAGAGCTGAACATCATGATGGAATTTCATCCAGAAGGTTTCTGAATTGTAAAAATGTGTAAATTATGCAAAACTAGGTCTTGCCTGAAGGGTGAGAGACAAGAAGCCTTAAAGTCAGTTGACACAGTTTGTGAAGTGAGAAACACACCTCATTCTTGTGCAGTTTTTAAAATGTTAGGAATTCCAAAGAGAAAAGCCTAGTTAAACTGAAAATAACACAGCTCCACAAATCTGAAGCAAACATTTACTGAGATGATTCATTTGCTGGTGTGAATGTCCAGGAGCTTGGCAAATGAGAGTTAGCCATGTCTGGTTGAATGTTTAATGTGACATGGGTTTCATGAATACTTTAGCCAAGTTTTTTCAAGATTTTAACATATCTATCTAAAGCAGAAATAGTAATTCAGCTGCTGATTTTGTTTTTCTCTCTATTCTATTCTATTGCAAAAGATGTTCTCAAAATGGATTTGCTGCTGCCGTAGAAAAGTGCTTTCGATGAAAAATGCGTTCGATCGAATTATTCCTTCAAAATGAGCACAGCCTTGCAGGAAAAGGATGAAGATGTTATATGATACTGGAGGATGTAATTCTTGCCCCCCAAGGTGATACAGGTGGATTCTAGCAGGGAGATGCACCCATTCACCTGCCCGTTGTGTCGTGCACCAGTTTTATTCCTGCTCCATTAGCGCATGTAACTGTTTGGAAGTACAAGAGAAGTGACGGCTTTCAAAAGATGGTGGAAGTTTTCAGCACCATGACGAGAAAATAGGAAACGAAGGGAGAGGTTAAAAACTTCTTACAGCTCTCCTCTCTTTAGAAAATCTCTGCTTAGGCCTATGTGCTGTTTTAATGATTTCCAAGAACTTGAGTATACACAGCAGTAATCAATGCTGCAAACTGTTTAACATTCACCTGAAAACTATTATTTGCATGCAGTTTCACCTAAGAGCTTTAGATCTTTGATCATTGTGGTCAAGAGTATATAAAAAACAACAAAAAGTTCATTACTGTCCTGTAGGGAAAATTAAACAGTCGATTTTATTTTGCATTATAACTATACTCCTAGTATTTAGAAAACTGATTCAACAGGGAGTAAACCTGGTTTTCTGTAAGCCCACCCCTGCACAGCTTAATAAATGGTGTATTCATTTTATTTTCTGAGTCAGTGCGCTGGTTTTGCGGCATACTTGCCATGAAGCAGAAGTTCAGAAGAGTGCTGCAACCTGCCACAAGGAAAAATGAGAAGACTGGAAAAAGGAAAAGAAAGTAAATACTTAAAATATATACAAAGTTGAAGGCCTTAGGGCCTAGTTGGTTTCCTGGTGTAAGTGTGCAAACAAAAGCCTTCAATTTAACAGCTTGTATAGAACCGCAAGCTACCCACTACTGAAATGTTCACCCCTTTTGCTGCACATTTTTATTAAAAGGAAGAAGAAGGTAAATCTGCACTCTGGGTGGTCACTGGAGAGCTTCCAGGGCTACAGCGAACCATGGCCCATGGTAAGCAAAAGACAGAGGAAAACGACCTGGAGGACAAGGTTTCATATTTCATTAAAAAGTTCAATAATAGCCTAAATTTAGTGGTGACTTTGAAACAGAGAGGATGCAAAAAAGGAAAAACAAACAGAAAATCTAGCTAAATCTAGACCATCTCAGCTCAATGGAAATGAGGCATTTTTTTGAGATGCCTCCAGTCTCTCATGCACAGGGTAAATTATTTATTAATTAAAAAAATTATGTGAAAAAAAAGAGAATGAAGACCATGGTAATCGATTGGCAAATGTTCACTATGTAGATTTTCAGTGTACTTTTTTTAATAGTACTAAATTCCTAGAAATGGTTGGGTTGAATCATATCCACTTAGGACTTGTTCATTTGTCAAGACCCAGCATAATAAATTCTTAGCAGTTCTAGATTAACTGTCCATATGTCATAATGGTATACTGTTTGGTATCAGCTGGTATTATTTGTTTGAGAGCCTACCAATACTTTTTGGGGCTATTAACATCACCTAAATTTAAATAATTATCTTAACCCCTGTAAGTTCTTTATGCAGTCTAGGGGAAAAAATGTAGGACCTCCAAAAAACTATTCATAGCAAGAACTTAGTTTAGCATTTTGAATTGCCACCTGGAATGTCCTCTCTCTGTTAGTCATGTGGTAAACTGAGGAAAACTATTCTGCTAATTTAGACATCTGAGTTAGTTGCCAAATGGCAAGAAGTATAAATATCCCCATTTTCCTTCTTTTTAAATAGTTCCCTCATGATTTCATTTGATCTTGGGGGTAATGTACCATTTTAAAAGTAGCAGTATTAAGCCTTTAGCAGAAAAAAAAAAAAAAAAGGCAAAATTACACAGAAAAAGAATATGAGAAGGAATAAAAAACAGAACAGAGCTGGCAAATAATTTAGCCATTTCTCTCTGTTTGCATTTCAACCACTTCTTTATCTCTGACTAAATAAGGACATTTGGTTCTATTTTCTATCAAGGCATTGATTTTTTTTTTAATCTGCCCTCTGTGAAATGATCAATTTGAGACAAATTTTTTAGACTACAACAAAAAATGTATATTTCATCCTGAAATAATATTCAAGTTAAAATAGAAGTCAGTGAGGGTAGCTACAACATAAAACAATCCACTTTAAAGATACAAATTTGTGCCTTTTTAATTCACCTGGTCAAAATGTTTAGAAATGTTTGAACTTAGGTGGTTCACATGAAAAGTACCAATTTGGTTCTTGCCATTCCTGAGCTTCAGAAATTCTAAGCCTCGCATCAGGGCTCTTCCAGTCCATTTCTTCATTATTTCTTTTTGCTTTTCCAGTTTCTAATTTTCTACATAAGATTGTGTTTCCATTAATAGATATGACATAAAATTAAAGTTTAAATAAAGTAAGTGTAGATAGCAAGTGCAAATTTTTAACAAGGGTAATTGACCATTCAAACAAGCTCCGATAAACTGTGATGCGAAGGTGTGCGTTATGAAACTAGTAACTATTGAAAAACCATAAATTAGGTTGTCCAACTTCAATTGGGGCATTTCATACTTCTAACACAGAGGTATCAGGGTAAACATAGAAGCCTGTGCTTTACTAAGATAGACAAGATGATCTGTATGTCTCGTCCATCTCTACTTGATATTTTAAAGTCATCAAAGCAAATGCTTCAGTCATACCGAACTGCTGAAAATTAGTTTGCAATGTAAGATCCAGCGTTGCCTTCTACATTAGCAAAATACATATATTATTTAAATGCATGTATATTTATATGTAAGTGTTATCTGCACTACTGTTCCGTAGATCTAACCTCGTGTTTGCAAATCACATGACTGGTAGACTTCGTAATCCCAAAATCACCAAGAACCGTGAAGCCTTGCAGTAGACTAATAGGACAAGACACTGGCATAGAAAATACTGCACCATTGTTCCACAAATAATAAACCATGCAAAAGTATTTAAAAGTTAAACTATATATATATTTTTTAACTGTTCTAGGGCTTAGATAAGAAGTGAGCCAGCTGAGCAGAATCTTAGCTGGCATGAATCCAGATGGTGCCCCAATTTCCTTAAGGAGACGTCAGTGTCTGGTCTGTTATATCTGTTCTCATAAGAATAAACAGAGGACAAATATTAAACCCTAATAAAGTAACCCATATGGACCCCATAAGTGATAAAGTGGTTGATGAAACAGCACATAGTGTTCCTTCCTTTGGAGCAAAAATTTCTGTTCACTGCCTTCTTTTCTAACCAGAACTAGTACTCTTCGTGACCAAAGAGAGTGGACGAAGTGGAAGAATAGTCCTGGAAATAGCAATTTAATCACTTGCTGACTCAACAACAATTTAGCTAAACAAATGGGGTCTTCAAATTCAGTTATCAATGGGGAAAAAAAATGTTTTTCTTAAACACATACTGAAAGGTCTGGAAAAAATGATGTATATTCTTACCATGGAAATCCCCCCTTACTTCCTTTAATTGCTTCTCACTCATCTCTACAGAGAAGAAGATGCTTACATTGGACTAGAGGCTGATGAGATCTCTTTCATATGAAATATTTTGATTACTGTATATAACATATTTAACATATTTATATTTTCAAATATTAGCCAGTTTCATTAACTAAACTTTTCATAAAACATTTATTGCATTTGTATTTATAAAGGAGATCAAGAGAAAGTAGGAAGTGGAAAGAGAGGTCAATGGAAAGGGAAAAGATTGAAATCAGTCTGATACAAGTAAATATAAGAAGAGTAAAGGTTATTTTACACATCTGATATCTGGCCCAGAAATGTGTAATATCAGGAGAACAGAACTCCTTTTAGAAAGGTGTACAGTTGTATCTTTAGTCATTAATAGCTCCGTGTGCAAAACAGTGGTTAACAGGGCATATAATTTAAAAATTCAGCTTCCACAACAGATGGCTTTATTTACCATGTTTAGAAACTTTACATGGGGGAATCTTCCACTGGAAGCACAGTTTTGTGTGCTGCAAAATAATCAGATCTGGGTCAAAAATCAGACTGCCCTAACACTCGGTGCCAGTGTTTATGTAAGATTGTCACAATCTGTCCAAAGCAGAAAATTATCCAAATAATTAGTTGTATTTAGTGTGAGATGTTTTCCCTTCCAAAATAATTGTGACTGTGTCTCAACTGGAACATCCGTAAAGAAACAGGTTTCTGGTGCTGCTTTTTTTGCCTTGGTACAGTGCTTTCTTGCCATAAAAACCTATAACCGTTCAATCTGTCAACCTTCTGATAAACTCTGGGAAATAGGAAGCTGTGTAAAAATCACGGTGTGCTGAGGAGTGAGGAGGGCCATGTGGATGGAAACACTGAAAAGCAGCTCTAGGAGACGCTAGAATGAGACACTGTATTACAGCACAGGAAAATACTACTCGATCCTCTTTAAATTTCCTTGCTAGTGAATGTCTCGGACCTAAGAAAATACCAAGTAATTTTCTCTTTCCTTGTTTTTACGGCTAAGACCGCTGATGACCGGTATGACCAGAGGAAAGGTAAGGGGTGTTGTAGCACAAGGGCACCCAAACAAGTAATCAAAAGGAGAGACTGGAGCACAAAAGGTAGACTGGCAGTAGTCTCTGTTATGTGATGGGGAGACAATGTTTTGTTTGGAGAAGAAAATGGGCTTAATTAAAATTGAGATGTTTCTTGAGTTCATTGGCATCCTGCGTTCATGACGGAGCTGCTAAGACCTGACCTCCCTTTAAAAAATCCTCTCCCTCCTAAGTTCAGTTTCTTTCCATCCTGTTCGTACGGTAACTGATAGTAACTAGTTTTAAAAAAAAATAGTAATTAGTTAAAAAACCAAAAATATGGTTAGTTTATGGATCCTGAGGGTTTGTTTTTTTCAAATTTGCCTAAAACCAGAAGTAGCTTCTAATGAAATTAAGGTCATTGACTCATTCCAGAGTGTGATTTGCTATTAGCAGTAGTAGGACCAAATTTCAATAGTAGTTCAATCGTAAGCCTGTCCTAAACTGTATTTTCCTGTTGTGTGCTTCAGAGGAAAGTCATTAGTACAACATAGCTGCACTGGTCTTCCTGGACTTCTCAGGCAGATCTTCAAACTGTGGACCCAGAACAGAAAAAGAACACCACACTGGTAGATAAAAGCACAGCGAGAATTGGGTTGTTCTTCCACGTTACTGGTTTCTATCAGTCTACTAACATAACAAAATTGCTTAAGGAAAGTAAAAAGAAAAGAAGTGATACCAACACTCTTATCTAAAGATTCATTGCTATTGTACAAGAAACTGAAAAAAGACTGCTCAATAGTGTTGCCTGTCTTAGGTTAGAAAAATTGTTTGTTTTATAGAGATATTCACTGAACAGCATAATCAGGATCTTGGGAGTCTTCAGGAAAAGAAATGAGGACAATTTTAAACGCATTTTTTAGAAGTAAGAGTATGTTGCAAGGGCTAGCAGGCCGATTAATGTTACTTTGGGGTTTATGGCTTGATTAGCTACAATTTCTATGTGGCTGCAACAACACTTAGGGCCAGATTTTTTTTTTTTTTAAATTAATTAATTTCTATGTCTGATTCTCTCATTTTCCCCATGCTGTTGTTGACTTGCTGATTTTTACACTGTTGACTGTCCAAGCTGTGCCTGACTCCACTGAACGAGGCTGATACCTTGGCTCCATTAAACCAAGTGGCAAGCTGACTTTTCAGTGAGAGAAGAATTTCGTGTGTTCACAGCAAATGTTGTAAATTGCCTTGAGGGCAGTCTCACTAAGAAAACAGGAGAATACAACAAAGTCTACTGTTTCTAACTAATGCATATCAATAGGCTGGAAGCTTATGCAGAGTTTGACTGTGCTGTGGAGGTATTTTGCAACATATCAAAGTCAAAAGTTGCTAGTTCGACAGTTTCCATAATGATTTCCAAAGAAAGAGATCTAGAAGCCAGGAAAATAGATGGGTTAAGTGCTGTGCAAATTTTGTGTCTTTTGACATCAGCCAGGTCCTTTGAAGTGTTAATTTAGAGAACTTGTCTCTTTACTCCATAAGTTTAAGCATAATTTCTTGGTAATAGGCAGCTAAAGCACTCTGATAGTGATAGATTTTTTTGGGATAAGATATTTGATAACTGTTCTAAAACAGAATAGTCCTTTTCTTCTTTAATTTTGGGTAACTATGTATAGCATAAATGTCTTTTTAGGAAGACTAGGACGTCACCAGCAAAGTCTAATTTTCTTACAAGGAAAAATTAAAAAAAATAGTTGTCTGTTTCTAAAANGGGGGAAGAAAGGAGAGAAGGGGACACTATTTTTTCATGTCTCTAACAATACCATTTATTCTGCTTCTGAAATTTTTCCTGACAGCAGTATTGTGTCTTGAAGGAAGTAAAGGTACTTAAATTATTCCTGTATGTGGTTTTTCTATTAATACCACTTGCAAGCAGATTTCCTACTGAGTTTGATTCTGTGTCTTTCCTCAGCCACATCTGCCAACTGTGCAAAAGCATATGTGCAAGATTAGTGACATTGAGGAAAGGCAGTAAACTGACACCACATTAATTCTTCATAGCCAAGCTGTAAGTACCGTGTATGATGGAGCTGTGACCTCTCTCCTGTCAGTGGTCTTTTTGAAGGGTGGGCTGCTAGGCGGCGAGAGCTTAGCACTGCACCTGCAAAGTCTGAAAGAACCTCTGCACATTTGGGTCTGCGATAATAAACTAAGAGACACGGATTGCACAGATGAGTTGAAATTTCTCCTTTGTGGACTTCGCTAGGAGTTGAAGCAGCAGCAAGTAAAATGCGAGTTTAGTTTGTTGAAAAAATTAATCAATGTGATTGTGAAAGGCGGCACAGAAAGGAACATATTCTGACCTTCGTGAAGCCCTTTGTTTGTGTTCAGAGCATTAAACAACGTTGTGTACCAGGCCCTCCAGAAAGTTACTAGATATTGAACATTGCTACAGTGATATCAAATTTAAACTAGGTCCTAGGAAAAGCAAGAGAGTGAGATTATGTTTTCATGAGCTCTGTATCAAAACCAAAAGACTGCTCTTGATTTCCTGGGTCTTTTTTTGGATACTGATTAACAATTGACTAAATAAGAGGTTCAGTATTGTCTCATTAATATTTTTTTCAAAAGTACAGAATTTTGTTTGACATTGGCATTGTGCCCATGGACATAAAAATTCAGAAGACATTTTAGTGACTTAAAATCATTAAGCTAGCATCTGAAAGAATCCTATGGGAGGTGTTTGACAGTTTGAGATGTGCTGATAGTGATGGAAAACCACATACCAGGTCTTCTAGAGTGAATTGTCACTCTCTCAGAGAAGTCACGGTTAGCGGAAGGTGAGCATGGAAAGTCAAGTCCCCGCAAACGGGTTCAGCCCTCCTTCTCGGTGGAAGTACAGCCGCCTGTCAGGGAGCGGGAAGTCCTGTCCTACTGTAACCAAGGTGATGGGAACTAAACAATAATGAAATATGATATAGGCTGGTGATAAGTTGTGAAAATGTAACTATAGAAACATGTTATGCACCAGCAATGCTGCTCAAAAGTCCACCCAACCCTTCCCATTTTGATTTAAAGATCAAGGATTTAATCAATATGTAAAATGTGATTGTACCACATAGTATTAAGATCAGAGGTAGTATGTTTTGTTCTTTAATGATGAGCAGGTGGACAAGGAACAACTTGGTCGTTTCATCTAAACAATAATATGGCATAATGAAATGTAATCTTTCTGTCTTAGAACAAAGACTTTGGAGTGAATAATTGCCTGATCGTGTTAACGGTCCGTGAAGGACCACTTAGTGGTGCCAAGTTTAAGTGAACTTAGAGGAGAGGTAATTCCGGCAGGGGGAGATCGCGACCACCGACTCAAGGACCACCCACTCACGAAACCCTCCGACCCAAAAGATCAAGGAAGTAAAAGTCTCAGAAATCATAGTGGGCATGCGTAGTCATTTGCATGGTAGGCGAAGAGTCTTTAACCAATCATTTAATAGAAGGATAATGAATATGTATTGGCTATGTATCCGTGCATGTATAAAAGATTGTTTCTTAAACTGATTGAATGAACACGATCTTGGGAGGAGCTATCCCCCGTGTTCCTGGCGCCGTGAATAAAGAACGCCTACCTTTTAACAACTACATTGGTGTTATGAGGTTTATTCCTGATTTTGGTGACACTACCTGCTGGGACTTTCCTTTGAAGAACGGTGTTTTGCCTTTCCATGACCTGGCGCTGATCTGTTAGTTAGACATCAAAAAGGGCAGATATTTTTAGGTTGATATGGTTAATCCTACCAGTAACACGCACCTAAAGCAAAAAACCTGAGTTAGCTGTGTATTGAATGGATGTGACACTGAATGTGTCTGCCTGTAATTAGGAAGGTATATAGACCGACAGTTGGTTTTTTTTAGTTCAACACATCATTAACAAGAAACAAGCTTTGATTTGAAAGAAAAAGAGAGAGGACAAACTTAAACATCAAAATTTTCAATCATTTAAGTTACATAGTTCTCACTCCAGAAGGTTTGATCATGTATAATCCTGTTGAAAGGCTGAATTGTAATCAGCCTCACATACATTATGTTGCAATGCTGTGGCACTAGTGCATGGCAGAATTTTATTTTCCATTAGTTCATTCTTTGCTGGAAATATAAACACTCTATATGCTTAATAGTCCAAAAAATGAATGTTACTGCTTTCCAAAATTGCCTGTTAATGAGAATTTCGCTTGCTATTAAAAAAATCTGAGTGCCTTAGGACCATCTTTGGAATGCTGACATACCTATTTTCAACACCAACAGTGCTGAACAATCAAAACAAAATCATCCCAGACACTGCTTTTAGTAAAAGCAACCATGGTTTTTAACTGATCAAAATGGATATTTATAGCATCTGTGGAACCAGGACTGATTTTAAAATAGCTTTTTACTGAACTATGGACAATTTCCTATCTACTCCAGTGCAGCAGTGGTGGCTGTGCAAACGCGTATGTGGAACAAAGACAGTTATTTTCTAAGGAAAAAGCCCACTGTTCTAAAAAGGCTATTTTTAAGTAGGAAAAAAAAAAAAAAAAAGATGGTAGGAAAGGTTGCATTGACCTGAGTCATAGAATCCATGCAAATACTCAAGAAGTGAAAGGTACAAATAGACATCACTTTGCTTTCTCTTCTGAGCTTGTGCAGGGTCTGATTTTCTGCAGCACCCATAGACCTTGGTTGGAATTAAGGATGGCTGTCACTTCTAAAAATCAGGACCACACATTGTAACTCTCATCACAGACCCATTGAAACAGCATACTTTCATTGCCTAACAGCCCATATCTGATAGGAGAGAGACCCTCGGTGGAAGCAAAACAAAGTGAAGAGAAGGATGATTGGAAAACTTCCAGCACATTGCATGTACTGTTAATTTGGTAGTCTGTATATGTTGCACACTGTCAGGGTCTGGCAGAGCTGTCGGCACTTGCAGGAAGAATCATTTACCCAGGGAAGGGGCACTTTGACTGCAGGAGAGGGCTGAACACACGCTGGTGTGTAGGAAAGGCTCCTACAAATCCCAGCCATACCCAATTTATCCGGCTCTGCCAGCAGAGAGGAGATATTTGTAAGGGCTTCCGTATACTAACGAACCACTTAATAATAACTACGAGTGCAACTGTGCACTCTGAGTAAAGAAAGAAATTCATACTGTTATTAGTTTTACAGAATATGAATTAATGGTTCCGTTTTCCATCATATTGGGGAAAAGAGATCATATGTACACAGGCACACTCAAATATAAAGTATGATTAAATGATCTTCATCAGAAATAATGTTTTCTTAATATTCTGCTAGGATACAGAAATACTACATCTAAAAATACTTCATTTTATCATTCTGATGTCCTATGGTGGTGGTCTGAGAGGGAGCTAGAGAGCTATAGACAGCCATGAGTATTTTTGTAATTATTATGTTCTAATTCTGTGTTAAAATGGAAAAATAAAAGCAGGAACAGAAATTAAATTTAGAAAACAAAAAGAGTTGACCTCCACTCAGTTGTAAGTAAAAATATATTCACATCACAAAACCTTCTTTGATGCCAACAGAGGTAGTAACTGATAGAAAGGTGTCTTTGTTGGACAGCTCAGAAGGGAAGTCATGGGCTGAGCGGGTCTGATTAATGATTTGAGATGACACACTTCCAAAGTGATCACTTCTGTTCCTAGCTGAAGCATCTCAACAGGCAGGTATCTAATACTGTTTTCACCCATGCAGTGTTACATTTTGTCTCCAGGGCTGTCAATCTGGCATACTTCATAAGTAGTTAATTGTGATGAGGGAGGCGGGGGGGAGAGGGAGAGATAAAAAAAATCTCCTGTATTTATCACTTGATAATGCATTTTAATTCTTTGGCAGCACATTGGGATACTTTTTTTTTCCAGCCATTTGCATTTATGTTGTAACAAGGCTTTCTTTTCTTAAATCAATACTGGGCAAAATGTTTTTTGAAACTCACTTGTCTTAAATGAAAAAAAAAAACATTCACTCTGAGAAAAAAAATTCTGTAGGCAAATGTATCATCTACTTTCCTTCTACCAAAACGTGCTGAAGGTATTGTACATAGCTAACTAGCGTGCTTACAAGAAAGGAGTATTTTTTTTTTTTCATTTGTTTACTCCTGTTCCCATGATGCTGGCTTGGTTATTTGTCTGAAAGAGGAAGCTAACAACAGAAAAATGGTATTAAAGAAAACAATGTTTTCTTTATTATTATTTATACTGAAAACTGAAAACAAATTGAAAGTAATGGAACATAAAACTATGTTGCCTTTTTAAAGAAGTTCACTGAAGCTGCCTTTGTAATGATAATGTCCGGGGTTTTAGCACAGCCAGTGAAGTTCAATATGAAACATCTAATAATGTACCTATTGGACATGCCCAGGTATAATTTAGGAAACCATATATTCCCAGCACACTACTGAGAATAGTCTAAAGAAATACTTTCATGGTTTAATTTCCAACATATCTGCTTGTATGCACTGTGCACGACAGCATTATGTATAAAAATATATTTTTTCCCTACAAGCAATCACTGCAAAACACATACAGGGTGCAAACCTTAACTATACGTAAACAAATAGTCCCAGAAAGGCTTGCTACTGAGGCTGTATTTTCTGATATTCAAAAATACATTCTCATGCTCTTTTGTTAGATCTCTAATTTCATCATGTTCGTAAAAAATATGGGCAAGGAACCAAGCCAGATCCTCATACATTGGGAAACCCATACCTGAACGCCACAGCACATGGAATTAATGGCTCTGAAAGTCACTAGAAAGGTGTCCAGTCACTAACACTTCATTTGTCATACCAGTATTTGATACCAATTGATGTGTATCAGGCATGAATTGTAACTACAGTGTAACCTTCTTTACTGCGCTGCTTAATATTTTGTCCACAATACCACAAGGTTAGTTCAAAAACTGAACCAAAAATTAAATTGTTTCAATCTGAAACAAATATATTTGATCTGTTTTCCTTGCTTAAGCAAAAAGGTCATTTGCACACAAAATATTTTGGTTGATCTGGAACAAACCAGACTGCTCTCAAAGACTGACATGTAAGATTAGATTTCACAAAATAGCAGGAGGAGGAACCACTACCACCTCTTTCATCATTTGATAGCTCACACTGTAAATCTTCAATCTCGTCTCCTACAAGATGTGAAACTACTTGTCTAAATTTCCAGGCATTCTGGGATGAGGATGATGAAGGAACTAGGCAGAAGAAGGGCTCTTAAGCTCCTCTGCAGTAATTGATGAACTTGCTATGAATAGTTCAATGCATTCACCAGGACAAGTGGAGTAGATGCTGGCTGGGCTCAGCTGCCAGGTGAGTGGACCTGTTACTGTGCTTGATAGCTGTAACCCTTTGTGCTCTGCCTGTGCACAAGTGGCACAGTGTCACTGCGAGGTGGGGACACCCCAGCCCCTCGTTCTGAACCCCCCTCTGGTACATAGCACCCGCCCGGAAATGGCAAAACAAAGTCCTGGCGGACAGGGGGTGCTTATGACCCTAAGAGGTGTGGTCGAGCCCTGCTCTAAACCAAGCCAAGAATTTTATTTTCTTCCAGTGGAAAACTGTTGTTTTGTACATTGTACAATTATGACCACAAATTGATGTATGATATAAACTGCAGACATCAAGGAGGGAAGATAAACCCTGTATGAAAAGAGTTTACAATTACTTTGCTCGTCTGCTCTACTGGTGTCTGGAATAAAGATGAAGTACAAGTATTATAGACTAAGAGTCTGAAAGAATGAGGAGGAATATGTCTCCCTGGTACCTGGAGCCCTGTTTCTAAGGGTAAGGAAATTGAAATCTGTCTGCTGAATTCTGTCCTCATAACCTGGTTGTCTAATAGCATCCTGTAGCACTGTAAAGTGGTACAGATGTTAATAAGCTGGAACCTCAGATTAAAAATAGGTACAATATGAGGAGAGACTATACAAATTGAAACTACATCGTCTTAAAATGATCTGAGGAGGAAGGCAGTGATGTGATTAAAGTATTTCCATTTTTGAACAGAATAAATGAGGTCAACTCAAGTTGCTATGTTCACCGCAAAAAAACCCAAAGCATTTAATTGTTAATTAAATAAAAAACAAATTCAGAGCAGATGTTTCTAAGTACTTTTTCATGTATAGAGTAATAGTGAAATAGTAGCCTTACCAAACACAGAAAAAAATTACTAGCTCATTCAAGAAAGAACTAAAAAGAAAACACACAAACAATAGGCTATAGAAAGAACCTGGATGTGTCTTTTTTAGATGTCTGAATTACAGCCATTAAAAAAAGTGCTTTCCCAGATCTCGCTCTGCCTTTAGTTTCCATAAATTAATAACACACATTCTGGCAGAAATAGAACTATATTGCACACTTGCCTCAGAAAACATAGGTAAAACATGTCTCCTCAGCCACACAAATCCAGGCTCTTAGTATACCAGCTCTAATAAAAGTCTGTGAAAGCAGATGGTTTTTTTAAGCATTCCTGACCAAAGTAGTTATTAGTCTTCTCCATGTGCTATACTTCTCTCTCAAAATGAGTTTCTAAAACAGATAGGATAACAAAGTTAAATTCTCTGATCAAACTTTTGGAAACTAAATCATTGTAAGCTTCAATACATTTCCTGTGCCAAACTGTGGCATTTCTCTATTTATTTTATATTAAAGTCATATAATGCCATTAATGTCCACTTAGAAAGGTTTAGAAGACTAGATACAGTCGTCTCCAGAAGCAATGGCAGTTTCCATGAAAACAGTGTCATTTTCAGTACAGAAGAAAGAACAAATCAGTGCCTTAATGACAGAGTAGATATTGAGATTAAGTGCAGCGGGTTAGCAAGACCTGCTTGGATTTCAAAAGAATAGTGCATGAACTGAGATTTTAAGAGTAGAGTGGACTCTCTCTGACTTCCTTATTGTCCCTGTGTCAAGCATCAGAAAACGTTCCCTTTGACTCACATACCCTACTTCATATGTCTACTATCCAACAGAAACACTAAACAACAAATTCAGCAAATATTAAACAACATCAGACACTGTTATACAACTGTTTTCCAGTTTTACCTAACCTAGGTCAGCCTCTTCCATGCAATTAGGTCATGTAAGAAAGGAAGCGATGCCAATGGCATCTCCTTTATGTAACTCATTTCAGATCTTTCCCAAGGTCAAGAATTTTTGTCAGTCATACTTCACAGAATGGACAGTGCTGCTTCTTGCAAGAGTTTGGGTCCTATGGTGCAGACAGACAAATAATCCCATTCTGTAGCATTGCCTCCGTCATCATTGGCGTTCCGTATAATACCCAACCCTCATGAAATACAGAGAATTTTCAAATGACAACTAACTCCCTAGAGCCCTTCCCTGAAAAGGAGTCCTCTTTCCCAAGATTAGCGATGATACTCTGACATGCAGAATACTTCACTTGGCATACACATAGTGCATATATTATTATCTATGCCAAAAGAAAAATTCAAACTATTCATTTGAAAATTAAGTTCTTAAACTTTCCAATTTTCCCTCAGAGATGCAAGCCAAAATGTTCTGTTGCCTGAAGGAAATCAAGAACATCATTGTGATTTCTTTATTTTATTCCTCTAAACAATTATCATCTGACAAGTTTTAAAAGTAGTTTCAAACAGAACCTGAATACCCAAAGGCACAGCTGTATTACTGTGCCAGAGAGCTATGCTCAGGCCATGCCCTTGCACACTACTAACTAGACTTTTTCAGCAGCTCCCATGTCAGGAAAAGGTGACCATTTCTTCAGTGTATGATTGATACCTGGCTCAAAAAGTTTCACCGTAGTGTAACCCTTGTGGAGTCTCCATCCCTGGAGATACTCAAAAGCCGTCTGGACATGGTCCTGGGCAGCTGGCTCTAGGTGGCCCTGCTTGAGCAGGGGGGTTGGACAAGATGACCTCCAGAGGTCCCTTCCAGCCTCAACCATTCTGTGATTTGGTAAGGGCCCACAGTATAATTATTAAAGGCTTAATAGGCTTTAGTAGGCTACATGAAGTGTTTTCTACTAGATTTTTCCCCTATAGGATGTATGTTTCTTCATTTATGAGGCCTTAAACTGTGTCTTTCTTCTCCATTTGAATCTTCATGATGGCACCCAGGCTGTCTGCAAGGCACATTTGGGTTGTATGAAAGAAACTATTCAGCAGATGGAGATCATTTCAAATTTAATATTCCCCATATGGAGCTTTTTACCTTGACTCCTTGAGTGGTAATTTTAAAGTAATTATTCTAATGGATATTATTCTTCGGGCTTCTTTGTGATAATTTTTCTATGTGTAAGTGATTTCCCCTTTATTTACTATAGTTTATTAAAAGTTGCTAAGAATAGTAGGAAGCCAAACAAGAGTAAAGGTTCAGTGGTACCTTCACCTACAATTACAGGAGCTGATTATGTGCCATCTGACCCTTAAATGGGATCTTTTTCTAGCTCTCCAGAAGAATAAAAAAACCTTCCCTTTGCCTACCAAAGCAACTTGGTGAACACGGATTTCTAAACCAATTAAGATCTGATTTTAAAAAATCTAAATTCATATAATCATCAACTATGCAAAGTCTATATCCTGATTCTCCATATGAATACCTGCTAATTAAAGATGAAAGGCTCATAATATGGCTTTCAGGTAGGCATCAGAAACATGCTTTCTCAGCAATCCTTCAAGAAAACATAATGTCCACATTTGCTGTTGCACCTGCCAAATGTGCCATAGATATAGGCCCCTCACTTTTGATTGCCTTCATCATGTTGCGTTGCAGGAGTTGAATACAGTGTGACCTTTCTGATGCAGTATGGCAGAGCAACAATCAGTTCAACACATCTCAAGCAAGTAGTTTTTCAAAATAGGAAAGCGAACATACAGGCCAAAGGAAAGCCATGAACAAGTAATGATTCTTTCGCAGGGTCCAAAATGTTTCTGTTCAGATGAAAACTGAAACACTGGCACTGTTTTCTTGCCCTGAAGTAACTGATTTCATCTAAACCGCATTACACAGTGCTACAGGAATTGGAAGGGTGAAACCAGGAGGCAACTTCAAANNNAGGGTGAAACCAGGAGGCAACTTAAAAAAAAAAAAAAAAAAAAAAAAGAGATTTAGGATTTTCAGGGCAGGGTTTATCGCTTTGTTCTATGCATATCATGCATCTGATCTGACGGTTTTATAGTGCTTTGTATCTTTAATGAAGCCTTTCCCTGGGAGGGAGGAAAGAGAAATTAAAAACTTGCCAGGGTTAACACTCAGGAGGAGAACTCTCTTGTCAGGATAAATTTTTTTTAAAGTCTATACAGTTGCTGACCACAATTTTCAAAGTGAAAATTTGTGTCTAAAACTAGGACCCTAACCTCACACTTCAGAAACTTAAAGAAGAGGCTTGATGTAGTGCTGAGGAGCTAGTAATCCCAGAAATGCCAGAGAACTGCTGAATGCTATGCAGTTTGAAAAATCAAGCCAGCTAACTGCAGATATTACATTTTCAGGTTTTCATGAACAGATAGTTGTTGAAAATTCTCTGATTAGTTGGAGAACAGAGCTCTGGTTTTCTTACAGGAGGAAAAGGAAAATGGGTAATTTAGATTTAGATGCTAAAACTGAGGTCTAGGAAAACTTGCTTTCCACCTAACTCTCAATCTGTCTAAGTTTTGAAATTTCACCCGTAAAATGGTAATAACATTTTTTTCTACCTTTTCTGCTATGCTCACAAGGTCTCCAGAGACCTGGTCCCCTTACTATATTTGTGAAACTTATATGCCCAGATGCTATTTCAGTGTACACCAGAATATTATAACACCAGGTTAGGGAATATAGACTACTGCTAGATGCCTACTTCTTAAAAATCAGACCCAACGATTATTAGAATAAAAATCCATCTTAGTTCATCATCTCCTTAGCCCTCCCTCTCCCCCTCCCTGCAGTCTGTCTTTGTTGGGTGCTCAGCCCTCAGAACTGGACCTGTAGGTTTCCCCCAGGCTGTGCATTACACTGCCTTCTCCCACCCACACAAACAGTAAGTGAAATAACATGGCTCCATGATTTTTGGTGAAAGCGTGGCTGTGGGCTTTGATTCCTTTGTTTGTTTTAGGACCTTAAAATTGAGGATAATTTTACATTAGGACCTGGCTGAGCACCTTCCTAGTGCACCACAGAAAGGTCCTGTCTCAGCCAGTTTCGAGCTTATTGAGTTATGGGAGAGATTCTAGGCTAACTCACCTCCCAAATGTGCCGTCTATTAATAGGAAGCTTGACGATCAGCAGGCTCCTGCCCTATAACTTTGATTTAAGTGTATCATCTCCCTCGTCTGTGCTCCACCTCTATTGAAGAACAGCGTGGGAGCTGCCGAGCACGGTTGCCAAACTCCTGGTTTGCAAAGCACCCGAGTTAGCACAGGCAGCAGTCACTCCTAATAAGAGTTTGCACTTCTTCTGTGCACCTTGAAGCCTTGTTTTTGAAGCATCTAGCATCAGCCTTCTGTAGTTGACCCTTGCTGTATTTAACAAGTATCTTTTGTTTCAGCAGCTTCTCTGCTTATCTCACACTTGTGTGAAATTGTTGTTGACGAGGTGAGACCCTTTGTGGAGCTGACTGCTGCAGAGGACCGTTAGCTTAAATGAAAATGACAGCACTTCAGCAAGGCCTAACGTAAATTCTTTGACAGAATATAGATTCACAAAGAGAAGTAATTCTTGCTGCTGTCATAAAACATTGCTTTTTTTCAAATGTCAGTACCATATGGCACCATCGTGAATAGAGCAATTACTAGCACCATCTACCGGTAAACGCATTGAAGTGAAGAACTAGAGGGGGTTTTATTTCCTTAGAGTGGCTCTCAAAAAAAAAAAAAAAAAAAAACCACCAGTATATGATCATCTTTCAGATGTGCACTAGTCAGTGCCACACTGATGACAGCTCTCCAGTTGCGTTGGTAGGGAAGAAGCCTGAAGAACGAACTCCAAGGTAAAGCCTATTTGTTCCCTCCAGCCCACGGATGATACTTTACTTTTCAGCTGGCTATTCTGCTCTCCATGCCTCTTTTCCTCTTACTGGGAAAACTGCATTAGGATGTGGTGCCGCAGGAGAGTAGCAAGAGCATCACATCCGAGTGCTAGAAATACAGAGTCCCGACAGAGGACTTGCCTATCTGAGAGGAATTCAGGATAGGTGCAGCTGTGTCAACATTACAAAGGAACTGGGAATTATAAAAGAATTAAAAAAAAAAAGACTGTGCTGTAGTACTATGATTCACTGTAAGTCTGATCCAAATATTATCAAATAGGAACACCCTATTTTACTCTTTCAGGGATTAAAGCAAGCACTAGGCAAAGTACATTGACAGAGACGTTTGATACTTCGTAAAAACTTTTCTGATTTAACTGTAAAACTGTCTTTCCTCAGAGTGATGGTGGTGTAGTTGACCTAGAGATATTAAGCACAGCCTCCTGTGTTTTTGAGCTTGGACATTATTTGAGTCAAAGGAATATGCAGGTATATAGTATCTTAGTTTAAGAAATCACAGTGGATACCCCTATTTTTCATTGATACTGATTGAAAGATAATTGTGGGTCTTGGATTAGGTTCTAACATCAGAAGCATAGATTAACACTGTCGTATTCGATCAATTTTGGTTGTGTTCTCTGCATAAATCAAGTCCAGAAGAGGTCTTGGCTAAGGCATTTAATTCTGATCCTTTCATCTGACAGTAAAAACAGAGGCAGATCAAGATGATTTTATGCTCATTTATAGATTGTTGAAGGGGATCATAAAGAAATTCACCAACATCTGTGGCAGAATCAGAATGAAGTATTCAGACTCACAACCAGACAAATCAGGACCTCCCAAAGCCCTTGTCCTACATTTCTTCCTGAACAGTGCATGGGTCATCTCCACTCTAATGCACAATACAAATGACAGCCTGAATGTGGTCTTCTACCTAAATGTGAAAATAGCTGACAACCAGTCACTCTCTTGAAGAGACTATCCTGTTTGAGGCAGTGGTCAGCAACTTTCAAGCTTCCAGACAAAGATGCTAATGTATTGCCACTTAAATCTTCACAATTTCCTGCTACCCTTTACCGGATAGAGGCCAGAAACTACAGCTAAATGCCAAAAAGCAAGAACTGGTACAAACATGATGTAACACAGTAAAGTGCTGAGCCAAGTTCTGTTGAACCAGCCAAATTGCATCCCAGTGAACTATCTGAAACCATAAAACCATCAGTTCTGAGAAGCTGTACTCTACATCAGTGCCCAACACCAAATACTGCCAAGAAGTCTTACTATATTTCACTTTAAGTAACCCAGACATTTGGGAAGCTTCCTCAGACAGCATGGACCCTCTCTGCCTATTTCCATCAGCTGAGAACCCAACTGTGCTCCCACAGTTCATTGTACTCATTCATTGAGAGATTATGATACTTAGAAGAAATTTTGACCAAGAGGAGATGATCCAGTCCATGATTCCATACTGTCTCAAGAAGCAGCCCCTTGAAGTGTCATTCTGCTTCATTCAGGAGACAGTTCTCCTTTTCTTTCCTCAAGTTGATGTTTCTTGACGACACTTCTTGAAGAAACCCACCTTTCACATGATCGTTGTGTTGTAAATAGCTACTGGTTTAGGACTCATGATGAAGTGACCACAGAGATCTAAGATCATAAAACTTCCCATCACATTTTATCTGCAAAGTATGTATCTGTGTCATTGTCCTAAGACATATACAGGGTCCTAATTCTGAGATCCAAATGTCACCAAGATCCAGGCCTGAATTTGGCGAGTTCATGAGAAAAACGATTTAAACTGCTACGGAGCTTGTGTTGTGAAGTGCTTCCACTGCCTATGCCTCGCTCTCCTTTGCTCCGCCAGCCTCTCTTGCCGCTGGCTTTTGAACCTAGTCCTGACAACTTTGTAACCAGTTTGTGTTTGGTCAGTGCTTCCACACACATGTAAAACAACCATGCTCCACATCTCCCTATCGATCTTTCACTTACTCCTTTTTCCCTTCACCAGCTATTAACAGGTTGTCCTCCCCTGGCATTCACTGGAGGCACTGCCTTTGTTTTAGGCCACAGTCACCAGGCTTATAGTTGAATTTTCGTTTAAAAGAAAATCTTTAAACTCTGTTTGATGAACACATACAACTGACCTGTTTCTTCCCATGCAAGAGGGCAAAAGACCATCTTGTGACAGTTCTGACAGTTCTCAAAGTCCTCCAGGAAGTATCTAAGAAACAAGAAAGCTAGAGAAAGTGAAATGGCTTGATCCTCTGTCCACCAAGATAATGCAATTTCTCTCATGTTTTGTAATTTATTTGTATCAGAATCAAGGTTAGAAACCAAAGTAAATAATTCTGGCGGCTTCTGCTTTTTTCACTTCCTTTTACAATACCGTTGCAAACAGTGTTATTTCTTGATAATACCTGTTACTTGTGCTTCAATCTTTTTGCCTTTTTACATGGTCTGGTATTCCAAGTAATGTTGTTTCTCTGCATGAAAAAGCCTAGATAGCCCAAGTTTTTGTATTTGGCTTCTTCACTTATTCTTGAAAGCTAATTGGTTTGTTGTTTTTCTCCGAGCCCTACCCTGCATTTTATTAATCTGTGACTGCAGGAAGATAGTTTGCTGGTAAAAGTATAGGCATGGTTATAGTCTTGATTCTCTGTCACAATTACATGACTTCCTGTACCTCATATTTCCAGGTCTGATTCTGACCATATAAATCCTGTAAGATGCTGGAAGTGCAAGATGTCTCCGTTTCCTACTGATTATTTTATGAAGACATTCAGCACATCATGGATTTAAGCTTTGTTGGTGCCAACAGCTCCCTGCTGGGTGAGAGAACAGAACCATGCTCTCTGTACTTGTATCTTTAATAAAGTAAAGAAAATTGGGAGGCATTGAAAGCATCTAAATGCTTTTACATTCATCAAAATTCAGGTCCTGAAGTCTTCTTTTCTAAGGTGACTTGGTCATTAGATGCCTAGGTACTACAGCACATCAGTAGGACTTACATACTCCTGAGAATTTTATGCAATAACTATTCCTTCTGTTGCAGCAGTGCAGCAATGTTTATAAATTGCTCCAAGAGCCTTAGATGAAAGGACTTGTAAATGTAGAATACATTCTTAACTCTCATTAATTCATTTCATAAACTACCTCTATGACCCCCTCCTGATGTCCTTCTTAAATTGTTGCTGCATCTGGAACTGTCCCCAGTTACAGTTGGGATTAGTGTTAGACAAAGTGCAAATTTGAAT
>WAAD01018464.1:32341-45597 GCA_013389945.1 Fregata magnificens | reverse complement strand
TTTGCAGACTATATTAAGAATGCTGAAAAGCCGAGCAAGCCCCAGTTGTGTCACTAACCTGAGGAGTCATGCCTTACATCACCAGGAGACAGCTAACAAAGCCTCAAGCATCACAGCATCTCATGGGCCTTACTGAAGGACTAATTAATAGAGGGTTTAAAATACCTTCAGCAAACAGTGACCTCTGTGCACTGTGCCTGCCTGAGGTGGAAACACCAAGTGAGCTGAACTGACTACAGTGACAGCGGATCAATGAAATGGCAGCAGAATTGGGGCCGCTACAACAGAATTTCAGGAATGACATGTTCCTTTCTTTGGTTTCTTAAAGGATACTAGCTGTTTAATTCAGAAGATGCAACGTACTTGATCATGTGTTTCCCTCAAATGCTGTATCCTTCCCTTATTTTCTTGTAGAAGATATTGAGAGGAGAAGGGCCACAGAGCAAGTATAAAGAGGAGGGAAATGTATGCAGGCAAAGGGACAAAGTAAACAAATTTCCTTGGAATTCATCATGGACCTCAAAGAATCTATGATGCTTCATGACAGTACTGTCTGCATTCTTGTCTGAAGTAGTAGCCTTTAAGTTCCCTATATCCTGAAAGGTTATAATGAATACAGTTATTTAAACATCAAATTTAGGACACACATTTACTGATGAATTACAATATACACCCTCATCAGGAATAAGGTCAGGTGAAGGTACATCAAGGTACATACCATGCATTAAGAAAATATATTTCCAGTTCTTCCTGAATGAAACAATCTACCAAGCAAGTTATTTAATTTTTTAAACAAACACGGCCCTCAATTTCTTTTCCTATTAATTGCAAACATTTCTAATGGGTTGAGTTGAATAAACAAATTGGTGTATGCAGAATCTGCATTTTGGTCACAAGGCTAATTTATAAAATTTCTACAGCTTGAAAAAAACATTAACATGTAAAATGTGGTGTGCCAAACAAAAAATAAAGCTATGCCAAAGAAAGACTATATTTGCTGACCGTTTTCTTTGTATCCCATCCCTAGGATGACCTCTGGTGCTCTGTAGTAACGAGTCACTACATAAGGCGTCATCATAAAACTAGTTCCTGCAGTTCTGGCCAGTCCAAAGTCAAGAATCTTCAAAGTGCAGTCTGACTTTACTACTATATTACTGGGCTTTAAATCCTTTAAAAAGAAACATCATATATGACTGCTAAGACAAGCACAAAGTACTCTGTGGTTCACATTTTTATAAGATAATACTGCTAACATTAAACCCCACATATACAACTAGGTTATTGCCATAACTGCAGTATCTTTTCCCCTTGCATTAATTCATGTGCATTCAGCAGACTACAGAATTAATTCCCTTATTATGCTTGTAGATTTATATAGCAATTAAAGAGGGAAAATACAACCAGTGTTACAAGATATGTTAGCAACGTCTGAAATAAATTGAGGTTAGTAAGAAATGTTAGCTCTGAGGAAAGGTCTAGAAACTGCTCACTGGAACAACAGTCATTACTACGATGCAGAATACAAATAACATGACAATTGCTAAAATCATGTGATGCAATAATCATCTTGATACAAGTATTATTAAAATTTTAACATGAATGTAAAAAGTAAAAGGTCTCTTTGCTAGTTGAGGCTGCACTACCTCTTTTGAACCAATGCAGATGTTTCCCTGAACAGGAAGGAAATCCCCATGCTGACACAGATTTAGTTTCCCATTTAGGATTTGGTTTTATCCTAATTTTGGTGACCAAACCCAAAAGGGCACCATTGCAAAACTGCCAGAAATTAACACAGCCATTAAATTGGTGTGGAAAATGCCCTGATACAGGTTCAGATCATCTTAGTTAGAAACTTGGTAACTGTATTCTCTTCAGTTGAACCCTAAAACCACATTGACAATAGTGGCTTTACAGCATCTATTTATACGGACACTATACAGGCATACTCGGTCATTACCTCAGGAGGATCTTGCACACATCTGAATGTCACAGAGCAAATATTACAAACAGAGTAACTTCAGAATAACTTTGCCATCATAAAATCATTCATAGCATACAGGCTGACATACATAAGGCTTGGATCCTTTCTGCTCTATCACTCTACTAAGATTAATGAGAGAAAAAAACGAGATGTGGCAGAGGACTACAGCATTTGAGCTGCAGGCATTTGACAAGTAGCCCTATCTTTCACTTTCATAAAGATTTAAAAGTGGCTATCTGCAAGATAGATGTAGTTTTCATTTGTACCTGTATAGCTTTCAGCAAACTCCTCAGAAAGCTAAGAAAGCTGCATTAAAGACAGAGAGGAAACCACAAAAGAGAGTTCCAGAACAATAGAATTTTAATGGATAACTAAAATTCTTGCATATTTACATATTCACACATGCAACTTCCAAATCACACACAGAAAGACCCCGAAGACAACTTTGCCTTAAAAGATTCTCAAACGCCACAAATGAATTCAAGTATTATAAGGCATTCCAGCTATTTAATATGCACGTTTCGGATTCTGCTACAATCCTGTTTATTATCAGCTGTATTTTTGCACACTTCTATTATTTGGGGGATGTTCACGGCAGAATCCCAGGTGCACGCTCATAGTATTAACTATACTCATCCTCCCCAAAGCTGCAGGATTAACACTGAAAATGTTAAGAGATCTTCCCTTTGCAAGAGAAAAATCACTATGAGGACAAAAAGCAAAAGCTTACAGAGTACTGTCCATCCTTAATTTCTGAACATCATCTAGTTGTCATGAAGCCTAGGAACAGGTTGTGATTTGGAATACAGAACAGTCCTTCAGAATGATGGAGGTGAGAGTTGACTTACACTGCATCCACATTCATGCAGAACCAATACCCTTACCTTTTAAATAAACAAGGACTCAAAAGCTCCTGTAAGAGTCATCAAGTTAGTTAGGCTGTATAAATATACCCAGAACCTATAGCAGAACATATCTCACCTAACCTTAAAAATGTAAAACGTCAGTGCCTAAAAATCAGAGGTTGTTCATGGCCATCTCCCCATTAACCGAACAGGGAGAGAGGGGCATCTCTGGAGGGTAATTGATGGCTTCTGTGGGCTTTTCCCTTTCTAAAGAAAGATTTGTGTGAAGGGCTTCCGTAATTAGGCACTTCTATTAAATGCTCAAAATCAGGCAGAATACAATGTTTCAGAGCCTCCATGCAAGTCAGTGAGGCACAACTCTGCATCCTCCTCCGATCGTGAAATATAAATGAACATGTAGTTCTACACTTGCTGGAAACTCCATCTCTGCAAAATGTTTCAAACACAGTAATGTTCATTGGCTGACATCCGTTAAAGCCGGTGTAAAGCTATAGTCAAATCTTTACCAAGATCAAATCTTTATCCACTGATGTGGCAGCTAAGTATGCTCCCTACAACTTCTAGGTGAAATTGTCTGAAACTCTTTGTGTTTGATCTCTGCCTTGTTCTATGCCTCTAGTTTGCTATGAAAAAACCACTTATTTCTATGGCAGGTAGTATCCAGTGCTACAGGCACATATACAGATTGTTGTAATTTCAGTCATTCAGCAAAGCTTTGAAAAAGTTACTGAGATGCTGAGATTATTGCAGCTGTGTTAAAAGCTGAAGAACCCAGTTAAAAACCATGTGAAACTACCAACACCAAAAAAACTTAAAGCTTAGAGGACACTAAAGAAGTACAGTAGATTCATAGCCAGAATGCTCCACAAGCAGTCAAAGTAGTGCAGACTATGTTTAAGGAGTAACTAGTTTCAACAAAATAATTAGCTTTAGACGTTATGGACAGTGATGCTGAAAGCCCAGAAGAGTGGTATAAAGAGTTACTACTGCAGCCACATAGTCCATATGAAATATGTCCTTTTTCAAGCACAAGACTCCCTGTCTTCTGAGGTTTTGTTTAACTTGTTCCACAGAGAAACAGGATTTTGATGCTTTACACCTTGAAGTATAAAGGTGTAACGTGCACAGCAGGTAAGTAATGCAAACGTTTTGCCTAAACATACTTAATCTTCTAACAAAGCCTGAGAAGAAGCTGTCAGCTGAAAAATCTACCATGAAGACATGCAAGTGAAATGTATGTGCCCATGTCCTTCAAAAGCATTCAGGCATACGTATGTTACCATTTACATAGCAATTTTAGCTACAGTCTCTTTGGAATAGGTTATCCCTGTACTTCATATTACTGTACAATATGAAGCATTTAAAAGACTTCACCCGTATTTACAGAGGCAGGAATTCTACCCTCAAAGCTGTCTTTACTCCTGCCCATCAACTGAGTAGTTACTTCTTTTCTATAAGTGTATAAATGTTTACATTTATCCATGGCTTTTGTGGGCTCAATGGTTTGATGCCTGCTTTACACGAGTGCAAACCGCCCTTGAAGCAAGTGAAGTTTTAGAAGCTCCCTCCTGCCTGTGCTAAGATCCACAGAAAGAGACACTCTTACATTGCCTACTCTAGCATGTCCATACAATATGCAGTTTTCCAAAAAGTAAAATGACCTGGGAAAACCCACAGCATTAAACTTGTATACCTAAGTACTGAAGAGACCAGAAAATGTGACGCTGCGTACAAAACCATTATTTCAATCCCACAGGCACATACATTAGGACACAAAAGGCTGCATAATATCAGTCATATGCAATATAATACCACAACTGTGGTAAGTGAAGCATCCTAGTTTTGCGTAGCATTCCTAGAATAATGCAAGAAGCCCACTGACCTGTCCCAATGCCTGGTTGCAGGCGACGCTTCTGCCCGCCTTCCCTTGCCCAACTCTTTCACACACAGCAGTTCAGGGCAGACTGCATGCAAGAAGGAAGCCTTCAACCTTCCCTCCCTGAGCCCCTCACTGGAATGAGGCAGGTGATGAGTATTAGAGCTAGCTGAGCAAAAGGAAGCAGTGTTTGGCCATTTAAACCGTATTTTCTATTCAAACAATTGTGCCAGCTCACTTGAGGGAAAAACAGCATACTGAACGGGAACGTCATACTGCAGCTTGCAGGCCATTCAACACGCTGGTCACAGTGAGGTGGACTACTGAACTGGACAAACATCATAACATAGCAATTCCTGTGGTAGCACTGGGAACTGCCATTCGTGATTTACTTTGTCGTGTACATCACCTGTGAGGAAGACTATGCAGTAATGACTGAAAGTATAATTAAACTTACTCATGTGTGACATCTTCTGCATCATTTCAGAAATGAAAACTTTTAAAACTCTCTAAAAAAATTACAATGAAAAATGTAGCACTACAGAAATACAAGCTTACAATTTCCCAAAATAGCAGAGATTATATTTGTAAAGTTACAACTAGACAATCTCAAGCAATCTTTACACTACGTACAAATATATATGAGATGTTCAACTTGAACATACAACTTTAAATTCAGAATTTCTTGACTGGATTGTAACACACACACGCCATTTAAAAAGCAGCAGTCAGTTTCGCCTGTGGGCAGTCTGAGTGAATGCTTTGTGACACACAGGTGTATGAAAGTTCCACTTACAGGTCTTTATCATAATCTGTTTATCTGGAGACTTTATATATTTATTCATTACTCTACTAGTAAAAGAGCAGAAATAAAATAGGCAGTTCTTTCAAAAGATGGGATTTCAGGTTTGGTTACCAAAACAATAAAGGCAGAGACACTTTCAGATATTCTTTCCTGCCATGACTAATAAAATAGAACATTATATAGAATTAGACGAGGTAATGTAGCTCACTGCACAAATCTTTATTTACTCTGTGCAGATTATTATCAAATCATTCAAACATTCAAAAGATTCATTCCAGAATTACAGTGGAAAAAGGCAAGTGCGACGATTTCCTTTCAGCTTTCTCTCTCTGCCTATGGAACAGGCTATGGATCACCCTTTGTGCTTCTATTTCTGAATTTTTTCTGTCTTTTAAACACTCAAGGCAAAACCAGGTGCAATGCAAAATATACACAGTTAAGTTCACTTACCCTATGTATAATTCCAGCTGAATGAAGATGTTTGATACCACACAGCATTTGATAAAGAAGATAGGACATTCGTTCATGGTCTAGCTCCATCTGAATCACTTGGCAGAGATTTGCATCCATGAGCTCCATCACTATGTAGCTTATGAAGCAAAAAAAAAAAAAAAGAATAATAATCGGATAATACTGCCATTTTATCGTATTCTTTCCCTTGTTCATCTTTCTGTGTGAATATTTTTAAAATTAATTCTCAGCTTTAGTTCAAATCACACTTACACGTCTTGAAATTCTTCCAGGGATTTTTGTGGTGTGAACACATTCAGTAGGCCGATTATCTGTAGGAAGGGAGAGAGGAAGTATAATCGCACCACAGCAATAGCAAAGTTGCAAAGTCAACATTTCAAAACCGATACCCAATATTCTGATGCGAAGCTCCTGGTATACATTGAAGCTCAAGATGCTCAGTGGCTCCACCAGGCCTAACATGCTGTAATAGATGCTAATGATTTTAGGAGGAGTATTTTTCCTCCACAAATCTCATTGTAAAGACACTCTGTGTGCATTAACAAGATGATATTCAAAGGTTAAAACCTAAGGAAGTTAGTCAATCCTTCCCTGCATCCTACTTTCAGTTTGAAGACAGCTGGTAAGATTTTTATTGGATATGAGGAAAAATAAAATTAAAAACTGACAAAGACTACCTAAGAGATACCACTTTGCCATTGACAGAGGTGAAGCAACAAGTCGACCCAAAGAGAAAAACAGATTCTTGGAGCTGCTTTAGGATACTTCCCAGTTGCTGAGAATGTATAGGATGTGCAGAAACAGGTCAAGCTACTACTCATCAAGAGTCAGGCAGGCTTGCAATCATTTATCATCATACAAATTATGCTATTAGGTAAAGCTTCCTTCAGAGAATCCACATATAAACCATCTCTGCTTTAGAAAAAATACAAAATTTTCCCCAGTAGGTAAAAGACAGAGTAAGTCTTCTATGACTCTCTCTGTCCCTAGCAGCCAGGGGGAATTTTAACTTGCTGAAGGGGGATTAAAGGGGAAGGTGAGGAAGATGGCACACAGCTGTCTCTGAAGGAAGAAAATGGCCAATATCAGCCCTCTGATAGTCCAACTCTGATAAATTTATCACTTATTCTCCCCCCATTTCTGCGATCTTGTCTACTCCAGAGCTTCTTAAGCATCAGACAGTTCCTGTTGTCACAACACAAGATTCCTAACTCATTCATGCACCAGGAAAAAAATAAAAAAAAATTATTACAGCCTTTTTTACCTCCTATTTGTCTAGCAGAAGCAATAGAAAAAAGGATGCACTTACCACTCATGGTATTCTTATTTGCCAGCTGCCTGTAAAATGTAGCAATGTAACACTGACTCCCTTCCTGATTTTGAAGGGGGTATTTAAAGATTGGGCAGGTATTAAAATTAGCCAGTAATAGCTCTTCTGAAAGATCCTTCTGTGCTTATCATGGAGACGCAGCCATGCAATGAAAATCTCTATAATCAACAGAGGATGCCATCCTCTGAAGTCACTTTTAAGATTTTTACAAAGAATAACCTTCTAGTTAATTCTTTAACATTTAAAGCAGGACACTGCACTTACATTTTTGTGATTAACACACTTCATAAGAACAAGCTCTCTGTAGGCTCTTTTAGCATGGGTTTGGTTCTGAAATGGTCGGCTTAACTTCTTGATTGCAACATTTCGTTCAAGGATGGCATCATAAGCTGCACTGTAATTAAAAATAACATTATTACATCTCAGTGTCAAGGTCCTTTAAGCTGCGGCAGTTGCCACCTTTTTCAGATACCTTGTATCATGTCTGCAGATAAACCAAATTTCCGGTATTATTCAACTTTAGGGAGTGTAACAGCAAAGTGCTCTTATATGCTGCGCGACTCAAAATTTAGAAATGTTTCCCAGCTTCATAGTACTAACACATGACAATCTCCACAAAAAAAATGCAGGATCTCTGCTTCCTAAAATATCTTACGAAAGATATTGAGCCCTTGCAACTCACTGGCACTCAAGAACAGAGCACCTAAAAAAGATCCAAACCACTTCAAACATTAAAAGCACATAAATTTTATGTAAAATCTTCACACTGCAGGCATTTCTGTAGCAACCAAACAGACTGTAGTCAAACAACTGTCTACGTCCTCACTATATTAACACACATGCAAACAAAATTCAGATCAGTTTTTCTGCTGCTGCTACTTACAGACCAAATAATCTTAATGCCAGGAGTTACCATTTCAAAAACAATTCTTTCTAGAGTACTGGTCTTCAGGTTTTCATTTGCACTAAGCACACTATTTCATTATTAACCCAGCTAAAGCACAAATATGAATTAAAAACACACCTGTACCACACATTCTCTAAACACTGATCAAGACAAGATCAAGGCAGTAAAGAGGTTACAGGTAAAAGTGTTTGAGAAGATTATGCTTTTCCCTACCTTTCTCTTCCTTGATGTTTCTTTTGTATTTTTATGTCTCTGGTTAGCACCTTAAGAGTTACAATAAATTGCAAAGTCTGCAAGTTCCTGTGCTATCTACACCCTTCTCTTGAACATTCAAAAAACTCTCAAGAAGCTTAAACCAACAATTTATCTTTGGGGTAACGTCACTGAACAGGAAACAGTGCTTACAAGCAGCTAGTTGTCACCAATCGTAAATCAATTGGATGCTCTTCAGGCCACACAGCAGAACTCTTATTCAAAGAATTATATTGTCAAGTCCTATTTTCCCAAACTGCATTGGGTATTTACATATTATAATGACAGGCAGAATCACAAATGCTCACTAACTGGTATCAGGGACTAGTTAGATTATGAAACTAAGTAAAACAGGCCCCTAACAAACCATTTCAAGAAGTAAAAGCATTTACAAGCGTCAGATATTATATAGAGAGTACTTCTGGCTTTTGTTTCACTGTAAGCAGTGTGGTTTAGGATTAGGATTAGTTTCTTTATCCAGGTTTTTTTTCACCCATTAATTTATGGGACTGAGCACAGCTGGCTGAATTTGCACAGAAGGGCATCAGTTCAGAAGCAGGAAAGGACATAGGTCAAAAAGCAACAGCAACAGCCCTTGCTGAGGAAGAACAGCTAACTATTACTATTGCCATTTTGCACGTAAAAGGTAGTTCTCCACACTCCTACTCAGTAACATAAAACAGTCAAAGGACTCTAAAAATTCTATCAAGGGAACCTAAAAGTACATTTAAATTTTAAAGAAACCTTACCATACTATCCCTTGTGCTCCTGATCCTATTGGTTTTAAGTTTTGATACCGTTTCAACACGGTGAAAGTAGAGTCTCCAATTTCAACACTGTAGAAATTGTTGTCACGCTTGCTTCTGCTCATGACGGCAACTTAGTTAGACCGCTTCATCCAAATTCTGCTTCTGGCCTGTAAAGAAATAAAACTTGAAAAACTAAGATTTTACAACTGTATGTAATCTGACAAAAGGCAAAATTCTTTATAATACGCGGAAGACGTTTCCCAAGTAAGTCCTATATGCAAACGTATGTTACTTTTAATTTCTGCAGGAATGAGATGGCATGTGTCTGAAATGTTTTATTTTTAGGAATGTTTCTAAGATAGAATTCTAGAATGGGAAAAAGAAGGGAAAAACAGAAGGGAATGGTTGGTAGCAAAAATCTTAGACGACAACAAACAGAAGATCAAAAGGCAGGAAGCTACATGTCATCCACAGAGCTCCAAGAGTGCTGCCATTCCTTCACATATACACATGCAGCAAGTGAGCAGGGTTTGGACCAGACGCTTCCAACATAAATTGTTGCATGACTCCCTAAACACAAGAGTGACAAAAGATCAACAAGTCTTCCAGACATTGCAGTCATCAACATACTCTTGGTCACAACTGCCAGGAATACCTGTCACTGATGTGGAAATATAAAAAGTCAATCTAGGCCAGAAAAGGAAAACTGGCCTTGTCAAAGATCTTGCATACTAGCTCCTACGAATAAAAGTAATAATCAGGGAAAGAGAGAACAAGAGTAAAAAAAAAGGATGTATATTCCACTAAAAAATGCTCATATGAAAAAAAAAGGCAACATCTCAATGCACATGTCCACAGAAGAAAAAAATAAAACTGCATGGTGCCTTTTACTGTATCAATTCCTGTTTCTTTGACATTAACTGTGCGCTTTAAATTTTCTCTTTACATGGATTTTGGGTGTAGCTGTAATAGATGTCTAGTAGTGCAAATTCCTGTTTGACTAGAGGAAGAAATTTCTTCATTTCTTCAAGAGCTACAGCATGCTGTCTTCCATTGTTACTAACTTAAGGAACACTTTCCTATATTATTATTCAACAGCCCCAAACAGATTCTTAGCTTCCGTACGCTATGACACTATACATTTGTTAAATTTTAAACAAGCTTTGAAAACATGGACAGTGTAAATGTGGCCTCCACAAATAATCACAAATGTTGTACAAGTAGAATTCTTTTAAGAAACTGTAAACTTACCAAATTCCATTTTCAACTAGCTAACCTGCATTCATTTCAGCTACATAGGTTCAATTAAAAAGCACTCAAGTTCTAAAAAGGACACATTTTTAATTATTTGGTATATTATAAATTAAAAATGCACTACCTTAATTGGCAATTATGTCAAAAGAAACATCTATTAAACAAGCCCCTTTTCCAAAATACTGTCAAAAAAACAAGTCTCTGTCACAAAGACTGAACTAAATACCAAAGGGCTTTATATCAGTGTATTGACAATATTGTTAAAGGCTTCCTTCTCCAGTTGATAGTGAAGGCATAACTGGACAAAAACTGTTGCTTAGCACAAGAAAAACTGTATACAAGCTGGGGGTCCAGACTGTAAAGAGTAGCTCTATGGGGTGGAGGTAGGCTTACTGAAGGGAGCCAGAAAGCCTAATTTCTTAGCAACACACAGCACCATCCCCAGCTCTTTCTTCCCTACCCCTTTTATCACTGCATCTTTGGACTCTACCTCTTTCTCAACACTTTCTTCACAGATGTAGTCACAAAGTTTTGGAATAAAGATGCCCAAGAAATACGTAGTGACAAAAAAAAACCCCACCTGAATTAGGAGAGAGAAAATTTGTTGTAGAAGGTATGAAATCAGCCAAATTTTTGAAAATAAGAAAACAAAGAACGACATCTGTTCTTTGAGTTTACCTATTGAGTTTATTCACTAAAACTGTATTAAGACATAGTGACATTGAACAATGTAGGATTAGCCAGCACAGCTTAGTAGATAGAGCTCTGCTGTTTGGTATCAGCATCAAGATAATGAAAGTTTAATACATCACTTTGGATGATTCCTTGGAAACAAATGCAGGAAGGACTGCTCCTCTCCATCCAAGGTTTTCAGATTAATGTTGACACCTTCCCATTCAAAGGTCAATATTTTGAATAGCCAAAGCCAAGTGTTTAATTGAATTTTCTTTCAATTTGGTAAACTTCATAGGATCAAAGGGTGAAACAAACCAAGTATAGTTTAAGAAAAGGATCTTGAGAGACAGTACTCTCTTAGAAAATAATTCCTATATATTAACAGATTTTACATGTATACCATACATGGTATTACTACCAAGCAAATTTTATTGCTTGTTTGGCAGTATGTACTGGGAAACTTGTATTTACTAACCATTTTATAATTAATAATAGTATTTTAGCATATAGCAGCATATAAGAGAAATCCTTGTTTATTTTTACTAAGGTAAAAAAAAAAAAGAAGTCTGTGTGTAATCTTTCTGTAATAAAGTTTTCACTCCTTTCTGAATATCTTAGCTTTGCAGTCACCTAGGTACTGCCTATAACCCCCTCTGCTCCAAAGATAAATAATAAAAAAAAAATCATTTATATACTAAGTCTGAGCTTCATAATTGAAAAGTCCACATTCTGGACTATTACAGTAGCTATGCTGCTCCTAAAAAAAAAAAAAAAAAAAAAAAAAAAAGAAAAAAATCAAGTTTGTGACAAGGTTTAGTACGTAAATTCTCTCTTTCACTTTAGCCAGGGACTGCATCATACACACAGGAGATCACCAGGAAGCATTACGCTCTCAGGGTCTGTTCCCTGCACTCTGCAGGTGTCTCCCAAAGCAAAGCTGCCAAGGAAGATGGGGAATCTACCCACTGGCCAGAGGGAGAGACAGCACAAAGGATAGTTTTGCCTATACATGAGCATTGGTGCCAAAATACTTGGCTGATAGACAGCTTTGGTCAGGACTACAACATGCAGGAGGTCAGCCCGGCACCAGCCCACCACCTCACTCATTCTAGGCTGAGTCTCCCCTTCTTCAACAATCTTTGGTTTTGCCACTTCCATTCTCAGCTGTGCATGAGGAACAGAAAGCTCAGCTCTCTGAAAGAGCTGTGTCCTCACCTGCCTTTCTATGCTCATAGAGAAAACCAGGCTCATCTAAAGAAGATATGTCTAACTAGGTTTTTTCNAAACTCCTGCTGTCAATGGTTTAATTACAATTGGTTACTTAAAAAAGAATGAGCTAAGTGTTTGAGGGACATGACTCAGTGACAGTCAGATATAATTAAATGTGCCTCTACCCTGTCAAAAAATTCACCAACTGATGCCAGTCATGACACTTACAACCTAAAATTAAAAAACAAACAAACAAACAAAAAAAAAACCAAAAACCAAGCAAAAAAGCCAATTCGTAAAGAATAAAGAAATAAAATGGGAAAAACAAAACATTCTATAAAAGCAGTATCAGATTATGGTTTAAAAGGCTTTCCCTGCTACTGGACTCTTTAAAATGCTGTTAAAACATACGCCATACATTGCATCTGAATAATACTGAACAGCCTACAATGCACTGTATCTTTCTACCAGCAGCTGAAAAACCTCAGTCTTCTAATTGCCAGTGTACCTATTTAACTCTTTACAAAATAACTTACAGGACAGTTCCAGTGAATGCTTCCCCCTTACTCATAAAACTTGTTAAGTAACTCTTCCTTATAACAGATGTTCTTAAAATAGCTGTGGGTATTCTGTAAGAGATCTGATCTACCTGGACCATGCCTCAAACACCCCACTGCTACCTTAACCCATAGATCACTAGCCTTGCAAGACTGTGAAGATTGAAAGTTTCTCAGACCACTGTTTGGCAATATTTCCAAGTCCTAGGAAACGAGTAAAGAGCAAGACTGGGGACATGGGTTTTGCAGTGCAAAGATTGCTTTGCAGGAACTATTTACCTTAGTCTGTTGACCACTTGACTTAGAAACAAGCCTGAAAAATCT
>WAAD01018464.1:11888-31646 GCA_013389945.1 Fregata magnificens | reverse complement strand
TTCGTCAAAAATTATCAGTCTCTACCATGTTAGCAAGAGGTATAGTCTACCTCTTCATTTTAAATGCGTGCTCTTCTAGCATAAAACTGACTTAGCTTGAGAAGAAATGGAGTCAATTCTCAGAAAAGCCATCTCTTGCACATTTTGTATGGTGAGCTATCGTGGGATACAAATACTTGGATGTAACGCACTCAGATCAGCACAGTTAACAGAGGTCTCAGAACATACATATGGTTTCCCCTCGCCTCCCAGCCTCCAGCATTTAATCCAGCCATTACAGCTTCCTCGTCCTGAACCAGCCCTGACATCCATCTCCTCTGCGTCCCTTGCCTCAAAGTCTCTTATAACTTCTACACAGTTTTTCCCATCAACCATGGAAAGTGTAAGCCTCTCATTTTATCAGCAAGTTTACTTCCACTCAATGCTTTGCTCCCACTCAGCTCAGAATCCATTGTGCTCCCTGTCTCTTCACCTCTCACGAAAGCATCCTCAGAAGTGCCTAGTATTCCCCAGCTCTGTAAATACAGCTCCCAGAAGAATACCAAAGACTTCATTTTTTCCTATCTGCTAATTTACTCGTGACTAGTCTTACGAAGTCTGGCTTCAAAGATCCACAACACCAAAAATCTTAGTCTTTAAATATTAAACTAAGCCTAAATTCAGAAACTGTCAGACTTTCAGGATTCTTACACAATGTATGGCTGCAATGTCTTTCATTTAAACATGATTGAGCTATATCAGATAAACTTGCCTGCCTGAAATTTGACATTTTGTTCCATTTTCTAGCAATTTTGCAGGAGTACATATGGGAAGAAAGGCAGGATGCAGATTCCGGATTTCTATTATTAATGAGCAAACTAATAATACATTTGTCCCATTAACTGCCAACTTGCCAGAACGCTGTCAACTGTCAGCAGGGGAAGAATCCCGCAGAACGCTTCAATTTCCTCTCACACATCAACTATTGTGCTTTTCCTTGAAAATACCTTGCCTAAGCAAATTTCAATACATTGCAACCTTTTAGTGGCAGCCCGCAATTACTCAAGGATCTCCAAAACTGAACCCTAAGATAGTACGGTGTGGTTTAGCATATTAACTTACTAATTCTTCAGATTGCCATAAGTAGTATTTACCCAAGGAAGCACAAAAAAAATGGTAGAAATGGAAATAACACTATATCCATACAGTGAAAGTTCCCTAGGAGACCTGCAAGGCTGTGCGTAAGTCTTAGTCTGATTGCACTAAAAGCAACTAAAATCCAATAGTCCCGCAGGAGACTTAAGATGGTCAACAATTTCCACTAATCATTTCTTTTATACAGCCTGATAAAGTTTAAGTTGTTAAAGCATGAACATGGACGCATTGAACTTGTAGCTCCTTGAAAAGACAAGTAGCATGTATCTATGAAAGTAAATATTATGGCTAACCTTAAGAAGGATGGACATTTATAAAAATGTTTCATTGATACCCCATTCTCCTCCTCCTCCACAAGGGAATAATACTGACAATGAAGATTCACCAAGTTTCTTCACCCAGCTTTAAAATAAGCATATTTAAAACAACAGTAAGGTTTTAGAATAAAAGAAACCATGTATAGCAATGTTTATATACAAGTATGCAAACATCTGCCATTTACTTCTGTTTAAAGAAAGGCATGTACCTTAGCATTTCTCAACAAGACTGTTCTATATAAACTTGCTGACTTCAAGATAGCTGGAAGATAACATAATGCTGTATTTTATTACTAATATCAAACTTTGTCTCTAATACAGAAAACATTCAATTTATTAATCAAGATACAGGACAATGTATGGACAGTATACATTAAAATATTTTTCCAGTACAGCCTAAATACATCGGAGGAACAGAGGATTTGGGGTAGAAAGGTGGGGTGGGAAAGAGAGGAACTAATCCTTTGCTCACAGAGCTTTCACTTAAAAAGTCCTACTGCAGGTGCATTAACAACCTTAGAAGTGGCCAGATGGACTTAGACATAAATAAAACAAAAAACTCACAATGCAAAATTACATAAACAATAGCCATATATTTGGTAAACTTGCCTTTGCAGAGTGTGTAAACTGATTTCTTTAGAAGGCAGAGAGAGATGATTTGATGTTCATTCCAGACCCCATTTTATTTAATGCTTTTTACGCCTATGATCTATACCACCGGACAGTGCTATAAAGGGGCCTCCAAAGTAACAGAGCTTAAACTCTAAACAGCACACTCCCAAACTCTAAATGAACTTAGTGTGTTTGAACCAGAGCTGGCACCAGTGTGGCTCAGTCGAGGTTTATGGCTATGTGGAGCTTGTGGTACAGACACTGTTATGAGACCTATACTCCCTATGTCATTATGGCTGAATTTGGGCAATCTCACATTTTGCTTTTAAAATCAATCCAGGCTCATCTGCACCAGCACTCCGAGAAGTTCAGCTGAAACAGCAGGCAATTACAAGAACTTGCCCAGCTCACACGGGCCTTAAGTGCTGCACGCCTGAGTTAACCACAGCAAGTTTATGTATCCACAATTAGAATTTAATTGGAAACCGTGTGCTTTCAACTAGACATCTGAGTATTTACCTTCAGCACAGCACTACCATCAAATAATATTTTCTTGGCTATCACACCTGCTAGCCTTCACATCAACTAGATACCAAGTCTGTGCTTTTTAAGTCAGAGGTGACTTTAAAAACAACACATAATTATGCATAATGTTACTTCTCTCATGCAGTGACCTGAATGCATGCATTCCAGGCATACAGAGGAACAGAAATAGAACAGGTTTTGTGGAAGGATCTCTCAGTTTACATAAGAGCACAAAATATTTTATTACCTCTTCTGCGCTTTTCCCTCACTAGAGATAGCAACAATTAACAGGAAAGCTTCAAAGGTTGCATTGCAAACTGACAAAAAGCATACATTTGAGAGATGTCTTGTTTTCAGACAAAGAAATGGAACCCAAGAGATAATTTTGCCACCAGGGACATGGAAGTAGAATTGACTAGAATACTGCCAACTTAAAGGGTGGAGAAACATATGCTCTGTAGAGCTAAGTCTCTAAGACTGCTCGTTAATTGCTGGTTTATACCTTTACTAGACAACATAAAATGAAAATCCAGGATCCATCCCATGCTATAGAGCACAATACCTTACCCTAAGTATCCTTTTATGTAAGAAATTATATGTATTCAGTTTGTTCCTACTACAGTGAAGAAGTACAACTGAGAAGACATTTTCATACCCTAATACCCTGAAATGTAATAAAATGTAACAAATGAGAAAAATCATAGGACAGAACAATCATCATTAATTACAAGTTTTGCATGGAATCAGACTTGGTTTTCATGTTCATGGTTTCTAGAGCAATCCTTTCCTAAGAGTAAGCATAAATGGACTTAGTCTTAGAAGGCAATTAGTATGCTAAGCCAGCAAACAGTCCTTGGGGCAAGACGTGTCTTAGGTACAACACAAATACCAACTAAGAGAGTGATCTACCTACACATGCTGAAGACGGAGGGGCTCCTGGGCAAAACTGTTTACAATTAAGGAATGAGGTTACTACAGTAGCTGCTCAGAAGTAGGGTGACAAAAGATGAAGATTATGACAGTTAAAGAGATGCAGAAATAGAAAAAGGCAATTTTAAAATAAAACAATTGCATACATTAACACATTAATTAGTAATATAATCAACATTATAATGACATAAGCTACATATCAATGATGATTCAGTAACTCCATTTAGAAGAGAATTTAATGCTATCGAAATTAATATTCTGTAGGAATCTGTGGTTGACCTAGAGAAAGCCAACAGTATTTCAAGCATACACTAGATTGCTACTGAAAGCAAAACAAATGCACAGTGTATATAAAGCTCTTGCATTAATGAATTTTATTTAATTTCTTTGTGAAAATACAGTTCACACATAGCTGATTTGTATGCATCATGTGTTTGTGAATGCTTGTCTAATTTTCAGCTGTCATATTTAAAGGCTTCTGGACATCTGCTAAATGGATATTGTAAACAGAGCCCAGTTTTCAGATACTTAATAAAACAAATGCTTCAATGGCTCAAGTTTAGGAAACGAAAGAACAAAAGCATTCTGTTTCTTAAAGGTAACTTCATAATTTGTTCAGTTATTCACAAAAGTAATCATGGTTTTAATAATGTTTTCTTTTTACATACTGCCCTTGAAACTGAAAGTTATATTTCACAATACTTCCAGCTCTGTTAAATGCTAATGCAGATATGGAATTTGGAAAAAGGAGTTAATGCTGGCTGTGTGAACACTACAGCAAGACATTACTAGACCATTATAAATGCTAAAGATGTCTGAAAACCCTGAAGCTTATTCTAAAATAAAATATTCTCATTGTTGACTACAGGATTAATTTTCTTAACATTTTGCATAGCTTTCAAATTACATCTTCACATCAGATGGTTTTAAGTTGAACAACTTCCACACGATTGCCTAAACCACTCCTGGTGTTGACACGTGTTTAATGAGGTCTCTACCTTGTGCGTAATTGATATGGAAGTGCCTCGCACATCATCTCACGTACGTCTGCATTATAGGAGTCCTTTGTTTCACTTAGCGACTCACAGGAGGAGTGGCATAGCACAAAATTTCAAGTCTACAGCTTGATCTCAGGAGCTATTTTCTACAAGCAACTATTAAACAAAACCACAAATATACTGGAGTGATTCTTATGTTATAACTTGCCTACTGCTTTCAAGTTCCAGCAGAGAAGGGTAAGTCACTTCAGTTTGCCTGAAGACAAGAGATTTAAGACACATTTGTTTTTTTTAAACTTTAGGACTGTTACGGGTTTTTTCAATATTCATTTTTTACAGAAAATTCAAAGCCGATTTCTTGATTTCCAAGAGAATATTTAACAATAAATAGATGGCTTTCTCTACTAAATATGATAATTTCAGAAAAGATGACAGGTTTGGTATAGAAAAATAAATATGGCTTTAAAGCAAAAAACTTTTCAGCATGCAATAGCAAAATGAAACTTAAGAGAATATAATACAGGCTGTTTGTACCAACAAACTACCTCAGTGGTTCAGCAAACATCATTGTCAGATTGATAAATCTCTTGGAAAGACTTAAAGCCCTCTCTGTTAAACTAACGCTGTTCTCGATACATTTTACAGGAAACAACTATGCAGAGTCCTAAATTAACAATGCATGAAAGCCATTAATACTAATGCAATCTTCCCAGTGATTTAATGTTGCAGTTTACAGGTTCATATAGTGGCTCTAACCTTATGCTCCAGCTGGATCACATGATGACTTTCTCTAGTCGTCTAGAAAACTAGTTATAGTTTTCTTCCTATATTTCTGTCATCTCATCTGAGTATTACGACAGTAACTGTAATCTAAGGAATCTAGTAAGGGGAGAACATGCAGGGAAATAAATCACCCCCTTCTCCACTCCAGCAGCCTTTTCTTGGCCAATACTCACCTTATTACAGTTTCCACACAAAGGTCACCTAACTGAATGCAACTGCAATAAACTGAACTTAATTCTGCATTCCAAAAATCACTTGGAGCCCCACTCAGTATCAAGGAGCGTAGACAGCTCTTAAACACTTAAACAGCGCAGGCTTGCACGACAGCACCCGCACTCCGTACTGAATTCCAGTTTAAACCTGCACAGTGAGCCCTCTCCCATCTATAGAAAAGTAAAATAAAAAAATTTGTAAAATTGAAATGAACATTGGCTTTACTATTAAACACAAAATAATCTGTATATGGGATGGTTGGGAGCACAAGAAGCTCTAAGCAAAGGAGGAAGCACGTCTTCCCTTTGACAAGAAAGATCAACAAATTAAATTGCTTGGAAAAGAAGATTTACATAAAACTGGTTTTGTAAGCTACTCAGAAAATATCTAAAATTCAACTTCTTGTTCTAAGTTCTTAACCTGGTAAATAAAAAGTCTATACTTATTTGTCAGTTGTCAACAAAAATTTCCTTAGTAAAATCTAAAATTCTGCTAAATTCAATAGTTCGTGTTGTCTACAAAAGAGCGTTCCAAGGACCTGCTATCACTTCTTGAAAGAGGTACTCACTAAACAAGTCTGATAATCTGATTTTAACCTCCACAACTGATGTCTTTCCCCAAATCCCAGTTCTGTTTGGAACAGACAAGTAATCCTATTACCTCACATACAGGGAGCTTTTCTTACAACCATCATCTCCCAATGTAAGTATAAAGGAAGTATAAAGGACCTCAAGAATTGTGAGATGCTTTGAGTCTTTGCCCACATTAGTATTGACTGAAGGTAGGAAATCAAATGGAGAAAACTAAGCATTTTTAAGACTGAACATGCTTAACTACACACAGTCACTTAAGCATTCAGAGAGAACCTTTTGCAGATGAGGTACTCTCAGATGCTCTAAACCAGGCTGCCTTCTTGCAACACATACATCTCTCCAGTCTTTGGGTTGCTTCTGCTCTCTAGTCCTGTACTTTTCTCTACAGACATAACAGTATGCACTATCCATTCCTTATTTCCTTTTCCGCCTCAAAAATACTTGCATCCTATACTCTGGCAAGTCCAGCTTTGGGGCCAACCTCCCCCATTTCCAGCATCCAGCAGAGCCTTTCCTGTGCTTCCTTGCAGCAGAGGCAGTTCCTTGAATTCTCATAAACTCCAGACCTTGCACTTCACACTTAGGCAAGAAACTGTACCTCCCCTATAGCTCTTTAAAAAATGTCAAGGCAGCCTGGACTACCCTGAAAACAAGAATCTTTCTAACTGCCAGTTACAACTGCAGATTATGGAAGAAAAACTGCAGCTTTAAAAATCACAAACAAAGGAGGAGTTTTTCCAGATCCTGAATCAAAGCGAAATATATATGTATTATCCTTAGTAAATCTTAAAAAGACAAAAAGAACAACAAAGAGGATCCTGAATTAGTAGAGGAAGATTTGGGGGTTTTTTTCCCCATCTGTAAAATGCACAGTGAGGAAGAAGCAGGAGACCAGAATCCAAGCGCACTGAGGATGAACTAATCTTCTAGGGGGACACCACAGCTATCTCCAGAGCTGCTGGGAAATGCTAGTCAACGTCTCAATAATTCAGAGAAGTTCTTCCACAGACAGCCAGGCACAGCCCCCTATTTTCTCCTCTTGCAAAAATGGGTGAACTTTTTTTTATCTTTAATGTTATTATAGTAGAATTTGAGGGGCAGGAAAGGAGAAAACTTGTTCATAGAAATAAAACCAGCAGCTTTTTTTTTTTTTTAAATTACTTTTAGTGAGCTTCCTGCAATTTAAATCTTTTCCAGCCTAATATTTACGCATTTTATGAACTGTAACGCCCAAGCCAGACACTGTGTTATCCACTGAATAAAAGTAACTCCAGTGTGTTATAGAAGGGGGCAGAATGCTTCCATAAAATTTCACACCTACTGAAAGTCAGCTTCCAACTTAGGGACAGACTAGAAGTTATTAAAAGAAAAAAATATATATACAAATAAGGGTAGCAAATGCATGTTTCATTTTTCATCTGAATTAAACTGACCTGCTCCTTCTTCTAGTCACTTCAGTTAGTGAATGACCCTCACGGAGGGGCTGTGACAGCAGCTGCAGCACCAGGGCCAGAGCGCAAGTAAACAGCCTGACCTACAAGCACCACCAGCACTTGGGAGCTTCCTTGTTTGCTTTGGAGGGAGGGAAGGGAGAGGAGAGTTACTACCGGCAGCCAGTCACGGATTTCTCCAGGGAAGAGGAACATATTTATTTCCCAAGAAAGCTCTTCAGTAGCAGCTGCTGGCAAATGCAGCCCCTTGAGTTTTCCCTTTTTGTGCTGTTCCTTGTCCTCTCTCGAACAAGGCAATTTCACTGAGGCTGAGGACACGTTCTGCGATGTCACTGAAGCTAGGACCCCCTAGGGATTATATTTGCAGGGTTAGTCATACAGGCAGGAACTTGAAGCTGGCATGTTCTCTAGCACTGCTCCTGTCAGACTTATCTGATCAATACCATGCTGTCTCAGCCAAAAGTAGATGTTTCCACAAAGCAGCATATCATTTTGGGCACCTCACCCCAAATGTTTCACAAGCCATGATAAAAAGTTAATAATAAAACCAGGAATGAGCTCAAATAGCTCATTTTCAACATTATGTTTTGTGCACCAGTGCTTGAATTCCCTGCATCAAATTATGTTCAAATACTAGGTAGCCAGAAATAGCAATCAGTCACAGGTTGCAGTCAGCAGTGCCAAAATGTTAACAGCTGAACCTGAAACTGGGGAAACCTGAAGCTGGAGAAAGTGAGCAATGCTCAGTGATTTTTGTATTAGGCAACTGGAACTCAAGCTCTTCCGCTTCCATGTTTCAAGTAACTTCAAATAGTCTGGTATGATGTCAAAAGTAACTAACAATTCAGAGGTTTTTTAACAGTAAGGAAAGACCTATGACTGCCAGTAACAAAATGAAGACTGTAACTAGCAGAATATTGAGATACTGGCATTTGTCTAGAAATAGGTAGTAGAAGATCACATCCAAACACGTAGAAAGCCGCAAAACTAATTCCTGTTGTTAAACGCTGCTCCAGCTGAACCATTTCCTAGCGCTGCTTGGCCAGCTGGCACAGACAGAACCACCAAAGCTCCAACAGCGATTTCACACACTGCTCCCCGTGGAGCACAGGTGAGGCCAACACGTCCACTTCACATCACATTTTCCTCAGAAGCTCAAAGCATGTATTTATGCCAACCAAGTATCAAACAGCAATAGTTTCTAAAGTGGTTTAAGAAAATGCTACTCCTGAATGGGGGTCAGCAGCACCAACTTCAAATGCCGAACTTGCATTCACAACTTTTGACTACCCTTTATATGAAAATCAATATTAAACTGCTACACACATTGCTAAAGAGAATTCTCATATTGTGAAACATCTCTTACAAAACATCCAAAATAAGACAATCAATATAATTTCTGCTGCTTCTAAAACATTTGTTTTGTTTAATTGATATTGAATAAAATTCAGCTGAGAATCGAATTCTTTACAGTCAGATAAACATACCACATACCTTGCACAAGCAGGAAAATGGAGAACCAAGTAACAAATGCACACACAGAGTAAATTATTCACAACTGACATAAGTTTTGCAGTGATTCTCTCTTCAAAGCAGATATTTTTCTGCTTTTTATCAATAAAGCTCTTACTGAAAGGATTTCACTTAACCCACCTTCCTACTCTTGTACCTCAGTTTCTCTACATTCTAAAATATTGTCACATAATGCCAGTCTATAAGCTACAGTCCTTCCACTACAAAAAATACTAGCATATAGTAGCCATTCATGAAGAGTTACAGTATTGTTTGTTAACGGCACAGAGACAACAAAAGAGATCGCCACAAAGCACAGGAAAAAAACCACATGGGACTGCATGTTTCTATTTATCTTCTACACACTCATATTACCTAAAACAGCCAGGTAACTCACCTCACCTCTGGCACTTTTAGTGCTACTCAGTTTTATCCTCCCTTTACAACAGTCACTAAAGCAGCTGGTCACAGGAGAAAATTATCCACAGACTGTTGGTTTAGGCCCTGCCTGGCAATTAGGTAAAACACACATTATGGACACCAGCGGCTCTAACATGGGAAGCTGAAGTAAAACAAAATTAAGATTCAGAAAAACAGAGGAATGAGAAGTCAAAATATATAGCACAGTCTAAAAATCAGACTTCCAGTAGCCTGAAGGCAAGGAAAGAAAGAAGCGTAAGTGAATGAATGCTATCAGCTCCATTAAAAGATGTGAAAATTTGTGCTTGCTTATCTACCGTTCCTTCAGCCATCTCCCTCTCCTCTAAGGAAGCAGGGAAGTCTGCTGGTTTGTGGCAGGGGAGATGAAACCTGACACTTCATCATCTGTGAATATTAAACACTTGGTGCTATTTAGATTTCCTGGTTTCTGGAATATATTTTTTTAAAAGGTACATATTCTGAACACAAAGCAATCTCTAGAGAGAGCCACCAACATAAGCATTTAAAACATCCTGAAAACTGTAGTGAAGTTTAAGATTTACCCAAACTTTATCTGAGGCTTATGAGTTGATTTTGGTGATAGTCAAATCAGCCCTGGTTATCCAAACCAGCAACAAATAAGACAGCAGCACATACAACCTCCCAGCACTTCTCATGGTCAAGTCAGTTCCTGTAATATGACCAGTAAGTCAACACAGCTGCTCTGGAATACCAGTGCACCCTCTCTGGAAAGTCCTCATCTGTGGCCAATAGCACTTATTTAACATACCTATCCTCACCAAGTTATAAATCACTTCTGATTTAGTTTATTACAATGACACTCTGCTACTCTATGGTATTCTGTACTATAAGTTTTCCAGGGTTTTGTATTTTGTGACAAGGGTATATATATGACACAGAGATCAACACAGGAGGTTGCAGTGTGAAATGATATATTTGTAATAGAATATACTGCAGAGTTTCTCTATTCTTAAACATTCTTTTTTTAAGAAGTGATTAGACATCAGCAGAGATTCTTTAAGATAAATATCTTCCTTCCTATTTAAAATAGGTTTTAGATTCACATGCCAGTAGGATGTAAATGAAGAGGCAGATAGGCTGCAGCACGAAATATTAAACAACCTGTAAACTAGCATTTCTAACGCTGAAGATTCTCACCCTACCTTTCCTCTCAATTTTTTTTTATGGACTCCTGAACTGTGACTTTAATTAGTCACAAAAAAAATTAATAGGTAGCATTTTTCTAGAACAAGCTTTATCAGAATGAATAGTGCTACATCCACAAAAAAAATTATCACTCTGCAAACACCCTGCTGTGCTACATTTCATAGGAGAGTATCCCTATAGCTTCTTCAGTGTAATATCACATGAAGCTCCACTACAGATGGTTCCATGATGAATCCTATTATCACAATATATGAAGTAACACCTTGCCAACTGTCTCTTGCAGGTCAGTTTTGCCACAGAAATCATAAAGCAGAATGGCTCCATCAGAAGAAAACTTGTGTAATTCTACAGTTTGGCAAAGAAGCTGTTATGACAGCAGATTAAAAGACTATTCTTAGCAAAATTCTCTTTTTCAGAAATAATAGGATAAGGCAAGGATCCTCCAATTCCTTAATCCTTTCTCAAACAAAAGATTCTAAAAAAGGACAGTAGATGGGAAGAAAATCAAGGTAAACATTTTTTAAAAGGCTTAAAATATTCAGGTTTATGGCAGGGCATTATTTGTCACTCCAATTTTTTTTAACAATGTTCTTAAAATCTGAAATCAGTGAAAATTCAGTAAAGCAAGACTTCAAAAAGCTGTCCCATTTTAAGTACCCAATTCAATTCTGTGAGAAGTGCAGTCTGAATGTGTGCTGCTGGGCCCAGAAAACAAGTTAAAAATCTCACTTAAACCATAATCCTGCCAAATGACTGGGACTACTGCATTCAAGAGACTGCTATTCCATATTGCTTTATATACCTCCCTTTTGTGCAGAACCATATGTCATGGCCCATTCAACTTATTCAGGTACTTGAAAAAGCTTAACCGTAATCTAACTTAAAATTCACAAGAAGATAATAAATTATTAATCTTGGCACTATACTGTTTCAGCTAACTACCTAAGGGACTGTTAATTCTAACCATACCACAAGTTTGCCTGCATATGCTAGTCCTCTGCCGGTCCAATGACTGCTGGCAAAGCAGTACTATAGAATAAATAGGCAAACCATCAGCAAAGTAAATCAGTAAATATGACTCAGAGTGCTTCAATGAGATCTGCACAAGGTTAGAAGCAAAATCCCATTCCAGGATTACTCTGGGGTAGGAGGAAATGCTTGTTCTTTAACCTCTTCTTGTAGGGGAAGATTAAGCATATGGAAGCTAAATGTTTCAGCAGAAGAAACAGATCAAAAGATTCTCTAATTGTTTTAAAGGACGCAAACAAAAGATACTAAGTGACCTAAAATACCCATTAAATATCAGTGAAGAGAACAATAGCTACAGAACATTAGAGGAAGCGTGAAGTTGCATAACAGCTGGAAATAAAGTTTTCAGAATGTTTTAAAACTACATTTAAGAATCACATCAATAGTTCCACAAAAAAATAAATCAATCTTAAAACATTTTAACTTTAAATCCCAGTTACAAAAACTTAGAATCCAATTATGAATGTGCTACTTTCACTAATTCATGCATTTATCTGTTAAGCACAAGCAGACTAATGTGCTATGAAATCCTGTCTAAAGTATTTGGCATAAAATATCTCAGTAATAAGAGCTTTAGAATGGAACAAAAACATATTACAACCACAGCACTAACAATTCCTTCACAGATACCTCCTGTAATGCAGTACAGTCCTTTGCAAAATAATTTACTGGAAGTGGGGTGGGAAGGAAGGCAGTACATTTCAAAATAAAGTCTTTACTTCCTAGGTAGTTTGTAGGAAACTACACCAATCTACAGGATTCATTACTAACGACAATAGTGTCTGTTCTGTTGCCCCATTTCTCTTAGACTTCAGTAGCGCCTGATGCTCTGTCTTAGCCAAAAAGATTCCTAAGACCGAAGTTCCCAAACTAGGATGAGTTTGAGAATTTCCATTCTTTAAACAAGAACAAAAAAACCCTTCAAAAGCACTGCTGTGCACTGTATGCTAGTGCTAGTGGCTATGCACACAAAGACTTGTGATGAGAAATTTTCTGAAGAAAACTAAGGAGAAAGAATTTCAAATAAACTAAAAGAGGGGGGGAATAAAGTAGCTCTAGTCACATCAAGATTTTCTGATTTCCCCACAACGGCATACTAATATTAATGAAACTCTTTTATGTCCAACATGATCTGATTAGAAACCGAACTATCTTTTTTTCCCCCCATTTCAACATATAAGTGGCACAAGAATCTTGTAATGCTTCAATTTAAAAAACCGCAAAAGAAACCCTAGTTATTGTTCAACAAGGAGGAGTTTTGCATTGCAGCAACCGTGCAAATGAAAGTCAGCCACTGTTGGAAGGCTTCACTGGTTGTTAAACGAACCACTGCCACACACAAGGACCTTCCTGTTACTGTGTGTCTCCCAAGTATTCACTTTTGGCACTAAATGAAACAAGTGAACCTAGCCCACACCTTTCTAATAAAGCTTTTTAGGATACCATGTTACTACCCTTCCTACTCTAAAGGTGACCAGGATGTTTCTCACCATCCAAAACATTCACACAATGAACAATCAAGAATTTATCAAGATTTGCACTGATCAGCATGTCAATTGTGGCATTCACTTTTATTGTTTCCATAGTAAAACTTAAAATTAGGATTACATGCTCAAAACTATGTTTGTACTTTTATACCCGAGAACCTGCAAGTAAGCTTCATAACTACCTTGCTCCGACATAATCTTAGGCATTAAAGCTATTAAAGAATATATCTAGGGCTTGCAAGGATGTGCCATCCCCAATACCAGATTTCCCACACAACTCTACCTTAGAGTCACACCTGAGCAGCTGTATTCACATATTTAACTACCTACAGGTTCAAACCCCAGGACAGCTGCTTTACTAAGATACAAAACAGTCACTCTGGGTTGTAACTTTCTACTCTGCTCACCTCCCCTTCCCTAAGATTTCTGGTTAACTTTAGTAAATGGACAAATACATAAGAATTAACAAAAACAAATGAGCTGCAGGACGCTGTCTTCTCAAGGCAGCGCAAGCATTAAGGACAGCAGCACAGAAAGATTTATGGATCTGCCACAGCTCTTTTTCTTTCTCCCACCTGCTATTAGTCCTACCACCTCTCTACAGCCATGAACTGCTATTGTGATCAATTGGAAATCAGAGCTGGTTTGCTCCATGAAGCCACTTCCTGAAGTAACCACACTCCAGCTAAGTGTAAGGAACTGTCACCCACCCAGCAGAAGATCAAAGCTTTGCAGCAGCAGCTGCCAACATGCTCCTCCACTACAGAAAGCAAGACCTGGACAAACTTCAGCTGGCTACCAGTCTGCTTACTGCAGGCTGTTCCTTTGGAGATGGGTTTTTATGTTCATCACAGTCATCACAGGCATGATAAATACCATAACCTTTTTTTTGTCCTTTATGCTAGCCTGCAAGCACTTCTGGCCTAGTCAGCTGGAAAGTTCAATGCAGGGCAAAAAAATGCCAGTATTGCTACCAGCAGACTTGAATGAAGATGCTTATCATATCTCATTACTTTTCCCTCCACAACTTCTAACACAGTTCTGAGCAGCCTTGTTTATCTATATCACTGTGCCTTTGCTTTGCCAACTTCCTCAAGCTACTTTGAAAATAAAATTTTAAAAATCTATAAACAGTAGAATCATAACATGGCTTGAAAGCAACCTCTGGAGATCATCTGCCTGCTCAAAACAGGTAGAACTTGAAATTTGTATTCATATCAGGCTGCTCTGGACGTTGTCCAGTCAAAAGTCTCCATAGAAGGAGATTTCATGGCCCCTCCGGGCTCTTGGTGCAGCACTCGCCCACTCCCATGCATCAAGACATTCCCTTCGTGTCCTACTGAAATTTCCATTCTTATGTCTTGTGACCATTGACTCATCTTTTCACTGTGCACTTCTGAGGAGAAAGTGGCTCCATCATCTCTACAACCCCTTGCTTAAAGATGGTTAAATACAGCAATTACATTCCCCCTTAGCCTTCTCTTCCTCAGGCTGCAAACCCAGTCCCTCCTCCACCCTCAGGTGCTCCAGCTCCCAACCATCTGAGCAACTCAGTGCTGGACTCCCTCCAGTTTGTGTCTCTCACACAGGGTGCATATATGTGTGATCTACTGGGCAGCACTGCAGCTAGAGCTTCACAGCTGCCCCACAGATGGGAACAGTTCCTTCCCTGTAGCTGCTGGCCAGGCTCTTCCTAATGCAGCCCAGTAAGTAATTAGCCTTGAGGGCTACAGAGGCACACTGCTGACTCCTGGTCAGCTTCTCATTCATCAGGAGCCCCAGGTCCTCTTCTGCAAGAGTTGCTGCCCAGCCAGCAGCTCCCAGCAATCGACAGCAGAAGAATCATTTTCATTTTACGCACCTACGTGCATACAGACATGCACACCTACAGAGCTGGGCATTTCCATGACTTTGAGATCACAGTGAGAAATATGATACCTAATGTTCATTCTTCTTATTTCATAACAATCAAAACACCAGACTGGAGACATTTCGGGTTTTGTTCAAACTAGGTACAAGGTAAATGTTTGAATGGACACAGACTACAATGATGGGAACACACATTGTAGCCATAGTTTGCAGCTAAAAGAGTAAATATTGGGTTAAGACATTTTCCTGCATGCTTTTAAGATCTATAGTAAAAAAGAAAAGCTTGGTATAATGTCAATATAATTAAGTAATGGGAAATTGTCAGAGGGTTTTTGGGGTTTGGTTTTTTTGCATTTTTTTAAAATACTCAAAATCAATAATTACAGTGAACAGGCTTTCCAGCAGCACTGTAGAATCAGTATGTTCGCCCTTTTTAAGTGTACACACATATGAACACATACACAGTACTTGCTTTGTTTGCAACAAACGACCATTAAGTTAAAGTATATTTTCTGCCAGTCACCATTTTAGCACTAGTCTACAATATCCAACTGAGAATGATTAATAAGCATCCTGTCTGTTCGTATATCAAGCAGCATTTATCCAACAATAAAAGTGACAATACAGGCAACAGTTATGAGGTTTACTGTAGTATCAAGTTTACAGGCAATCAATTTAGACAGAAAAAGAACCAAGGACTAGTTTTTAATCACTTAGAGGAAAAAAGCATCTGAAGTTAAGAAGAAATGTGTTGTTATTCATTATAAGCTTGGTACACCAAGATCATTATCTCTTCACACATAAATCAAAGAAAAATTCAGGCCTTAGAAAACCTTACAAAAATATTTTACAAAATAAATAACAGTCAAGGTGAGAGTACTATATAAACAGTTGGTTGGGCAGTTCTCCGCATTGATCTGATTCAACATCAGTAATGGATCTCTTTCTCACAGTTTGATGCAGTCAGCTCCAGTCTCTTGGAGGAGTCCTCAACCAAAGGCTTTGTAAATCTATGGCAGAAGCAAACTACTATTCACTGTTGGCTGTATGATAAGCTGGGGTGATCCTTATGCTACACAGAAGGAAGAGTTTTCCAGCTCACAAAAGGAGGCTCATTATCATGTGCTTGGTGTGTTCCTTGAGCTCACACATCAAAGTTTACATCAAGGAAATCTTAAGTTACATTTTAAAAGTATCTAGCAGTTCTGGCTGGTTTTGATTTCATTTTCTGTGACTTAATTCTTCAAATGCAAGTATTAATTCCCCTTAATTAAAGGTTATATCATGCACAGCTACACTTATTGCTATTTACCTCCCATAAATTTCAAGTCAGTGTATCAGCAACATACTCCACCCATCACCGAGTCATCATGAATTTCTCAGCATCATCTTCAAATTCTTCTAAGACAGCATATATCTTAAAAATATCACCATTCACTAAGAAGGCTACAGTTGTGCCACAGGACAAACTTGTGCAGATGAATAGTACTAATAAAATTCCACTAAGTATTTGGTAAATACAAACAACTTGGGAAACTACTCAGTGACCTACACCTGCAGTCCCATATTTTGAATAAGAGTTAGGACAGAAAAAGAGTAGGGTATTTCAAGCTTTTTTTTTCCCCCCCTGAAGACTTCATGTATTACTGAGACATAGTAAGCTGGGAAAAGCTATAATAAAGGAAGTTTTGAACACCGAATTAAAAGCTGCCCCTACCAAGCAGAATAACCTAAAGGCAAATGCCACATATTTTTGAAGTGCCACAAATGATAAATAAGCATTTGCGTTCCTACACATAAAATAGTCCTAAAATAGTTAATATTTTCTGCTTCACAAACACAGTATTTAAAGAAAGCAGAAAACACAAACAGTTATCAGCACTGTGAGGATGCGTCTTCTGCCTCAGTCCAAAAATTTCCAGATTATTTTACTTAAGGGCCCCTATTGATACTACACATACGCTTTGGAACGATTAATAAGCTGACATCCATTGACACAAAGTTATTGACTCATAACTTCTAGATCAACATTCGTTACCAAATGGGTACTCATCCCCAATTCATTTTGGGCTCTACAGTGGATTCAAGAAACCAGAATAAACATCTTGTTCAGAATGCTTTTCAGTAACAGCAGCAGAAGACCAAGTCTGCAAACAGATCTTTAAACAAGCACTTTTCAACATAAAAGAGGTTGCCCACTTCCATCACTTCAGTCTTCCAGCAACCACTGTTTGATCTGAATACCTTTGTACATATGCATGATGGATAGCAATCCCCACCTAAGCAGCCTCCTTGTCTTCCAACCTTGTAACGGCATAGCTGTTTGTACAGACACATAAGGGAATTAATCAGGCTGAAAAATAGTCCAAGAGGAAGATTTTTTTCAGCTGGATCAGTTAGCTCCTTGATCTATTTTGCCACACAGCAGCTGGCAAGAAAGAACAGCAGATAAGAGAAACTGCTTAAGCAAGGTAGCAAGAACATGAAACTATGGTGTGATATTATAGAAATATAAACACTTATAATTGCTCTGAAAACTCAACGACTTATCAACCAAGTATCTTTCACTGGCACTACAGTCACTGTGAAAAAGAATGTATGCAAAAATATGTAAATAAAATATGCTGTATTCTCATACAAATATACCTTGTAATGGAGCAATAAATGCCTCTTTAAATATAGCTCATCTTTTCCTGAGGATAGCCAGAAAGGGCCTTTATCAAATTTAAAGGTGAATTTCGATCTCCATTTAAACAAGGGGAGTCTTGAAAGATTTGAAAACTACATGTTCAGATTCTTAAATCGAAGTAAAAATGGTTTTTCAGAATCCATGTCCAAACTGTGGTGAATTTCACAGCAGGCAAACAAGATAAGTAGTCTCAACTGGATTTTTAAAGAGCTTTCAAAAGCCAAGAGATCTTTCCATTACATAAACAGAAGCCTGTTTCTGCAGGTTTTGAATTAATGACTAAGAGGCATTTTTTAAAGGAAACATTTACAGCAATAAAATACATTTAGCCTTTATTAAAAAACCTAGGATCAAAACCAGATTAGTCTAATTTCCAAAGTGATAAGGCCATGAACATTATATATATTAAAAATATATAGTAAAACTATATACACACAGAGCACTTTTCTTCCAAGAGGGGTGGATGGGAAATGAAGTTTAAGAAATAGCACGCCATATACTTTTCAGCAGACTATCAAGAAGGACATTTGTATTTGTCCAGAGTACTGGATCAATCCTCAGAAATGAGGAGATGAGCATGTACTTTCTATGCATCTTTTGAACAATAAGCATTCAAACAATTTAGGCAGTTGAGGAAGGATTAAAAAGAAACCAAAAACACATATACAGTGAACAAATAACCAGGTAGCATTATAATCTCAAATACTATCCCATTAGCTCATGGTTTAAATAAAATAAACAAAACATGAAATAAACACTTTGATTCATTTCAGGTACATAGCAGGCAGAAAATAAATTCAGTTGTTAAAATCTCCAAACACTTGTTTATTCCCTAATATTTGCATAACAATTCACCAATATAACAAGTTTACCTAAAGCCTTTACAAAGCAGATTATACCTGCACACCTATAAAGCCAGCAAAGGCCTTGGTCCCTTGGTTAAAAGTTAAAACACAAAAACCACACACAAAAGACAACTCTACTTCTGCTTGGAACAAGCAGTCCAAAACTAAAGGACTCAGAACCATATTAGATCATCTTACTAATGTTTCTGACACAGAAGTCTCCATGAAGTATATGGTAGCCCACAAGATTACTTTGAATGCTTATATGAGCCAATGGTCCAAAAAGCTTGGGAACTTCTGCACTGGAAGACACCATTAAAATTCCTTTTTCAGAGTGATGACAAAACAACTTTGTACACCCTCTGCAACTCTCGATTAGTCTCATTCAGCAGATGTTTCTCTCCCTTCTCCTATCATACTTTTGCCCAGCTGGCCCTGAAAACTGTCAAGATCTGACAGGCAGCCTGCAATTTGTCTGGTCCCTGCGCTGGCATCACATGTTCTGCAGAACTCCATAGTCGCATCCTACTATCAAACTAGTTTATGTCACACATCTTTCAACTGAGTGGGGAAAAAAAGACAAGATGGCTGCCCCCACAGACTGAGATCAAAGCCGGGGACTATCTGAAATTCAACATATTTTTCTTAATTACTATTAGAAGAATTAAGAGTTTCCCTTCATTATATACAAGGAACGCCCAAGTCAGTCAGTGAACTTACTTTGACAGTATCCTTAACTAGGTTTGGCCCAGTTTCTCTTCATGTTACAGTTTAAACCATTTCCAAGTTACCTACTATACTGATATACCTGCAAATACATAAAGATGCATGTCATATACTATTCTGCCCTAGAAGTACATTTGTTGGCATCTCTAGAAGTGAGACTAGGTCTCATGTGACCTGTGAGACAATCACTGGTTAAGTCTCCACACCTGTAAGTAAAGCCCAGCTGCAACGAGTAAGCTTGCTCAATTCCACATGCACATGCCCTAGGGCAAGTAATACTTTCCCTCCCCAAACAAGCATAACACCCTTTGTGTTTATATTATCAGATAGGCCAAAGCATGTAGGACTTTTCAATTGTCTGAAAGGCTTCAGAAACCTGTCCTGTAGAACATCGAAATTCAAAAACACGCTATATGGTCAAAACTATCATTATAGCG
>WAAD01018461.1:52552-65060 GCA_013389945.1 Fregata magnificens | reverse complement strand
CTGCAGGTGGCAGGGGGGGCTCACTGTGCTGCGGGCAGGGGTGGGAAGCGGGGCTGTTGCTGACGTCTGGCGCATCCGCTGCAGGCGGGATCAGAAGTACTCACAGTGGGAGTTTCCTGACTGGATCCCTTTGGCGCACAAGTGGACGTGTCTCTCTGAAAGGTGCTGTCGGAGCAGCGCAGAAAGGGAGGGGCTGGGAGGGACACACGGCACAGGCACTGCCTGCATCCAGGCTGCATGATGGGGCAGGTCTTGGCAACGTTTGGGGTGAACTGGAGCAGGAAGAGTGGGTGGCCCCAGCCATCGGGGCTGGGGGAGAGGGAGGGCATGGTGGGTGCTGTACTCCCCCGTGCCTCTGGCGGGATCAGGCTGCAGCAGAAAGGGTGGGGCTTTCTTGGTGTGGGCTTTGGGGGTCTCATAGATTTGGCCACGGAGTCTTAGTAGCCCTCAGGGTGGCCTGCAGCAGGGCATGCCGGGCTGTGTGGAGGCTGGGATGGGTGCTGGGTCATGGTGCTGTGCAAAGGCATGACTGGGTGAGGGGCGGGGATCGGGAGATGTCCTCTCACCTTCTTCTGCCTCCCCAGCGAAGCTGCCCCGTACCTGCCAGCAGAGGAGAAGTCTCCCCTCTTCTCCATCCAGCGGGAGGGTATTGAAGACGACGGTGTCTTGTACAGGGTAAACAGGTCTGTGACGGGCTGCCCTGAGGCACTGCCGGGGTGATGGGTGTCATGCCTGGGACAGACGGTAACCTCCAGGGCCGTGGCCCCAGCGGGTCTGAGGGCCAGGCGGCCGCCCCAGGGCAGCAGGAGCAGCCATGGGCTGAGCAGTGAGCCCATGCAGTGTGCCCTGGGGTTCCCCCAGCCCCATGCCAGGGCTCTGCACCAGCTGGGAGCTGCCCTGCCTGGCCCGCACGCTCCCACCCCACAGCGGCGCCGGTCTTGCCCTGTGCCCTTACCCGCCTCCCCACTGGCAGGTTCAACTCCCTGCAGCCCCACGAGGAGCGCCTGGACGTGTCCTTCTTCGTGGGCGGCCCTGTGTGGGCGATGGAGTGGTGCCCATCCCCGGAGGGCTCAGCGGCTTCTCAGTACGTGGCGCTCTACTGCCACGGGAGCATGGAGGAGACACACAGCGTGGCTGGGCTCCATGGGGGCCCTGCGCTCCTGCAGCTCTGGAGCCTGGGCACGCTGCAGCAGGAGCAGGGGTGAGTGGCCTGGGGAACGGTCCCCCTGGGGAAGGGGCTGGGGGCTGCCCAGCTCTTGCCCCTCCACGGCTGAGTGGGTGGTGAGGTTCGTCCTCTCCCAGAGCTGCCAGCCATGGCCTGAACCCCACGGGGGCTGTGCTGCTAGCCAGCTTTGCTGCTGGTGTATACTGGGGCTGCTGGACACCAGCCGCTGCGTTCTTCATGGCTCGACCTGTGCCTGCAGCTCTGCCAACAAAGCCGGGCTGGCCTATGCCATCGCTGCCGATCACGGCTGCGTCTGGGACATGAAGTTCTGCCCCAGCGGTGCCTGGGAGCTGCCCACCGCTGCCAGGAAGGTGGGTGTGCTGCCGGAAGGGCTGCCCAGGCCCTGGGGGCCACCTTTGGTTTCCCCTGGGGCTCCTAAGTCTATGCCCTTGCTAAAGCCTTGCCTTCCTGGGTGGGGGGTGGTGACCCTGGGGCTGAGACCATGTGTTGTCCCGCAGCACCCGCAGATGAGCCGGCTGGGCCTGCTGGCTGTGGCCTTCTCGAACGGCAAGGTGGTGCTGTACTCCCTCCCGCACCCCGGGGCCCTGCAGCACTCCAAGAGAACCCAGGTAAAAGGTAGGAAGAGCTGCGCCGCCGGGCAGGGGCGTCCTGGCCCTCGTCCCACCATGCCGGGGTGGGCGGCGTGCGAGCCCTGGGGCTGGGGCTCCTCTGCCCGCGTGGGAGGGAGCCTGCTGTGCCAAGGGGGCTGGGCAGGGGCATGGCCGTGGGGCAGGCCACGCTCGCCAGATGCACTGGGATGGTGCCCAGCCAGCAGTGAGCCCTGGCACGCCTCCAGGCTCGGGACCAGCTGCCACCCCTGCCACTGCCGCCCCGGGCTGGCTTCTGGCAGAGGGAGGCACAGCGGGGGGGCGGGGGGAGTGAGGCGGCTTTTTGATGTCAGAGGGTGTCAAAGCCCTACTGACCCAGAGGCAAGCTCAGTCTCTGGGGAACACTGCAGCAGCCCAGCCGGGGCATGGCTCCTGGGGCAGCCCTGCCTGGAGCTGAGCGCACTGGGAGGGTGCTCTCGGCAGCATTGCTGTGACTGGAGTGGCGTTGCAGGGCAAAGTGTAGCTGCGGTAGTGTGTTCCTGAGCTTTTCCCCACCTCTCTGCTTGCTGCTGGGAGCATGTCCTATTGTGGCAGAGCTGCTTGTTCCAGCCCAGCTCGATCTGTTTGTCATAGCAGGGATCTGGGGCTCTGAGCACTCGGCTGGCTCGAGCTAATGGTGCTTGTAATAGTCTCATCTGCTGGGCGCTGAGTGAGATTGATGACCTGTGCGTGCTGCTCGTGGTCGCTCAGCTGTGGCCGACAGCCTGCACGTCCATGGCTGACAATGGGAAATTGGTTCCCCGCACCCAAGCGTGGCTGCCGACCCCCATCAGCACGTCGTGCTGCCGCCTGTGCTGGCCCCGCACCGGCCGCTGTCTCTGCCTTTCCCGCCCCCCTCTCAGAGTGCCAGCTCCGGGTGGTTTGCACTGGCTGCCGCAGCCCCCACGTGGGGAGCTTGCGGCAGGCGCGGCGCCTTCCCCAGCCTGCAAAGCTCCTGCGGACAGGCCGGGTCCTGTCACGTAGCGTCAGCCTGGCTGCAGCTGCACGTACCGTCCTTGCGCCTCACAGCCGGGCTGGGGGTGCTGGTTTGCAACCGCAGTGCCAGACTGCGGTGCACTGGGGCCCTGCTGGGAGCTCCTGGGTCAATGTAGCTGTGCTGGCTTTTGCTGGGGCTCTGGGTACCCACACCTGGTGTTTCCACCTGACAGCCCGGGACTGCTCTCCATGCCGTGCCCTGGCTGTCACGGAGGTGCCGGAGAAGATGCATGGCTCCTCCATATCTCTGCGCCACACCACCTCCACGCTCTGGGGTGCAGACATGCTTGTCTGGTGCTCACTGTGCCTGAGGACAGCCCCGCGGTGGGGGGCAGGGGGGCTCTTCTGGCCCGAGAGGCGCGGGGCAGGGGCCCCACAGCACTTGTGTCCTGTGTCGCTGGCGGGGTAGATTTTCCAGCGGACAAAGCTGGTGCGTGGGGGGTCGTGCAGGCACCTTGTCCTGAGCCATTTGGGCACAGGGGTCTCTGCACAGTCTGCCCTCCCTGGGAGTGGCTGCCCAGGCTGCTCCAGCCCCTGTCACCGGCTGCCCTGGCCAGCTTGGCCACCTTGGCCTGGCAGAGCAGCCTGTCCCGCACAGCTACTTCTTTCCCCCCGGGGCTGTCATGGTCTGGTCTGGGCTCTGTTTCACTGGGTCCCCCTGAGTTTGGTGAAGACGTCTTCCATCGAGGCAGGCAGCCAGTCGTGGGGTGAAGAACGCTGGGGTGGGGGGAATATCCACCCTGCCCTGTCTCTGCCTGCGGCACCTTTTGGGTTGCCGCTTCCTCCAGCGCAGGCAGGTCTGGCTCCTGGAGGTCCTGTCACTGCCTGCTCTTGGATTTGCTGCTCCGTGTGCTCTGTTTTCCGCTGCTAGGTGTGCTTGCCTGCCATTTGTCAACTGCGGTGGGGACGCTGGTCTGGATGGGTGGCAGGACAGGGACTGGGAGCCCTGGCCAGGGTCGTGGGGAGCAGTGAGCCAGGCTCTGGGCTGCAAAGCGGCTCCTGCTGCAGGGAGCTTCTAGGAGAGCTGGTGCCTGTCCTGACCCTCCTCTGCTCTTTTCTAGATGGCTCCTTCCACAAGCACATTATCTGCAAGGTCAGTGTCCTCTATCACTGCCGTCCCCCATTGGGGCTGGCACCCAGCAAGCCTCCTGGCTGGTGCAGGTGGGAGAGCTGGGGAGGGAGTCAGGATGCCTGCAGAGCTCGCTGGCCCTGGGTGTTTGGGGTGGCAGAGCAGAGCCATGCTCCCAAACCTGGGTGTCCCCAGCTCTTGGGGTGCAGGTGGCACCAGCATGGGGCTGTGACTGATGTCTGTCCTTTGGCCTCCAGGTACAGTGTGTTGCCACGCTCCAGGTGGGCTCTATCCAAGCAGGGAATGCATCTGAGTGTGGCCAGTGCTTTAGCCTCTCCTGGATGCCATCCAAGCCCCATCATCACCTGGCAGCTGGTTTTTATGACGGTGAGTCCCTCTCCTGCACAAGAGGGGGCTGCATCCCGCAGCAGAGCTTTTGGGGAGCAGCCCTCACCCTGCAGCAGGCAAAGACACATGCGGAGCTTTGTGCTCCTTCAGCCTCGACCTGCGGCGGGGAATGGGGGAGCCTGAGGATGAGGTACAGGGGCAGCGTCGGGGTGAGCAGCAGCATGTGGCAGGCACCATGCAGGAACCTCTCTGCCTATCCGTGGGACAGGGGGAAGGCTTATCGTGAGGTGGCCGTAGGCACTCTCACATACCTGTCAGCTCCAGGACATGCCTCTGGCTTAATCCACGTTTGTCTCACTTGCCTGGATGTGATTTTGTGTCTGGCTTCAGGCGATCTGCAGCTCTGTGCTGTGCTGCCAGGATCTGCTGTACCCAAGCCATCCTGTCCTGCTCTAATCCCCAGCCCCAGCTCCAGCCCTGGCTTGACTGCTGTGCGTCGCAGCTCATGCAGCCCCTGCCTGTGCCGCTGCCCGTCCCCCAGCCTTGCGCTGCCTCAGGTCCCACGCTGCAGCGTAGGGCGTCCTCTGCAGTGCTGGTGCAGTCGCGGGGCAGCTGCCGGGGCCGCTCCTAACGGGCACGGGTCTCATCCCACAGGCACTGTGGCTGTCTGGAACCTGCTCACGAAGTCCCTGCTGCAGTGTGTGCGCCAGCCCGACGACTCCCTCAAGCTCTACCCTTTCCGGTGCTTTCTAGCCCATGACCACGCGGTCCGGAGCATCGAGTGGTGCAAGGCTGACAGGTGAGGGTAGGGGAGGTAGTGCTGGTGCGGGTGCTGCCTGGGAGAGCGGGCTCGCTCCTGCAGATGAGACTCCTTTGCCAAGATGGGCTTAAGAGGACTTGGTGCTGATGGCTCTTGGCGCTCTGAGGCACTTGAAGAGGTTGGGTTGGGCTTTCCGGGGTGATGGGGGGTTGAGCCACTGCCTGTGGGAGCAGCGCTGTGCTGCGGGACCAGAGCCACCTCGTCCCTGCAGCAGGGACGGGGCACGGCTCTGCACTGGGGTCTCAGTGCTGCCTTTCTCCTGGTTCTCAGCAACTTCCTGGTCACGGCAGGGAGCGACCGTAAGATCAAGTTCTGGGACCTGCGGCGGCTCTACGAGCCCATCAATAGCATCAAGCGGTTCCTCAGCACTGAGGTGGCCTGGTTGCTGCCCTACAACGGGGTCACCGTGGCCCAGGACAACTGCTACGCCTCGTGAGTGCTGGGGCCATTGCAGTGCCCACTCTGTGCCTGGGGGCCAGCCCTGCTGCTGGGGTCTGGTCTTACTCCCCAGGGGACCACTCTGGTCTCTCCTTCCCTGGGGGCATCTGGCTGTGCCGTGGCGAGGGCACGCTCTGCTCATGCTGGGTCACGCCACAGCTGCGCAGTGTCAGCATCCTCTTGGCCGCGCCATCCTGGGCCATAAGCAAGGTGGGCAAGGGGAAGGACGAGGCCCCTGAGCTGGGCTGGGCAACGGGGCTCCTGCGTGGCCCCAGGCTGACACAAGTTGGCAGAAGTTTTCTGGGGTCTTGGTGTGTTCTCAGCCTTCGGGAGCTGCCCTGAGCCGCCTCATGATGCTGTGACATGCTGCTAGAGCAAGGACAGCCCCCCTCCATCTGCCTGGGTCCCAGGGTCTCTGGGGAGGTGGGCTGCTGCCTGGCTTTCGCAGTCTTGGGGTGGCAGCGTAGAGCTTTGTCCTCATCTGTTCCCTTTCTGTTGCAGTTACGGTCTCTGTGGGATCCACTACATTGACGCTGGGTACTTGGGCTTCAAGGCTTATTTTGTGGCCCCTCGCAAGGGGACTGTGTGGGTAAGAGGCTGGTGCAGGGCAGTTCTCTCCTGGGGGCCATGTCAGAGGGGTGGGCACCTGCCCCAAACCCAGCACTAGCTGGGTCCTGCAGCTCGCAGGTGGGGGTGGTGCTGCCCAGCCATGTGAGGCCTTGGTTCTTGGGGTCACGCTCTGCCCCTCAGACGAGGGACCGTGGCAGCCACCTGAGGTGGTGTCCCTGCCTGTGTCCAAGCTGGCTGTGGTTCTGAGTCCATCCCTCCCTGGGGGGCGGAGGGTGGTGCCCAGGGATTGGCATTCATGGTACTGCAGCCCGGCTGGGGGTGGTGGGGAGCCTGTTGGGACCCTGCGCCCTAGAGCCATCTGTTCCTGCAGAGCATATCTGGCTCGGACTGGCTGAACACGGTGGCTGCAGGAGACATCACCGGCGAGCTGGTGGCTGCAGTGCTGCCCGACCTGGCCGTCAACCCCCTCAACGTCAAGCGGTCCTCAGACCGCAGATTTGTAAGCAGCAGTCGTGCTCAGCAGGGCCTGTCTGCAACACGCGTGGGACTGGGCAGGGTGGGAGTTGTGTTCCTGGGTCGCTGGAAGAGTGTCCTGAGCCGGCCTCAGGGCCTCTGCTGCCCCACACGCGCACATGAGTGTGCATGTCATGTGTGTGCCCTTCCCGCCCGGGCAAGGGCTGCATGGTGGGGAAGGGCAGCGGCAGCAGCCTCGGCCCTGGGGATGGGACCTTTGGGGTTAGGCTCATGCATGGGGTAGGCCTGGACCTGTTTGTCCCCCACCCTTAAGGCAGCACCTCCTTCCTCTCCCCTGCCCCAGCTCCGCCATGCTGCAGGGCAGGGCAGGGCTCCCAGGGACCCCAGCCCAGCTCGGTCCCTGGTGGTCCCTGTCTGCAGAGGAGCAGATGGACCCCCCGCCCTGCCCTGAGTCCCATCTCACCCACAGCCGGTCTACAAAGCCGATCTCCTGCCCTGCAGCCCCGCCGGGTCAGAGGGCGGTGAGCAGCTGCTGCCGAAGACCAGGCTCTATAGCGAGATGGTGACCAAGAGCTACATCCGATTCCGGGACACGGACCTGGTAGGGGAGGGCAGGGGACAGGCCCGGGACTGGGCGGGGTCCTGACCATGAGCGGGACCTGTGGGAGCGGGGCTGGGGCCTGTGGGGTTGTGGCTGGGCAGTGGGAGCGGCAGGGTGAGGAGACACCGCTCAGACATTGTGGCAGCCCCTCACCGTCGGCGGAACCCAGGCTGGCCCGAGAGCATGGGGATGGGCTGCCCTGTCGCCCGGCCTCTGTCAAGCCTGGGCCTGGCTGCCTTGCCAGCCTGGGCTGGGGTTCCCCAGACAGGGAGCCCCTGGTTGCCTGGCCGCAGACCGGTGGGGGGCATGGATGTGGGCACCAGCCCTGGGCAGAGCAGTGCTCTCAGTGTCCTAGCTGTGGCAGCAGTCTGGAGTGCCCAGCCCTGGGAAGGTGCCCGGGGGGGGTCACAGCCTGCCTGGGCCCCTGCTCCCTGGTGTGCCGGGCCATGTTTGGAGGTGTTGGCATGGGGCACCAGAGCCAAGCTGTGCCCAAGGGCCCCCTAGAGAGGGGGAGCGAGTCTGTAGGTCAGAGCTGCTGGAGAGGCACAGGGGGAGTGGGGTGTGCCACGCTCCAGCTGCCCTGCGCAGGCCCTCCCTGGGGTCTGGCTCCTGCTGCCCTTTGCCGTGGCTGTTTGGTGGGTGACCCTGGGGGTGACACGTGTCCCCTGGCCAAGCAGCACCTGCCTGTGCTGCGGTCCTGGTGCTGCCAGGACCGCCGTGCATGCAGTGGTCCTGCTTGGGGCACGCTGCCCATTGCGGTGCCGCCGCTTCACAGCGCAGCTTCAAGAACTTCCCCAGCCGGGAGCCCATGCGCAGGATGCACATGCAGGAGGTGAAGGCAGAGCTGAGCCTCGACCGCCTGCAGCTGGAGTCCCTGCACAAGGTGAGAGAGCTGCGTGCGCCTGCAGCCCCGTGCAGCCTGGGAGGGCGCAGGCAGGAGGCCGTCGCTGCTGCAGAGTGCTGGGGTCCCGGCACCTCTGTCCCCTCCCTTCTGACCCCTTTCTCCTCCCGCAGGTGCGCTTCAGCCCCAACCTGGACTCGCACGGCTGGCTGGTGTCGGGTGGGCAGGCAGGCATCGTGCGGGCGCACTGCCTGGTGGGGCTGGCCTCCGGCGTGGGCCGCCAGCTGCTCCCAGAGTGCCGTGCCCGCTTCAGCTCCCTCTACGGAGACAAGCCCGGCAGCCGCAGCCCCAGCCCCGCCGAGCGCTCCCCGCTGCTGGCAGAGTAGCACGGTGGATCCCTCTTGCTGCCACCACACACGCTTGCCCCGGGCAGGAGCTTGGGCCAGGGGCAGGCTGTGCTGTCTGGGGGGGTTGTGTGCCCCCTCTCGGTGCTTCTCATCCTCTGGGCCCCCGCCGCGGGGGAGGGACGGCTGCTCCTGGCTGTCACCTGGAATGCTCAGGACACTTGTCCTCATGCTCTGGGCCCAGAAGGATCCTTTTGCGCTGTTTGGTCTGAGCCGGTGTGGGGAGGGCGGTGGGACCAGTGTCCCTGGGTTGAGCTGTGGGTCTTGGGGTCTGACGCCAGGGAAGCAGCCATGGGCCCCCACCTGTCTGGGATTGTGCTTGCTCTTGCCTCCCGCCCCCGGTCCCCGGCTGAGCCCCCTGTGCAGGTGCAGGCAGGGGTGCTGGGGCCAGCCTTGTCCTGGGCAGGGCGGACGGGTCCGGCAGAGGTGCCAGGAGCTCTGAAGTTGCTCACATTGAGCCTGTGTTCAGCTGTGCAGTAAACGTGGTTTGTTTTGTAAAGGCTGGTTGTGGTGCTGGTGTGGGGCCCCCAGGGCAGGCGCTGGTGCCTGGGGCAGCCGTGTCTGTGGTGGTGCCCTGGGGCCCAGTCCTGGCCCCACTCTGCCCCTCACGGGGGGAGGGGGGACAGGGCCATCCCCCCCTCCCAAGCCCCCTCTTGTCTGCCTGCGCCACTGCTGCTGCTCTCCAACAAGTTTATTGGTGGCTGCAGGCTCTGCCACCACCCGCTGGACTCCTTGCACAAAGAGATGGACAGACAGACACTCCACAGGTGCAACAGACACAGACTCACAACGGTGGGAATGGATCAGGCCAAGGCATGGCAGGATCTGGCCCTGGCCTGGGCTGGGCAGCAGGGAGCAAGACCAGGGAAGCCGGCACTCGGGGCTGAGCTCCAGGCTCTGGCTGCCCTGTCTCCCTGCACCCCGGTGGGTGCAGCAGCAGCAGCAGCTTCCCCAGCCCCCCCTGCAGAGCGGGTAGCAGCAAGCCCACGGCCACGGGGGCAGTGGGGCAGCCCCTGTGGCCGTGGGAGCACAGGAGCGTCTGGGGCCAAGGTCAGATCTGGGCTCCCCCGGGGACATCCCCTCCCTTCCCTGGGCCCTTCAGCAGCTGCAGCGGCTCCCTCCTGTCCCCTCTCCTGTGGGGAACAGGGCTCTGCAGGGGGACGTGCGGTGGGGCAGGATCCCCCTCTTCCTTTGGGGCTGGTCTCAGCATGCCTGAGGCTGTGGCAGGCCTGGTCCCCTCCCGGCACAGCTAGGAGTGGACGTTCCTGGGGGAGCTCCTGTGCTGCGGGGGCCAGGCTGCCTGTGTCCCCCTGGGGCCCTGCACGCTCAGGGGCACTGTCCCACCCCGGGGCTCTGCAGCAGCAGGGTGGGTGCAGCACAGGGACAGGAGCCCAAGCACTGTCTCCGCTCCTGTGCCACACTCCCTGCTCCAGGGGCAGCTCCCGCTCGCCTGTGGGGTGGGGGACAGTGGCCAGCCCTGACCCAGCTCTGCAGTGGGTGGCGGTCTCAGGCACGGGGGTCCTGGCAGTGCTGGCAGGCTGCCATCTCCTCCTGGTACCGCTCCACCTGCACTGTGCACAAGGCAAAGCCGAACTTGCTCTGCAGCTGGGTGGTAGCTTCCCGCAGCACCGTCTCGTGGTCAGTGCTGGCATCTGGGGATGGCAAGGCAGCGTGGCTCAGCCTGGGTGCGTGGGCAGCCATCCCCTGGGGGCTGCGCGAGCTGGCCAGGCCATGCGTGGGGCACTCACCGACAGCCACATGCACTGACACTGCATGGTGGCTCAGCGTCAGGGCCCAGAGGTGCAGGTCGTGGGTCCCCTTCACCCCACTCACCCCCAGCAGCACCTCCTTCACCATGTCGAACTTGAGGCCCCGCGGTGTCCCTGCCGGCAACGCCTGATCACGGAGGGGCCAGCCCCAGGCCCTGGCCCCGGCCCCCACCGGGGCCAGGGCTTGTGGTGGGAGCAGCCAGGGGTGGGGGCTTCCCCAGGCTGTGACCAGGCTGGGGCTGGTGGCTCCAGGGTGAGGCAACCTCTCACCAGGGGGCTGTTGGCCCGTGGTGGAGAGGATGGGCTGCAGGGGCTCGGGGAGGCCAGGGAAGGACAGAGGGGTGGGCTGGGTTGTGCCTGGGTGGGGAGCAGAGGTTGCAAGGGGGTGAGCTGCCCCGTGGGGAAGGGGCTGTGGCAGCTGCGGCCCTGAGGAGCTCCTGTGACGCCCCTGTGCCCCGCCAGCCCCCTGCGCCCGTTGTCCTGCGCCATCCTCGCCCACCACTCACCTTCCATGAGGACTCTGAAGACATCCCTGAGGATGGTGAAGGTGGAGCCGAGGACAAAGACCGAGAAGAAGAGGGTGCTGATGGGGTCTGCGATCTTGCACTGGGGCTGCAGAGAGCAGGGTCTGTGTGAGGCTGGGGGGGGCAGAGCCGAGCTGGGCACCCAGGTGGGGTGGTGCCAGGACCCCAGTGCCCCTGCACGGGGCTGAGGGAGTTGTTCCTGCGGGCAGTGGAGGGGAGTCCAGCCCAGGCACCTTGAAGTAAATGATGGTGGCAGCCACGAGGACACCGACGCTCTGCAGCAGGTCACCCACCACGTGGATGAAGGCCGCACGGACGCTGGTGCTGCCAGGCAGGGGGGTATGGCTGGGCAGGCAGCCCCCGGTACTCTCCAGCTGCTCATAGCCCCCTGCGCCATGGCTGTGGCTGATGGGGGACTGGTGCAGGACGTAGGCCATGCTGGGGAGAGCAGGGCTGCCTCGGTGCTGTGCCAGGCAGGGTTCAGGGGCCTCGCTGGCCCTGCCTGGACCTGCACGCAGGCAACTGTGCCCAGGCATCGCACGCAAAGGGGGCATGGGCAGGCACACCCAGGCCCCAGGAGGGTGGAGAGGTGTGGGGCAGAGTCCCACTGTGGGGCAGGGCTGGAGGCACAGCAGGGACAGGGCAGCCACATCACTGCAGGGAGGTGTGTGGGGCCAGGGCACATGTGGGGCCAGGGCAGGGATTCAGGCCTGGGGCTCATGCCAGGGCTCAGGCTGGGCACGGGAACAGGGCTGAGTGGGGTGCTGCTTGCGGGGGCCAGGAGATGTAGGGCCAGAGGATGTACGTACATGGGCTGGAAGCCAGGAGTGTATGGGGGACAGGGAATAGGGGGAGGCAGCGCTTGGGGACACGAGGCTGGCGCAGAGAGACAGGAGGTGACCTAGGAGCCAGGGCTGGGGGTCTTGGGGAACCAGGGGCACACATGGGGCAGGGGTATGGGAGGGGAGGCCAGGGCTCAGGCTGGGGGTGTGTGGGGGGACGTGGGTGTGCAGAGCCCTGTGTGGGACATACACCAGGTTGACGCCGACGGCGCTGGCTGATGTAGCCAGCATGGCTCGCGCCTCAATCTCGTAGTCGTTGCTGACGATGCGGACAGCCGCCAGGTAGACGAGGGCCCCGGTCACAACCCAGATGGAGAGGACAGAGGCCAGTGCACCCAGCATCTCTGTGGGATGGGAGCCGTCAGCACCCACCCTGGCCGTGGGGCTCCCGTGGAGCCATGTCCCCCCTGCTCACCTGAGCGGTGCCAGCCGAAGCTCATGGTCTTCGTGGGCGGGCGGGCGGCGACCCAGAGGGAGAAGAGGCTGACAGACATGCTGCCCACGTCCGTCAGCAGGTGGGCTGCGTCTGTCATGATGGCCAGGCTGTGCGCCAGGTACCCGCCTGCGGGCGAAGAGCAGCTGCCACCTGGTGCCCTGGCAGCCCCCCGTCCCCATCCCCGTCCCGCCGTTACCTATCACCTCCCCGACCATGAAGACACAGCAGACGGTGCAGGCGACACTCAGCTGCCGGCGGGNCGGGCGGCGACCCAGAGGGAGAAGAGGCTGACAGACATGCTGCCCACGTCCGTCAGCAGGTGGGCTGCGTCTGTCATGATGGCCAGGCTGTGCGCCAGGTACCCGCCTGCGGGCGAAGAGCAGCTGCCACCTGGTGCCCTGGCAGCCCCCCGTCCCCATCCCCGTCCCGCCGTTACCTATCACCTCCCCGACCATGAAGACACAGCAGACGGTGCAGGCGACACTCAGCTGCCGGCGGGCCTGGAGCCTCCCCCGGCCAGGGCTGGGGGCGGGGGGGCCGCAGCGGCAGCGGGGAGCCAGAGCC
>WAAD01018461.1:39402-49712 GCA_013389945.1 Fregata magnificens | reverse complement strand
GCTGGAGCCGGGGCCGCGGCCGCAGCCGGAGCTGGGGAAGGGATGGAGCTGGGACCGCCGCCGGACCTGGAGCTGGGCCCGGGGAAACGATGGAGCCGGGCCCTGAGCCACGGCTGGGGAAGTGATGGGACCGGGATGGAGCTGGGGAAGCGATGGGGCCGTGGCCGCCGCGGTGCCACCACCCACTCGCCCCCAGGCCTGTGCGGCGGCAGCGCCTCGGGCAAGACGACAGTGGCGACGCGGATCATAGAGGCGCTGGACGTGCCCTGGGTGGTGCTGCTCTCCATGGACTCCTTCTACAAGGTGAGGGCCGGGGGGCCAGCGTGGTGCTGAGCGGTGATGGTGCCCACGGGCCCAGGGGGGTGGCGTGGTGCTGAGCGGTGACGGTGCCTGCAGGTGCTGGACGAGGGGCAGCAGGCACTGGCGGCCCGCAGCGACTACAACTTTGACCACCCTGACGCCTTTGACTTCGAGCTGCTCATCAGCGTCCTCCGCAAGCTCAAGAAGGGCAAGAGCGTGAAGGTGCCAGTCTACGACTTCACCACGCACAGCCGCCGCCGCGAGTGGGTGGGTGCCGCAGGGCAGCCAGGCCGGGCCCCGGAAAGGCAGGCCGTCCAGGCGCTGTGGGGAGAGCCCCCGGGAAGGGGGGGGACACCTGTGGGGCAGGGGTAGGGACTGCGGGGGCTGTGGGGCCAGGGAGGGCAGAGGGAAGTAGGGGCTGGGGGCCATCAGGTGCGGGAGGGTCACTCTGGGGGAACTGGGGGTGTGGAGGCAGGGAGGGAGCACAGAGGCACAGAGATGGACGTGGAAACAGAGCCCAGCCCAGTGTTTGGGGACAGGCTGCAGTGTGGAGTGTGAAGGAGTGCAGGGAGGATGGGGACTGGGGGAAGTGTTGGGCAGAGGTTTGTGGTTCTGGAGCCAAGGCTGTGGGTTCTGGGTCAATGCAGCGCTGGGGTATCGAGTGCAGGGGTCAGAAAAAGGGCCCTTAAAGGTTGGGTGATGCAGGATGGTTATGGGGAGTTTCGTCCATGGGTGGTGAGAGCCCGGCGTGGGTCAGGAGTTGAGGTGCTGTCTGTGCCGAGTGTTGGCATTGCTGCAGTGTGCATGAGGGGGGCAGGATGAGTACGGCTCTTATCTGCCCACAGAAAACTGTGTATGGGGCCAACGTCATCGTGTTTGAAGGGATACTGGCTTTTGCAAACAAGGAGTTGCTGAAGGTATCGCTGCCTGATGTGGCTGGTGGCCCATCTCGGTGCGTGGCGTGGGAGGAGGCTTGGAGTGGTGTGCTGCAGGTGGGATGAGCGCTGTCCTGGTCCAGCCCCTGGTGCCACTGGGGCAGGGTGATGGCCGGGGGCTGCAGAGGGAGAGGTCACCCACCGCTTGCTGGCAGAGCACCTCCGTGTCAGAGGCTTCAGGGGAGGCAGCGCTGGATGCCATCGCTGTGGGGGGGTCAGACCTGGCTGGGCCGTGGGCAAGGGGAACGAGGCAGGACTGACGGGGGGCTGCATAGGGGGTGCTCACCCCTCCCAGTTTTCCAGCTCCTGGACATGAAAGTGTTTGTGGACACGGACTCTGACATCCGGCTGGTGCGGCGGCTGCAACGCGACATCATGGAACGTGGGCGTGACATCGTGGGTGTCATCAAGCAATACAACAAGTTTGTGAAGCCAGCCTTTGAGCAGTACATTGAGCCCACCGTGCAGGTCGCCGACATTGTGGTGCCCAGGGGTGAGACTACGCTGTGTTTGCCAGACTTGATATGAGCGTCGGGAGCGGGTGTCCTGGGATGGGGTTGGGACAGCGTGCGTCTGACCTGGCTTCTCCACTCTCCTGTCAGGAGGGGAGAACTCTGTGGCCCTGGACCTCATTGTGCAGCATGTACACAGCCAGCTGGAGAAGGTGAGGTGTGAGCTGATTGATTGCTGCTAGCGCGGGCGAGGAGGAGGAGGATTCTGCATGCAGAGGGGAGGACGTGGCTGCTCACAGCCCTGTGCTCCTGGAGCACCCAGAGGCTCTTGGTGCTGCCTCTCTCTTTACAAAAGGTCTTAGCGCAGCTCTCAGGGCAGGCAGAGCTGTGACACAGGGGCTGGGGAAATGGAGATGGGTCTGGGCACAGTGCCCACCCCGGCAGTGACGCCTGGCACTTGCAGTCTGGCCTGGCCTTGTTCGCCTGCTGTGCTCCTTGGTCCCAGTCAGCTCTTTTGATCTCAGCTTCTCTGATCTCTTCTCCCCACCTCGCTCGCCCCTGGCTGCGCTCCGGCAGCCCACCCGTGCCTCCCAGCTCTGCCCAGCGGTGGTTTTTGTGCTCTCGGTTTAACCCCAGGAGAAGGGGTGGGAGCTGGACCGGGGCTGGCTGGTGGCTGTGCCTGGCCGGTGCAGTGACTGGGTGTCCTTTCTTTCCCCTTTTGCCATGCTGGATGACTCTGCTTGACCACCCAGCGCGAGATCACTGTCAGGTACGTGGGGACCCTGCCAGCCGCAGAGGCGATGGTTCCTGGGCTGGGGGTGGAGGGCTGCCAGCACCCACTGTTCTCCAAGCCCTGCCTCTTCTCTGTCCCTGCTGGCCAAAGCTTTGCTGAGATGCCTGAATGTAGCTGCTCTTCCTCCACTGCCGAGGTGGCTGCCCTGCGTGCAGCTTCTTGGGGGTTGTCTCACTGTGGCCGCAGGCTCCTGTGTAACCTGTCCCACAGCAGCTATGCTTGACTTGTGTGACTGGCTCCCTGCGCTGCTCCTGTCCCTTCCTGGAGCATGGTTCCTGCCCTGAATGTTGGAGTGCCCCAGGCTGCTCCCTTCTATGGGAGAAGTGGCCTGGACAGTCCTCCCTGTTCTCTGGGACACCGTGTAGGCAGCCTCAGTGGGACAGTCTTTGTACCTCAGTGCAACCCAGGCAGCCTTGTCCCAGGATACGTAGCAAGGTTTTGCCTGCGCAGAGCTGCTGCTCCCGCTCCCCAGGTGCTGGCGGAGGCTCATGTGTGCGGAGGCAGCTGACAGCTGGATTTGTGGTTGGGGGAGGTTTGCCCCAGTTTAACAGGGTGGTACTGCTTTGGGATCTCGTACCTGGGACCAGACGTGGAGCTTTCCTAGGAATCAGGGTGGGAAGGTGATGCGCTTTCTGGTGTCCAGCCTGTGCAGTGGGTTCTCCGGGAGGAGTCATCTTTCAGTCGGGGGCCGTGTCCTACTCTGAGGGGGTCCAGCATGGTGGCTCTGTCTGCGTGTGCTGTGCAGCTCCGGTCACTGCTTCCTTGTTGCAGGGCAGCTCTGGCCTCTGCCCACCAAGGGCAGCCCCTGCCGAAGACGCTGAGCGTCCTGGAGAACACGCCGCAGGTGCGAGGCATGCACACCATCATCAGGTAGGTCCCTGCCTCCTTCAGGATTTCTTCTGCGTCCCTCACAGAAGGGCTGTTCTGTAGGACCACAAAACAAAACCTGGTGTGAGTTTTCCCGCTTCAGACGTAAGTGTTTTCTTGGAGCAAAACTACTGAACAGAGCTGGCTTTGGCCTACAGATGCTTTCTTGGCAACAAGACCTTGGCACATCTGCCCTGGGGTGACTTTTGAGCCGCAGGCAGGCTTTTCTTACAATAAGAGGAGACTGGTTAGCTCTTTCCTAGCTGGAGCACAGGCCTAGTAGCTGGTGGCATGGGGTGAGGTGCCCTTGCTGCCCCTCTCCTCAGGCACTTGGTTTTAGAGCCAGATTACGGAAGGGACCCAGGCTGCTGCTTCTATGACTTTGCTGCTCGCTTGATCTTTTCATTCCCCACCAATGCTCCTTTTTTCCAGGTGACAGTAGCGTTAGCGTAGGGTCAAGAGCCGAATCCTGTGGGACCACTAAGATGTTCCTTGTTACCGCAGTTGCAGAAGCTGCAGCCTCTGTGTGCATTGCTGTCACTGGGTTGTAAAACAGAAGGGGGATGCTGAGCTCAGCAGGGCTCTTCTCCTGTGCCTGCTCACGCTGTGGCTGGCTACTGGCAGTAGCAGGGAGAGAAGAATGCAAGTCTTTGTGCGGCAGCCTGCCCCGTCTCTAGCCTTCCTGTTCACAGGCTCTGGCACAGACCTTTTACCTACGGCTCCTCCTGTTCCCTCGGGAGAGCCAACGAACATGAGCCTGGGCTGATCCATTAGCAGTGCCAAGGGCCAGGTTTGGCCAGTCCTTGTCCAGAAGGGACAGCACCATGGGCAGGCACCGAATTCTCTCTCATCTGTAGCTGCTGTTCCCGTCTTCCTCCTTGAAGTCTGCGTCCTTTTGCCTTGCTGGGAATGGCCTGTTGTGCCTCCGCCTTTATGCCGCAAGCGTCTAATAACCTTAATCTGCTTAGACTTAGGAGTTTGTTCAGCTGCCCCAGGGAGGGAGGGGATCAAACCCATGCAGGCTGTGGTTGGAGTCCAGCAGCACCGCTGATCTCGAGTTACTGTAGTGGCGCTGTGCTGCTGGAGCCGGCTGGTGTGAGTGGCAGGGCTGCGGGAAGGCGGACTTTGCCTCTTCCAGATGGTAAATGAAAAATACCACATTTATGAAGGGCGTTGACTTGGCCTGTCAGCCACCCCCTCAAATCCTGCTGCAGCCCAAAAAAGCAAGGAAAGCTGAAGCAGTGCTGTTACTAAGATCTCTAAGCTGAGGAACTCTTCTGGTAAAAAGTTCCTGTATTCAGCAACAGCAAGGCAGCTTGTATTTCTGGTGCTTGTAGGTGATACTTAGCAGCACTCGTTTGCTTCATTTGAACTGTTAATGGTCCTCATGCATGACCCTCTGGGCTTCCCTCTGCTCCAGAGGCACTGCTGCCTGGCTGCTGACGTTCTCCTGGGCTCCCTGGAGAGGAGAGACTGGCAGGGGATCAAATGCACACCTTTTGCCAAGCTTCCCGCACCTCAGTGCGTGAAGTTACTGTGTCTTGGCAAATCTGATCCCTCGTCTTCATGGCGGCTGCCGTGGTGCTGTCAGCCCCTTTCCGCAGTGGTGGCCCTCCCTCCGTGGAGTGCTGGTGCTCCCACCAGTACTGCCTTTCAGAGTGCCAAGGCACTCCAAAAAACCTGGCATCTGTGTGGGTGCACCAGGGAGCTGTAAACCAGGATTTCCCTCCAGCCTCCCTTTTTCCATCCTGCTTTTCCCAGTGCAGCTCCCTTGGAGACAGCCTGTTGATCTTGGCTTGCCAGGCTGCTGCCGTCCAATGTTGTTTCCCTGTTGTTCAACACTGGAGGTTCTTCCGTGCTTCAGCCTTCTGTCTCTGAGGGCCCTCCTGGAAGATCATGTTGTGGCAGCAGATGAGCATCTCGCTGAGTGTAGCCATGGCAAATTTCAGGCTTGGCATCTCAGGGACAAGTGGTTTCCAGAGTGATTTTCTGTTATTGTGGAGAGGCGGGAAAACTGAAGAACTGAAAAACAGTCCTGCACAAAGTAGCTGAATGATTTTATTCATGATCAGGCTGAAGATGGACAGTGTAATAAGAGTACGGGTCATATCTTCCAACTTACAAGATGGTTTGGTATCGGGTCCAGATCACCAGAGTCAATAGGAGCATTTCGTGCCACCCTTCAGGACTCTGCAGGGCCTGAACAGTCCTTTCTGCCCTCAACAGCCCTGAAGGCTCTCTACCGCAGGAGAATGGCAGTTCCTTTCCACTGCTTGCGTCTTGGTACCCACACGCTCGTGGAAAGGCTCCAGAGCATCCCCTGCGGCACAGCCTGTGGGTGGCGTGGGTCACCTGCCTCTCTTAGCAAGTTTGCTCTGGCCTGGGCCTTTGGACTTTGTGCTCTGGCAGGACACGTTGTCCTGCGCTGGAGCTGCCCTTGAGAAGTGTGTGGCTGTTGGTGCTTCAGTGAGGGGCGGAGCGAGGTGCTCCCGGCATGCCGGGAAGTTACCGACACCAGGGAAGGTGGTTCAGACATGGAAGCTGTCCATGCTCAAGCTTCCTGGGGGCCTGAATGCGATGGCTGGCTTTCAGCTATAGACCCTCCTGTTCGTGAGCTAAGCTGATGCCGTGTTCAGGCTCCCAGCCAGATGCTTGCTGGTCCCTGTCAGGCCACCCAGTGCTTTCCTGCCATCTCCTGCTGCGAGTGCCAGGGAAGATCGAGGTTCTTGGGAGCCGCTGGCAGCAGTGCTGCTGTGCCCAGCTGTTTGCTTCTGGTGTGTGGGGATGTGCACGCTGCTTGTGGTTCGGCTGCTCCCTCCACTGCAGAGGTGGGCAGCGCCTGGAGCAGTGTGTGCCCTCGGGCTTTGCCTGGGCAATGGCAGGAGGATCTGAGCCCGTGCTGTTACATGGTGGGGTGGGTGGGCCTGGTGTGCGGATGGCAGTGTCCCCTTTGGGAGCGCTCTTGGCATGGAGGCACGGCTGCAGCAATCCGGCTCTCTGACTCCTGCGGGGAGGGTCCTCCGCTGCTGCTGGGGGATGTCAGGGCTGCCCTCCCTTGCAGCACCCCTTCCCCCTTGCATCGTCAACGGTTGCTTGTCCCCTGGGTGAGGAGAAGTTTCCTGGTTGTCTTCGTCCCAGCATGAAAAGGGAGGCACGCTGGCGCCTTTGCAGCACAGGGAGCGAGGATACTCCTTCATCCCCAGGACGCCTTTCGGAGGCTGCGGAAGAACCTGCCTCTGCGGGAGCACCGACGGGCCTGTTCCACGCAGGTCGGGGGCTGGCCGAGGCAGCCAACTGCCCCCATCCATGGCAGAGTGGCCCCAGGGCCAACAGGGCCAGTGTGAGGCTTGTCAGGGGCGGCTGGCTGGGAGAGACTGCCTGTGGAGGCAGGGCTGCTGCTGGGCTTGCGTGCCTGGAGCTTGGGCAGTGCTTGCAAAGCTGCTGTGGGTGAGCGTGTGGGTGAAGCTCACCCATGGGGGAGTGCACGTGCCAACAGCCCACGCTGAAGAGCTGTAGGCAGGGCAGCTGTTTCTTCCAGACCAGAACTGATTTTCCGACTTCTCTGGGAGTGCCCCACTGTCCCCAGGCTTGTTGGAAATGTCCACATTCGTCGGGTTTTCTGGTCATTGCAGAGCTCTTGGGTGCGAGCTACCCAGGTCTGGCTACAAAAATATCTCAGGATAGTAGTGACTGTTTATCCTTCTCCTGAGCACTGTTGGCTGGGCTGTCTGTCATTGTGGTGAGATGTGAGAAGTGGCAGATGATGTCTTAAAATACAGAGTAAAAATATTCAGTATCCTTCTGCCTCTTCTGGACTGTTGCCAGTTCCACCTCTTCCATCTGGAAACTGGCAAATGTCTGTAGGGTTCCTTTGTTCCTTACGTTCTCCAGAAAATACCAGGGATATACGCAGGCTGCACTGCATTAGACAGAGGTCACAGAAGAGAAAACGGATTTCAGCTGCATCTTGTTAACCACAGTCCCTCGGTGTCAGTCTGCCTCTTGGTTATTTTTCAGCCAGGGAGCCAGAAGCTTGTTCTTGACGGTTCTCCAGTAAAATGGCACTTACATTACAACCTGCTACTCACTCTTTTGCCAAAGCAGCCACAGACTGTGAGAGGTATAGATGGACATTGGTGGATTCTTTATGGTCACGTTTTAAACGACAAGCAAATCTCGGGTGCTCCTCCTTTTCCTGCTGCGTGACCTCTTGCGGTAGGTACTTTGCCTTCAGGCACTTGACACTGACAGTGCTGGTGGAGGAGCTGTTCTGCTCACCTGAAAATACCCTCTGAGTAACATGGGACTGCGACAGTCCTGCTTGTCATTAAGTGAAGTGCTGTACACGCTCGTGTTACTGTGCGTTGAGAACCGTGTGTTGCAGGAAACGCAAGGTTTTGTGCAGCGGTTTCTTTTGTGTGATGAATGAGTTAGACCACAACACTTATGTGTGCTGATGGTCAAAACGCTCCCAATAAGAAAAGCCAGCCTCTTTCCCCCTCTGCCCCTGGCACTGGGATTAGCGCGCGTGCACATACAGTTGGCTTTACTCCTCCTGAGGGAGAAGGGGAGGTTTCCTGTGAGTTACAATCCCATTGTGATTTTATTCTGTTTTCTGTTTATTTTGTTTATTTTATTTCTTGCTGCCCTCAGCACTTCAGTGTTGTGACGAGATAATGCCAGGTATTTCAAAATGTTTCTGGTTCCCGGCAGGAGTTTATCTCTAACTTGGTACATAAATGGAGAGGAGTTGAGAACGTCAGATGTTTTCCCATTACCACTGTCAGATAGCGCAGCTGCTCTTGGACGTGGTGCAGTCTGGTCTCTTCCACGCTGAGGTGCTCTCAGAGCTGGCTGCCCTGCTGTGCCGTGGTCCGTCCTGCGTGTGCTCCTGTTCCGCGTTATGCTCCCCTGACAGGGCCCATGCAAAACACTTGCCGCTTGCTCCCGAGTTTCTGTTGCCCTGAGAACCGATGGTGCTGCCTGCTGTTCTCCTGCTCCTGCCCCCTGTTTTTCTCCTGGCTCTTTCCACGTAGTCAGTAGTTATGTCCTAAATCTCTAGCCCTGCAAATCCTCAGCAGAGATTCAGTAGTGATGAGAGGTCATGCTCAGAGCGAGTAATGCTGCACCTCCACGCTTGCTTCTCAGGTGCCTGCCTCATCTCTGTTCAGGGTCAGGACATACATCTACACCAGGCTGCTCATGTTATGCTCACTTATCCCTCCTTTTTGCTGTTGGCTTTATTCACTTTGCTAGTCTAGCTAGCCCACCATGCACAGTCAGCTCTGAACTGTCCCGTATCCTGAAGAGGACTGAGCAGCATCGTGTGGCATCCTTTTGCTTTATCCAATCTGCGTGATTTGCTGCAGACTTTGTGTCCCCCTTCCAGGGGAACTGAACACGTTTCTTGACCATGTGGTCCTTTCTAGACAACACCTAGGTCTTCAGCAAGCCCTGAAATGTCAATGATTACTAACTGTGTCTCCTCCCTGAGAGCTTCCAGGTTCCCATGGACTGCTCTCTGTTCGTGCCGGCCTTCCTCTGGAGCCCCGTTTGCCGTCTGCAGGGTGGAGCAGGGACTCTGCTCATCTCATGCAGGTGTCCTCCCTCAACAGGAACAAGGACACGACCAGGGACGAATTCATCTTCTACTCCAAGCGCCTGATGAGGCTGTTGATTGAACATGCCCTCTCCTTCCTGCCGCTGAAGGTGAGCAACGGCTCCTCGGGTGCAGCCACGGCCACATCTCCCCCTCCTGAGCCCCCGGGCCACGCTGGGGCCCAGCTTTGCTCACACTCCCTTCTCCTCCCTTTTCTGCAGTCGGTCACTGTGGAGACGCCCCAGGGGACAATGTACGAAGGAAAGCGGTTCCACAGGCAGAGGGTGAGATGTTGTTCCGGCCCCTTCCTCCCCACAAGCACGCAGCTGCCCCATCTTGGGTCGGCATGGACTGGGAAAACCTGGTGGCTCCTGGGGTTCATCCCTGTGCAGACGAGCTGCTCGGCAGGGCTTGTTCCCCACTCCTGCGGTGCTGGAGCCTCAGGAGCTCACCGGAGTGGCTGCTTCCCCTGTGCAGCACCAGGCAGACACGTTCTCATCCCTTCCCCAGATCACAGGCGTGTCTATCCTGCGAGCAGGGGAGACCATGGAGCAGGCCCTCACTGCTGTGTGCAAGGACATCCGCCTGGGCAAGATCCTGATCCAGACCAACCACGACACGGGGGAGCCCGAGGTGAGTGGCGCCCGCTGCCCTGGCCCAGAGCCCCCCAGCACCGTGGGATGGGTGACCGCCTCTCCTTTCCTCCTCAGCTCCACTACCTGCGCCTTCCCAAGGAGATCAGCGAGGACTACGTCATCCTCATGGACAGCACCGTGTCCACGGGAGCCGCGGCCATGATGGCAGTGCGCGTCCTGCTGGTGAGGGGGCCGGGGGCAGCGGGGTGTGGGGCGGGGGCGCGTGGGCCTCNTGGTGAGGGTGGACAAGGGTGTGCTGTGCCTCGGGGGCTGGGCCCCTGGCCCTTCGCCCCGGCAGCCTTGTGGGGGGAATTGCGATGGGGCCAGTGCTGCCATCACCTCACTCTGTCCCCTCATCCTTCAGGTAACTTTGGGGACAGATACTTCGGCACTGATGGCCCCTCTGCCTGGAGTGAGAGCGATGGCATGGACTGCTGAGCTGGCTGGCCACTGGGCCACCAACTGGGCTGGCCATGGGGCCGGCCCCCCGCCTCTGCCCCCAGGAGGGGGCTCCGAGCTGCCAGCCTGTGCCCACCCACCCGCAGCACGGCCCTGCCAGTCTCCGGCTCTCCTGCCCCGCAGGACAAGCCCCTCGCTGCCAGCCTCTCCCTCCACCCTGCAGGAGCGGCTCCTTGCGGGGTCGATCCTCACCTCTGAGGAGGGAGGGGGGGAGGGATGGCATCTCCTGCGGCCCCCAGGGAGAGGGGGCATTCCTCGCCCCCCCCCCCC
>WAAD01018461.1:262-12392 GCA_013389945.1 Fregata magnificens | reverse complement strand
CACCACCATCTTCTCCTTGGCCCGGGTCATGATGTGGGGCGTGAGGATGAACTGCCCAAAGCACTGCGGGGGGGCACGACAGCCCTGAGCTCCGGGCAGGGGGGCCCCCACCCCGCAGAGGGCAGAAGGCTGTCACCCCCACACCGGGGCGAGACCCGGGGTCCCCTCCCACCACCCCCTACTCACGGCCTCATACTCCTCGGCCCGGGAGAAGCGCTCCTTCTGGATGCGGGTCATGTAGAGCACGTCAGTGTCCGGCAGCGCCTCCTCGATGCTCCCAAACTCCTCCTGGGGCGGCACTGTCAGCGGGGCCGGGGGGGGCACGGGCCCCCGGACCCCCGCCCCACCGGCTCACCTGTTTGATGCCCTTGGAGGCCACGAAGCTGGTGATGTCAGGGGGCATACGGAGGCCGGGGGGGGTCACGTAGCGCAGGTTGACGCGGTACTGGGTGAGCAGGCGGGCCAGGGAGTGCACTGTGCGCCCATGCTTCAGGTCGCCCACCATGGTGATCTGGGGAGAGCAGTCAGCCTGACCCATGGCGCCCGATGGCCCCCCGGCCCCAGACAGGGCCCTGCAGTCCCACAGCACCGCAGTGGGGGCGGCCACGGCCCCCACCCCAGTCCCCAGCGCCTCACCGTCATGCCGTTGACAGTGCCCAGCTCCTCGCGGATGGTGAAGATGTCCAGCAGCGCCTGCGTGGGGTGCTCCCCCACCCCATCCCCAGCGTTGATCACAGGCTTGCGACAGTGCTTGGCGGCCAGCTGGAAGCACAGGCAGGGCTGAGCACAGGCAGGACGCACCCCTCTGCCAACCCCACGGGGGCAGGACTTGGCTCCTGTTCCTGACACCCGCCCAGCCTGCCCCGATGGGGAGCGTGGCCCTGCCCCATAGCGTGGGTCACCATCCCCGCCATCAGGACAGGGGCCTCGATGCCCTCAGGGCAGGATGCGGCCGCCCCCTGGCCCCACCGCAGGCGGGAGATGGCCCCACCAGCCCCTCTCACCTCAACAGCGCCCGGCTGGGGGTGCCGCAGCACCAGCACGTCTGCATAGCAGCACATGGTCTGCACAGAGTCAGCCAGCGACTCGCCCTTCTGCACTGAGGAGGTGGCCTCTGAGAAGGACAGGACAGAGCCGCCCAGCCGGCTCATGGCTGCTGCGAAAGAGCTGCTGGTCCGCGTGCTCGCCTCATAGAACATGGATGCCATCACCTTGCCCTGTGGGAGCCGTGCCGTCACCTCAGGGAGACCAGGGGCACTTGCGCCTGGCACCAGGCTCCCACAGCCTTGCTTGGGATGGCTGGGGGGCCAGGCAGCTGCCCCGTGGCCAGCTCACCTTAAGGATGTCCAGGCTCCGCTCCTTCTGCACCAGCATGCGCAGGGTGTGTGCCACATTGAACAGATGCGACATCTGTGGGGAGAGGCAGCTCAGCCAGGGTGTGCACGGCACCAGGACTCAGTCGGGGTGCACGAGGCACCACACCCCCTGTGCTCATCCGGGTGCCCACAGCCCCAGTGCCCACAGCCCCAGTGCCCGCCACCAGCCCGGGCACCTGCTCCTTGGAGAACTGCTGGACGGAGAGGACATGCTGCCCAACAAGGGGGTGCAGCAGCGGGGAGGTCTGGAAGTGGGGAACACCCTGGGGGGACGCCTGGCGCGGGAGGGGGCCCGGCGGGTAGAAGTAGCTGTCCTGGATCACAGCCGGATCTGCGGCACCGAGAGCAGCTGGGTCAGCCCACGTGGGTGGTTCCACAGAGCCCAACTAGCTCGCCTGCCACGGGCCCCTGGACCCCCACAACACTCACCCGCCTCTGCTGCCTTCCTGCCGGCCTTTTCACGGGTGTCATCGGCTGGGGTGGGAGAGGGGAGTGACAGCATTAGAGGGTGCAGGCAGCTGTGGCACCCCAGGCTCCGGTCTCCTGGGGTGCTGCCAGCACGGCACAGCCCTCCTGGCACTCACAGCACTGGGCAAAAGCAGCACGGGGCCAGACGCTGGGGCCAGACGCTGGGGCCATGGCCACACAGAGACCGGGCGGGCCAAGCCCCAGTGCTGCGCTGCGCCCCTCTCCCGGCACACCCCACAAAACCCGATCAGACGCAACCCAAATCACACTGGCAGGCGAGGGGTCCCCGAGGTGCCGCGCGGGCCGGGGCAGGAGGGGAGCAGGCAGGCGCAGCCATGCCCTGTCCCGCAGTGCCTGGCCCCATCACACAATGGGGAAAGGGACCCGTGCCGTGGTGGCACGGGTGGCCCAGGACCAGCGCGACACCTGGGGGAGGGGATGCACTCATTGGCTGCGGTTAGTGCCATTAGTACGGCCGCGTCTCATTGTCTGAGTGAGTCCNGGGGGCTGGAAGCTCGGCTGCGCAGCATCTCACCGGCCGCCACGTGCCGGGGCCGCTCGGGGGTCTGCAACGAGAGGCCGAGCTGGAGCTGGGGTGCGGCAGGGACCCCCTCTCCTAGCCCCGTGGACCCCGGTACCTTCGCGCTCTCCTTGGCGGGGGCCGCGTGCGGCGCCAGCACACCTCCCGAGGGCCATTTCTTCACATCCTGCCCGTAGCCAGGAGGCACCAGCACCTGCAGCCATCGGGGCAACGGAGTCAGTACTGGGGGACCGTGGAGCTGGTGGGACCCCCTAGATGCAGGGGGAAGGGTACCTGGGCTCTTACCTGCCCGTCGATATAGGCGACCTCCCCGCGCAGGACCACCCTCCGCACTGTCCCCTTCACCTTCATGCCCTCGAAGGGCGTCCAGCGTGCCTTAGAGAAGGCTGTGCAGCTGGGGATGATCCACTCATGCTCCAGGTCCACCTACCAGGACAGTGGGTCAAACGCAGCGGGGCCAGGGACAGGGCTGGATCCAGGGTGGGCATGCAGGGACCCACCTCCACGTAGGTGTCCTCCTGCACGGGCAGCCCGAAGATCTTGCGGGGGTTCTCGTAGAGGCGCTGGACGACATCCTCCATGGTGAGCCGCCCCTCAGAAATGGCCGTCAGCAGCAGCGGCAGCATTGTCTCCAGACCAGGGTAGCCAGGGGGTGGCTCCTGTCCCTGCTTCTCCTCCAGTGTGTGGGGGGCTGCAGGACGGGGCTGGTCACTGCAGGACCCACTACTGTCCCTACATCATGCTCCCGCCCCGTGGCTGCCATCCCCCAGGGCTCACCGTGGTCCGTGGCAAAGCAGTCAATGGTGTCCATGTTCTCCCAGAGCGCTTCCACGTCCTGGCGGGTGCCCAGCACCGGCCGCACGGCTGCTCGGCCCTCCCCAAGGCGCCCCAGGTCGTCCCGGCACAGGAAGAGGTGGTGCGGGGCCACCTCGCATGTCACCGGGATCCCCTTCTGCTTCGCTGCCTTGATGAGGAGGATCTGGGGGAGCCACAGTGAGGGGCAGCCCCAAACGGCCCTGCACCCCACCACTGGGGCCCACAGTCCCCCTGCCGCCGCCCTGGGGCCCACTGCTCACCTCCTCCCTGCAGGCCACGTGGCAGATGTGCACAGGGCGCTGGTACAGCTGGGCCACCATCAGGACGGCGGCCACCGTCTGCCGTTCCGCATGTGCCACAATGGGCAGGTGCCGTGGCCACTGCTCAAAGTGCTGGGGGGGGACGGGGCTGGTGGGTGCTGGTGCCAGGAGCCAGGTCCGGCCCCACACCAGCCCCTGCCCGCCATGGCTCACCTCCATCCACAGTGACACATCGTCCATCCGCAGGCTGGAGAAAGTGTCGTTCAGGTACATCTTGAGCCCGGCAGCCGCCCCGGCCAGGGGGCCCAGTGAGCTGGCGTTCTCCGAGGAAGCCCCCAGGAAGAGGGCAAAGTCGCAGCGGGCCCCGGCCTCAGCCAGCTGCGGGGGCAAGAGGTGGTTGGTGCCGGGCTGGGGCCAGCCCCGCTGTGGGCAGTGAGCGTGCCGCAGCTGGCACCTCAGCACCTGGGGAGGGAACGTGGGCATGGGGCCAGGCAGTGGCAGCCCCTCACCTTCTGTGCCAGGGCAAAGGAGGTGGCATCGGTGACAGCGGGGCTGGTGTTGGGCATGGCGCACACCATGGTGATGCCCCCGGCAAGGGCGGCCGCTGTGCCTGATGCAAAGTCCTCCTTGTGGGTGCCACCCGGCTCACGGAGGTGGACGTGGACATCAATCAGGCCTGGGGAGCAGGGCAGCATCAGCACGGGCAGCCCCTAGCCATGGGGGTACGTGGGACACCCCGGCAGCGCAGGGAAATGTCTCCTCTCCCCGCAGCACCCTCGGAGCCCCTGGCCCGGCTCCCAGTGCTGCCCCAGCTCTGAGCTGCACCCTCAGAGCCCCTGGCCTCCGCTGCAGCCCCGGTCCCACCTACCTGGCAGGCGGATGAGTTTCTGGGATGTCATGCAGTCCACGTGCATCTTCAGTGGGGGGGCTGCCCTGATCTGGCCCAGTGCCTGTGGAGACGGCAGCTGTGAGGCGGGCCACGTGTGGCCAGAGCTCACCAACAGGGCCAGGATGAGGATGTCTGCCCCAGTCGCACCCCAAAAACAACCCTCCCACAGTAACGCTGATGTACATCGCCCGCCCCACACTATCCACAACCGGACTTTCCTACCCTAGCCCCCACTTTGCTCCCTCACCTGCACTCACATCCCTTGGGCCCCTGTGTGCCCCAGCCCACCTCCACAAAGAGCTTGGTGCACTTGATGTCGATGATGAGCGGCACAGAGTAGTCAACAGCCAGGCGCCGGGTGCGGTACCCCTTGGTGACAAAGGAGGAGAGCCGGCGGCCCCCCGAGTTGCGCATAGAGAGGTTGATGACCATCTCAAAGTGGTTCTCGGCCAGGTAGTCCAGGATGCTGCGCTGGGTCTCCCGGGCGCCAGCCTCGCTGCCATCCGCCTCCTCAAAGTGCCAGTCCACGGCCATCACCTGCTGGCAGTGATGCCCATCAGGCCCCACACCTCCCCTGAGGGCATCCCCAGCCCCTGCTGGACCCCCAGCCCCGACCTTGATGCCGTGCTCGGTGTAGAAGTCGGCAGTGCCAAGGCTGGCGTACAGCTTGTAGCCGAGGCTCTCCAGCGTCCGCACCGTGGGCAGCAGCTCGCTCTTGTTCTGCAATGACCCTAGGGCCGGTCAGAGGGTGGAGAGGGGGGCCCTAGCCCCTGCCCCAACCCCAGCCCCACACACCTTGTAGCTGCCGATGGTCAGAAGGATGTTCTTCTTGGGGATCTTGAAGCCAGTGCTGAGCATGGCCTTCAGGTAAGCCTCGCAGCGGTTCTCCCCGAAGCAGGCCACCTCGCCTGTACTGGTCATCTCCACACCCAGCACCACATCGGCACCCGCCAGGCGTGAAAAGGAGAACTGGGGCACCTGGGGGGAGGGGGGCTCAGGGGCTGCCCAGCCACACACCCCAGCCCGGCCCCCACGGCCCCCGCTCACCTTGACACCAACGATGCCTGTGCCCGTCATCAGCCCCACGGGCTCCACATCCTCACCCATGATCACCTGGCTGGCCAGAGCCACCAGGTCCACCCCCAGGGTCTTGGAGACGAAGGGGAAGGAGCGGGAGACACGGACGTTGCACTCGATCACCTTCAGCTGGTCATCCTGGGGGAGAGGGGATGGCATGAGGCTCGTCTGGGGCCACAGGGTGTCCTGCTGCTGGCACCATGCTGGCCGGGTGCAGTCCCCCAACCTGGGGTACCTTGGCGATGAGCTGCAGGTTGAAGGGCCCAGTAACTTGCAGCTCCTGCCCGACAGCGTGGACGATGGCCTTGATGCGCTCCAGTGTCTTGGGGGTGATGTCCTGGGGGGGGGTCACCAGTGTGGCATCACCCGAGTGCACCCCGGCATTCTCCACGTGCTCTGATATGGCGATAGCCACTACCACGCCGTCACAGGCCACCGCGTCAACGTCGATCTCCTGCAAGCAGGAACATGGTCACAGCCCGGCGCTGGGGCAGGGGGATGGGTTCTCACAGGGAACAGGGGTGCCCCGGGGCTGGAGCAGCCTCCTGGATGGACCTTGGCCTCCTGGATGAACTTGGAGATGACAACGGGCTGCTCCTTGGACACAGCCACGGCATTGCTCAGGAACTTCTCCAGGTCGCTGTCTGAGTAGGCCACGTTCATGGCAGCACCGCTCAGCACGTAGGAGGGGCGCACGACACAGGGGTACCCAACCTTGCAGCAGAAGTGCTTGGCCGACTGCAGGAGAGCCAGCACCTTCAGGGGACGTGCCGAGGGCCAGTCCCCCCTCAGGGAGCCCTGTTGCCCTCACCAGCCCCCCACCTCCATGTCGGAGAGCTCCTTCCAGAGGGGCTGGCTGATGCCGATGGAGTCGAGCAGGCGGGAGAACTTGAAGCGGTTCTCGGCTGAGTCGATGGCCTCCGGGGAGGTGCCCAGGATGCGGCACTGCTGTCGGTGCAGGGCCATGGCGATGTTGTTGGGCAGCTGCCCGCCCATGGACAGGATCACGCCCTCGGGATTCTCCAGCTCGTAGATGTCCATCACCACCTGCAGCACCACATGGGGCAGGGGGATGGCTGGGACGGGCCATGGGGGCCATGGCAGCCCTCACCCTGCCCCAGCCCCATGGCGGGCAGGGCCCCCAGCCCCGCTCACCTCAAAGGAGATCTCATCGAAGTAGAGGCGGTCGCACATATCATAGTCGGTGCTCACCGTCTCGGGGTTGTAGTTCACCATGATCGTCTTGAAGCCCATCTGCAGGGCGAGACGGACAAGGTAAGGCCAAGGGCCCCCCAAGGCGCCCCGCTCCTCCCTGTCCCCGTCCTCTGACCGAGGATGCCCAACCCACCAACCCCACAGGGTGCTGGGGCCCAGCGGACCTTGCGGAGCTCCTGGATGCAGCCAACAGCACACCAGTCGAACTCGACGCTGCTGCCAATGCGGTAGACGCCGGAACCAATGACCATGACGTGGGGCTCACGGAAGACCAGGTCATGCTCAGTGCCATTGTACGTCAGGTACAAGTAGTTGGTTTGGGCTGGCCACTCAGCCGCCACGGTATCGATCTGCTTCACCACTGGCAGGATCTTCAGGTCATGCCGCATCTTCCGCACGGCCAGCTCAGTGCTGAGAGGGGCAGGGTGAGTGCTGGGACGTGGGCTGGGGCACAGAGCAGGGCCGCCCCCTCCCAGGTTACCTGAGCACCGCCAGGGCCACCTGCTTGTCGGAGAAGCCGAGCTGCTTGGCCCGCTTGAGCACAGCAGGCGGCATGGTGCTCTGCTCCTCGCGGTATGACTCCAGCAGCACTGCATGGTCCGTGATGTTCTTCATCTTGTGCAGGAACCAGCGGTCGATCTTGGTCAGCTCGTAGAGCCGCTCGATGGAGTAGCCAGCCCGCAGCGCGGCCGCCAGCACAAAGATCCTCTTGTCTGTTGGTGTCTCCAGCTCCTGCCAGGCCAGGGGGGTGAGCGGGGCAGGGAGGGGGGCAGACAGCCACCTCCTCCCTGACTGTGCTGGCAGCCCAGCCCCCCACCCCAGACCCCCAGTGCTCACCACGTCCGAGGGTGGCTTCACAGTATGGTCAAAGCCCATGCAGTTCTCATCCACCATTCTCAGTGCCTTCTGGAAAGCCTCCTCGAAGTTCCTCCCGATGGCCATGACCTCCCCTGCAGACGGGACCGTGAGCGGCCAGGCCCCGCGCCCACCACGCTGCCCACCCATCCTGCCTGCCCACCCCACGCTCACCCACGCTCTTCATGGAGCTGCCGATCTTGGTGCTGACGCGCAGGAACTTGCTGAGGTCCCAGCGCGGGATCTTCACCACGCAGTAGTCCAGGCTGGGCTCAAAGTTGGCTGTGGTGGAGTTGGTGACCGAGTTCCTGGCGAGGGGATGGGGGTCAGAGGCCAGGCCTGTCCTGCTGGGGGGGGTGCAAGGCCGGCCAGGGCAGTGCCCCATCCCATGCTGCAGCAGTGCCATTACCTGAGGAGGGGCAGGGGGATGCCCAGAGCCAGCTTAGCAGCCACATAGGCCAGGGGGTAGCCGGTGGCCTTGCTGGCCAGGGCTGAGCTGCGGGAGAGCCGGGCGTTCACCTCGATGATGTAGTACTGCAGGCAGCAGGCAGGCAGGGTTAGCGGGGCGGCACAGGATGCGGTTCCCGTGGCACGAGGCCGGGCGCTGGCAGCACAGCTCCCTGCTGCCCGGTGCTTGGCTAGCACCGAAGAGCTGCTAGCGCGTGGAGGGCACAAATAGCAATGGGGACCAAAGGTGAGGGCAGCCGGGCTGGGGAAGGGCAGCCAACGGCTGCGGCGGGATGGAGCTGGGCAAAGGCTCCCCAAGGACCATGCACGCACATGGCACCGGGAATGAGAGATCCAGTGCCTTGCTGCACTCGTGGGGGCCAGCCAAGCCACTGACGCGGCGAGATCCTCTGGCCTCAGGGACACCAGGTGCCATGGCCTGGGGAGTCTGGTAAGGCACAGCCCCGCAGGACAGCACAGGGCAGGACCCAGACCCAGGCTGCCCCAGGGCAGCGCTGGCTGGAGGGGAGTCAGGGCAGGGAGCCACAGCTGGGGCCCTAGAGGAGCTGCACTCACCTGCTCCGACTCGGGGTTCAGGGCGAACTGGATGTTGCACTCGCCCACGATACCCAGGTGCTGCACCACCTTCACGGCCGTGCGCCGTAGCATGAAGTACTCGGTGTCGTTGAGGGTCTGGCTGGGTGCCACCACAATGGACTCGCCCGTATGGATCCCCAGCGGGTCCACGTTCTCCATGTTGCACACCTGGCAGTGGGGGGCGTCACCGCGGGCTGCTGAGGTCCTGACCCCCAACACGCTGCCCGCACACGCGCCCGGCTGCTGCTGCCCCAGGTGGGTCCCTCCTGGCTTCCACCACCTCCTCCCCTACCCTGGGGACCGACGGGGGCTCCCCCGTACAGCCAGGGCTTGAACACGAGCCCCTGGGACACCCCATGTGTTGCAGCCCCCCAGAGCACAGGGGGTGCAGGAGGTCTGGCTCAAGGGGCGCAGCTCCCAGAAGCACATGGTAGCTGTGCTGGCACCACAGGAGGGGCTGGGGAGCCCTCCCTGGGGATGGGGTCCAGTGGGAGCCCCTGACCCCATGCCACCCAGGACCTGCTCCTCTGTGAATTCCCCCCGCAGCAGAGGCCTGGGGGAACTCCCCCCTGTCCTGTACCGTGACACAGTTGTTGTAGGCGTCCCGCACCACCTCGTACTCAATCTCCTTCCAGCCCTTCAGGGACTTGTCCACCAGGACCTGGGAGGTGTGGGTGAAGGCCTGGCTCACCAGTGCCAGCAGTTCCTCCCGGGTGTTGGCAAAGCCGGAGCCCAGGCCCCCGAGAGCATAGGCAGAGCGCACCAGCACCGGGTACCCCAACCGCTCGGCCGCCACCTGCGCCTGCAGAGAGCAACCGGATCACGATGGGAGCAGGGAGGACAGCACCCTGCCTGGGAGCTGCCCCATCCTACCCCACAACCACCCCCCATCCCACCCCCGAACCTGCTCCAGGGAGGCAGCAGCCTCGCTAGGCGCCACGTGCTCCCCGATCTCCTCCATCTTCTCCACAAAGACCTTACGATCCTCTGTCATCTCAATGGAAGTGACAGGGGTGCCCAGCACCCGCACATGGTACCGCTCCAGCACGCCTGCCTTGGTGAGCTCCACGCCGCAGTTGAGGGCTGTCTGCCCCCCGAAGGTCAGCAGCACCCCGTCAGGGCGCTCGTTCCGGATCACCTGGGGGGCACAGGACAGTGCGGCAGGGACCCACGGCAGCCCCACAGAATGCGCCCTGCACCCTCCAGCTGCCGCCTTGCCTGTGCTGCTCCCCAGGCACCCCTCCGCCACCCCCTAACCCTCTGTGTATCAGCCCCTCTGCCACCCCAGAGCCCCCCAGGCAGCCTCTTACCCTCCAGACAGCCCCCAGTCGCCCCGTCCATGCGCCCCCCAAACCACCCTTCCCCCAGCTGGTGCCCCGGGATGCTCACCTGGGTGACGTATTCGGGGGTGATGGGGAGGAAATAGACCTTGTCTGCCAGCCCCTTGGAGGTCTGCACTGTGGCAATGTTGGGGTTGATCAGCACTGTCTGGATGTTCTCCTCCTTCAGCGCTTTGATGGCCTTACAAGGAGCAGAGGGTTCATGGCTGGTGGCCCCAGGCCCACACCCCCTGGTGACCCCCCATCACTCCCCGTGGCCCCAGGGTGGGCGCTCACCTGCGACCCTGAGTAGTCGAACTCGCCTGCCTGCCCGATGGAGAGGCCGCCGGAGCCCAGGATCAGCACCTTGCGGGGCCGGGCCGCATCCTGGCCCCCCGCCGGCGCCTTGTCATAGGTCAGCCAGTCCCGCAGGCGCTCCCGCACTGGTGGGGATGGGTCACACCGGGGCCAGAGCCACAGGCACCCCTGTGCACAGCCCCGCACACAGCCCCTGCCCCACAGTCCTGCTTGTGGCCTCTGTGCACGGGCCAGCTCTGCACATGGCCCCAGTCCCACAGCCCCCACCTGCAGACCTGGACCCGAGCGCCCAGCCACCCCTTCCCGCCCTGCACTCACCTGTCCGGGCGCTGCCATCTCCGCTCCGCAGGTCCCATGCCACCTCCACGAAGATGTCGAAGAGCCCCTCCAGGTCCGTGGGGCCGGCGCGGTGCTCAGGGTGAAACTGGACGCTGTGGAGAGGGTCAGACAGGGCATCACCCCACATCCCCCTGACCCCCCCCAGCCATGACCCTGCACCCACCTGAAGAAGGGCTTGTGCTCGTGGACGAGGCCCTCATTGGAGCCATCATTGGCGTTGGTGAAGAGTGGGGCCCAGCCGGGCGGCAGGCTGCCTGCCTCCACTGCGAAACCATGGTTCTGCGCCGTGATGAAGCAGCGCTGTGTGTCCTCGTGCAGGCACGGCTGGTTGTGCCCGCGGTTCCCGTACCTGGGGTGGCGGGATGGGTGTCAGGCAGCCCTGGGCAGCCGGGACCCCACGGTGACCCTGACCTCAGTACTGGATCCTGCTCACTTCATCTTGTAGGTGCGGGCACCAAGGGCCAGGGAGAGCAGCTGGTGCCCCAGGCAGATCCCGAAGACGGGCTTGGGCTGGGGGGCGTCCAGCACCCGGCGCAGGCTGGACACTGTCTCCTGGCAGAGCTGCGGGTCCCCAGGGCCGTTGCTGATGAACAGCCCATCGAAGTCTGTGCCAAGACAGCAATGGGATCAGAGTGGAGGCCCCTGGCCCCGCAAGGCCCCTCAGAGTCACAGCAGGGCCCCCTGGCTACCCAGCAGCCTAGCAGCGAGGCACCCCAAGCCCACAGCCCCCCAACTACCCAGGAGGATCACACCAAGGCGCCCTGACCCCACAACCCCCATCCCGGTGGCAGCAAGGCCCCTAGTCCCACAGCCCCCCATGGCCGCCCATGCAGGGTCACATTAGGGCACCCTGATGCCACAGGCCAGAGCCCCCCATCCCAATCACAGCAAGACACCTCGAGCCTATGACCCCCCATCCCTGCAGGGTCCCACCAAGGGCCCCGAGCCCCCAAGCCTCCAGGAAGGACATCAAGGCTCCCCGACCCCACGGCGCGGAGCAGGACGCAGTTCCCCGCTGCCTCCAGCGTGGGCCAAGGAGATGGCCCCTGCTCCAGGCCCCGCTCCCCACCCCTCTAGCAGGGCCCCGGGAGGCCCCCGGCCACTGCCACTCCACCTGCGGCGTCCAGCGGATGGTCCCAGGGCACCACGGTGACAGCCGCCCCCCGCTCACACAGGCACCGCACCTGGTTGTACTTGAGGCCACAGTCGACTGCTGTGATGCGCAGCGACCCACCGGGGTTGAACACGCGGGGCGTCTGCGGGAAGGGTGAGTGCGGATCACCTCGGCCCCCCAGCCTGGGACCAGCCCTCCACAGCAAGGACCTCTGCAGCCCCAGCTGCCCCTCCATCCACCCCCACATGCCCCCCAGTCCAGTGCCAGGCACCCAGCCATTCTTGCCCATGCCTCCAGCCCAGTGCCAGCCCCCTCAGCCACCTCCCCGGCCCCCTCACCNCCTTCAGTGAGACCTCCTGCACCAGGTGACGCTTGTTGGGGTCCTCAAAGGACAGACTCTTCTCGGGGGTCCCGTCTGGCACCAGCTTCCCCAGCAGCGTCCCCTTCTCACGGATCTTCTTCGTTAGGGCCCGAGTATCCACCCCTGAGGACAGCCATG